>CP139508.1:263609351-264209351 GCA_021014915.2 Artemisia tridentata subsp. tridentata
ATCGCTACAACGAATTCTTGACTAGCTAAGCAAGGATGGTCACTAGATTGTACCTTGGTTCCTGGCAACGAATTTGCTAACGGTGGTCGCCTTTAAAACGCACTGTGCTGGAGTTTTTCCCATTCAAAAACCGGATGGTCACTAAAATTTAAATGCATATTTATTTTCACAAAGCCATCACTATTGGAAGCTCGAAAGTAACAACGAATAAAGTTTTTTGGAAAGGGAGGGAAAAGGGCCATGGGAGTATTTATAAAATTTGGGTTTTTTTAAAAGAAAAATAAAGTCAAGCTGTCCCATTGTTGCTGTTCCCGAACAAACCGAAAACCCCGTAAAATGATTCATTTAAAAACAATCTTCTTCTTTAATATCGATCACCAAATATATATGTATATCAGTCTTAGCAATTGGCAAATCGTATCTAAAATACTTCATTTTTCCTTTACTTATAAAATATAGCACTTTGGGCTAAATTTCATCAAATATATATATATATATAATATATATATATATATATATATTTTCCGATGACTTTTTCATTCTTTTTTTTTTTTTCACTTTTTTTTTTTCAAACCTTTTCCTACTTTCCCCCCCCCCCACACTTGTATAGCATACCCCCAAAAAAAATACAAAACACGAAGTTGCGCACCTTCATCTTTGTCGGAATGGAACATTTAAATAACAAAGTGTAACCAAACTATTAATCATAAAAAACAATCCAACAACCAAGCAACTAGCAACCAACCGTTTAGACTTTGACAAAGGTTTAAGCTAAGGTTTAAAGTGTAAAATATTTTTTTTGTATTTTTCTGGATTTAATCAAAAATGAAAAGGATGGCTCGGATGGTTTAACTAGGGGTATCTAGCGCTAAAGATAAACGCTGACAAATGGGTTCCAAATGGGTGGTTAACTAACCAATGTAGCTAGCTAATATATCATTAGATGTAAAATGAAGGCCATTTGGTTTTATTCCTAAGGGTGCCTCTTTATCACACGAATACACTTATATCACACGAATGCGATCTTACTGCGGTCTGGTAATGATTTACAAGTACAAGTTCTAGAATAAATAAAATCACCGGCACACTCATAGCAAAAGAATCAAGCATAAAAGATGTATGCTATATATGAAAGAGGCTAAAATCCTCACTGTTTTAGTAGAAAGGCTATAAAATGTGCTAGTAAATGTTATCGTTCCCAGAATGGATTGCAATATTAATTGGGACACATCTCAATTTTTCAAAATTACAGATTTCACCAGTGGATTGATCCAGTTATACTAATATATTATCCTAAAAGCGTGAAAATAATTAGATCACAAGGGCAAACAAGTATACAAAATTTTAAATTGACCCCAAATATTATAAATTTGAAAAGTAGTTTCGTTTTTTTTTATTTACTCCCCCCCCCCACACTTAAGTTAAGCATTATACTCAATGTGAAAAATAAACTTCAAAGCATGTGAAATAGGGAAAATAAATAAATAAATAGTCCAAGAGAAACGAAACTTCCCGGGCCAAGAAATCGCGATCGAACTCCATATGATAAGGTGCTAAGCAAATGCTAGCATAAGCTTATGAGATCAATCAATTTCTCATTCAACAAAACATCTCCACACCAAGTATAATATCACCAATAATCCAATCTCCAAGAGCTTATTGAATCTGCAAAAATAAACTAAACTACAAAAAAAATGTAAAATTCTAAAACTCACTTTCGTAGGCATCACTGTTGTATTTAGCGTATGCAACAAGCCTTTTAAACCCCTCGGTGGCCCGAGTGGACGAGTGAAGTCTCGTTAGGGTTTCCAATGAACATACCCACAAAGTTCAAAACATTTTTATTTTTAAAAACAAGTACTTATTTATTCACAACGTACTAAATTAACAAGATTTAAAATTCAAAATCCAAATTTAAGTAGAATAAAGGAAATGATACTCTTGCAAAAACCAAAAGACACTTAAACTTATTCGATCTAAACACAAACACACAAGAACAAAATACGAAAAATGAAAATAACATTTTTTATTTTTACCGATTGGTCCATCCGATCGGTCAGGGTATCCATCCGATCGGTTGGGTTGGGCCAATTTTTACCGAGAGCTCCAACCAATCGGATGAGTAACCATCTGATTCGGTTGGGGTGAAATATTTTTAGGTTTGGGTCTATCCGATCGGTTGGGTTGTCAAACTGATCGGATAGAAGGCTCGGTAATTCCTTTTTTTTTTTTTTTTTTTACTTAAAACTTTTTATTGACAAAATAAAACAGGAACGCATAACGTAACGAACATGAAAATAAACACAAGTAAAACACATAAACACATAAACACATATATACTAGAAGAGCACCAAGAACATAAAACGACACTTAAAACAAAAATAAACATGAACAAATAAGAGCAAAATCACAGATAATGACAAGCACAAAGACGCAAGCAAACACAATTAGTCACATAACACAAATCAAAACAAAACAATCTAAAACAAGATAGTCTTATTCCAAATTAATACGAGACTAATCTAAAAAGAAACACAAAAACATGCAAGAGATCACAGAACATATAAAACATAAAACTCACAAAACAAGAAGCACAAAAACTAAGAAAAAAAATGGAAAAGCCTCCAACCGAATCGGTTACAGGTGGGGACCGATCAGTTGAGATGGTTTGGGTGGTTTTTTTTTCGCAAACACTTTCGAGCACACTTATAAAACAAACATTTAAATGAGCATTTTTAGAATACATGAAACCAAATCCCAACACCAAAATACTTGATTTTGATGCCAAGATCATTAAGCAAAAGATGAAAATTTAGAGATTTTTTTTGAAACAAAACGCAAGGGAGGCAATTAAGCAATCATCATAAACAAACAAGAAAACAATCGAGAGCAATCAAATAAGAGCAAAGAAACAATCATTTATGAGCAAGTGCAATTCGAACAAATTAGCAAACAAGTAATCGATCAATATTCAAAAGCAAACATCACAAGCGAGCATAGCAAGCAAGTAAACAATTCAACAAACAAACAAACAAACACGAAAATACAAACGAAAGTCCCCGGCAACGGCGCCAAAAACTTGATGCGTTCGCACGAGGTTTTAAATTTATAAACAAGAATTACCGATTAACTAGGAACACATTCGGGCAAGTATACCCTAGTCGTATGTAGTATAGAGGTTGGTAAGTCAAGGTCGTCCCAAGAGACTTGGTTGTACTCAAGTGTCGTTTGTTTGTTTAAGCAAGTAACAAGTTGATGGTTATGATTGTCACGGATCAAACCAACAAGAAAAGCAATATAAGAACAATCACACAAAGAACATACATGTTTGGCAATGATAACAAGTTAGTAAGGACTTGGTGTAAGCCTTTACTAGTTTTAGGATGGTTAGTTTGGAAAACATATTATCAAAGGTAATCATTTCGACCTTTAGAACCAATAATAATTTAGTGTTTTATAAATCAAATATACATAAGTCTTAATCAATTGGTCATGTCATAAAACTCATGCCTAAACCAACAACAAACAAAGAGTTCTTTCGACCCATAACTTTGATGTCATCAATTTGTGAAGTTCCATTTACTTGAAAGATGATTAGAACACATATTCAAAAGATGCCTTTCGACCTTTAATCTAAATTAAACTTTCACTTGTTATGTTCATTAAGTTTCTCATACAATCGTCACAAAGTACAAGACCAAAACATTCGTCGACTAATGAATTGAAATCAACCACTATTGAGAATCCTTTCGACATATAGACCCAACCATAATTAATCTAAACGATAAACAAGACAAGTTCCAATTTAACCAAATATGATGTTATCATCATAATCCAAACAAACACAACAAATATCCAAACACCCCTTTATCACAAGTTATCATAATATCCAAACAAGTATATAAAACTATTCCATGTCAAGATTAATCAATAACCAAAGTTCAACATGAATAATAGAATTCAACATCATAAAAGTAACAAGAGTTTACCCAAGGTATCAATTACAATAGGTAAAGGAGAAGGATTATAGCAACCTTCAAGCCTCCAATCAACTACAACTTCTAACCAAGCCGGAAAATCACACCCGAACGCTTTCTTTAGCACTTGAGCACTACTTCTGGAAATGGCAGAGGTTTGTGGTCTTTTGGGGTTGATAATAGTTGGTGTAAATTCGTCCTTAAGGGTGGAGGCTAGAATTTAACACCTAAAACCTAGCCTAAGCACTCCTATATGTAGTAGGGATCAACCCTTAGCCTCTTAGTATGAAACTTGGGCACTAAGTGTCATAAAGTAGCAGGTTTAGGAGTTATTAGGGGCAAGTGATCGGACATGGGGCTTAATGTCACTTAAATAAGTGATCCGTGCTAATGTGTATATATAAATAATATGCAGAAGGATACACGTGAATAAAGACAAATCAACCCTTTAGGAAAAAGGCTAACTTGCAAAAACTCACGTTTGTGTGTGTGATACCAGGTAAGTGATTACCCGGGTCGTTTCCCAACGAGGATGGAATGGACAACCGTGTAAGGTTTTGATTAGAGTGACTGATGATATGGAATTTTTGCTTTTTTATATTCTAATTAAATAATGAGAAACAAATTCTCAAAATAAAATTAAGATTAACAAATTATATTAAAAATGCGTTACGGGAATTATAAAAACGCGATTAAAAAGTGAAATCTATAAAATTAAACCCTACAAGTGCTAAATTATTTTTCTTAAATCCTAAATAATAAAAGAAAATTTTAGAAAAAAGATTTATATTTTTCTGACTTTTATATTTTTTATTATGAATTTAAAACTGATTTAAAAATAAAAATTGATTAAAAATACTATTTGAACTTGTAAAATTATGAAAAATTCCAGGAAATTACTTAATGATAATAAGAACCTAAGAAAAATAAAAGTGGGTTAACTGCTTTTCTAAATAAGCAGTTAATAAGCAAACTGTTAAATAAGCTTTAAAAAGAAAAAGGGTTTAAGTATTAATGGGTGTAGGGATTAACTAGAACAAGTCCCTAGGGCAGATGGTTAAGTATGTGTTGTGTGAGGCTTTGTGATGCTAATGACCAGGGTTCGAATCCCAGTTCTAACCTTTTTGCTTTTATTTTATTTTTTTGATTTTTATTATGGAAACTTATTAAGCACAATGGGATAAGCAATTTTTACAACTACCACTTTTTATGAAACACTCAAATAAGCTCAGAAATCAGCTATGATTGCTGATCAGTGGGCTAAAATTGAAAATAAGCCCAAGGATTGGCCAAATGACTGATAAGCTATGTAATTAAGCTAAAGCAAAGTTGCAATAAGCTAAGAGACTAACAATAAGCTAGAATGAACATGAAAAAGCCATAAGAACAGAAAATTAAGCACAATACACTCCAAAATAAGCACAAGGTTGACTGATCTACCCTGTGGTGCAGGGCAACTTTATGGATTCCTAGGCACTTTCAAGCTTAAATTTAAGCACTTAAATAAGCACTAAACACCACAAAGATTGATAATACCTAAAGGTCACCTACTGAGGGTTACTTAAAACCAAAAATCAAATTATTTGAAACTTATTTATGGCTTAAAAATAAGCTGAGAAAATAGCCAATCAAGACAAGTATACACTGATAGATCAGTGTATGCTTGTCTGAGTAGGGTATGTTTGAGCTTAATTTAAAGCTTAAAGAAGCTTGAAGAAAGGGATGAATTTTGGTAATAAGCAAAGAGTACCTACCAAACTACTGAGAAAACAAGGAATTAAGCACTTGTAAACAAAATTAAGCACCTAAATATGGTCTAGAAATCTGATGCAGACCTGCATATGGGTTCTGTGTATGCAGAAGTTGTGCAGAGGTGTGCAGAGGGCACAAAACCAATCCAACTCTACCTAGGCTATTGTGTTATCACTATATGGATCAAAAGGGACTCAGAAAAGCCAGAGTTGAAGTCCAAAAGGGCTTGTAGCTTAATATGGCTTATTTGGACCTTTTTTATGCCTTAAATGATCACAGACCATGAAACACTACTATACCTATCTAAATACCTTATTAGGAATTAAAAACAGCTTATATGGACCATATTAAGTAAGATCAAAGTTGAGCTAAGTGCAAATGTACAGTAACAACTTATTAGACCTATTTGACTTTTCAAACCAAACAGCCCTTATTGGGGTCTGTGGTGGACTTTAATTAGCACAGGCCTATTTTAAGCTATGATATGAATTCTAAGATTACTAATAAGTGTAATAAGCTATAAATAATGACTTTTAACTGAAAATCAAGTAGTTTAATAAGCTAGCTTAATTAGGACTATTTTTGGCTTTTTAGTGTTTTTTAAGTAAAATGAAACAAAGGCTATTAAAAACTGATAATATAGATTAAATATACTTAAGAACTATTAATAAGCAGTAAATAATGGAAATAAGCTAATATTAAGCTATTGTACAGTAAATATGCAAAACTTGAAAAATAAGCTTACAACTGAATGGATTATAGAACAAAGGACTAAGGATCAGAAACACCTAGCTTGTCAACAACAAGCTAGAAACCCAATATAAGCCTTCCAGAATAGCTTATACCCCCAGAACAGCTTATTGTGAGCTTATGTTGACTTTGTTGACTTTCTTCATCATTTGAAATTTGAACAGCTTATTTCTAATATAAGCTTACACAAAGCTATGAAAAGCTTTCATAAGCTTATAGGAAGGGTGTTTATGGCTTTTGAGTGATTCTTAACAACTAGAACACTTACTACGAATTACCAAGATCACTTGAATTTAAATGTAACTGAGATTTAATACAAGATAGCTTGAAAAATAGAACAATATGACTGTAAATAACTTGAATTAATAACTGGAACTTAAAATTTATAAAACTTGAACGTTAAAAGTACAATACGATTGAAAGGAAATTAACTACTACTGGTTAAGGCTACATTGAGTTCCTATTTATACTAAAATGAAGTGGGATGCATCTCTTATCTTCTTCTGATCCATTTCTGACCTTTGGATGCCCTTGAAATGATCTCAGCCTTTGAAACTGATTTTGGCGCCAAAAATGAGATAGTGGAAAAATCCACTATCTCTGATTGAGTGTACTGAGGAAGAAGCAATAAATGCATATTGGCTTGTTAGGTGAAGTGGGATAAGAGGATGGGGTGGATGTGTCAGGATAAGGGCGGTGGAGATTGGTGGTTTCTGGTATGATTTTTTGGCGGGGTGGTTTTGAGGAAGAAGGTTTGACCGAAGTCAAACCTTTTGTTTAACTAAAAAGGTCGGGTTATGGGTTTATGGGATTGGGCTTGGGTAATGTTTTAGTTTGGGCTGGGTTTAGATTAAGTGTGGGTTGGGTTGGATTTAATTGAGCAGCTGGGTTAGTTTAGGATTAACTTTGGATTTGGATTTAATTTTAAGGACTAAAGTTGTAATAATCTGAAAATCCAAGGACTATTGCTGCCAAAAATAGAAATTATTCCCAGGGGCCATTTGTGTCATTTTGGGATTTTGGGGGTTGACTTTGACTCTGTCTTTGACTTTCGTCTTCACTTGATCAAATGCACAATTGTTGCCAAGTCGATCCAAAAATGCTCGTTTTCATTCTGTTTTCAATCCTTCAGTACCTGAAACACATAAAACACAAACCAATGATATCTGCAGTATAATTCAGTGTTTTAGGTCATTTTTGTGTCTATTATGGGTATAAAATGATGAGTATTTAGACACTCATCAATCCCCCACACTAAGCTATTGCTAGTCCCTAGCAATCCGATCATATGAAGTAATGAAAGGATCAAAAGAATACCAAGTATACCCTGTTTTGATTTTTTATACAATGCACGAAATTTAAACTTAGAACAAAATATATAACACGCTTGATTTCCAAAAATGGTATCACGGAACAGGATTCACACAAACTGGGTGTCTCTAGGGAATTGTAATCGTCATCCTCTTTTTGCTACTCCCAACTAAGCTTAGACTCAATGCGCAAATGCTTTTGTAAAACTGCTAACACTACTTATACAAATAATCTATGTAAGCCGAAACTTTACTTTTCACTCCCACATTTATCAAGTTTAGGTGACTGTGCTTGATGAGTGTCTAAATACTCATCATTTTATTCCCATTTAAACTGCAAAAACAGCCAAAAACACTTTGAAAAGTCACATAATGCTAAAAATATCCATAGAATGTGTTTTTATATGATTCAGGCACAAAAGCATTGAAAACAGGTGAAAAAAAAACAAAGTTTGCATAATTGGCAGTTTCAGTCCCTGAAGTTTCAAAAATGGCAAAACAAGTCCCCCGGTTTTCAAAAATGGAAAATTATCTTTTATGGTCCTTGTACTATTGAAAGTTGGCATGAATAACCCCTGGAATTAATTTTCACTATTGGCAGCAATGGTCCCTGGATTTTCAGAAGTTGCATGATTGGTCCCTCAAAGTTAAAACAATTTCAACTTCTAATCCTAACTAAAATAAAACCCAACTATTAAACTTACCCAACCCAACCCTTTTACTAAACCCAGTTACATACCCCAGCCCACACAACAATTCCCAAGCCCAATCCCAAAACAACCCAACCCAATCCATCTTTTAACTAAAACAGAAGGTTTGACTTCGGTCAAACCTTCTTCTTCAATACCACCATCCCGCCAATACCAAAACCACCTCAACCCACCGCCTTATCTCTGACAAACCCACCACCCTCCTCCTATCCCACTCACCTAACAAGCCAATATGCATTCAATGCTTCTTCCTCTGTACAAGTTATCAGAGATAGTGGATTTTTTTCCATTATCTCATTTTTGGCGCCAAAAGTAGTTTCAACTGCTGAGATTGATTCAAAGGCATCCAAAGGTCAAGAATGGATCAGAAGAAGATGAGAAGCTTATCCCACTTTATTTTTGTATAAATAGGTCACAATGTAAGCCTTAATGGCTAAGTAGTTAATTTAGCATAATCGTATTTTATTTTCAGTAGCCATAATTTGTAATTGCAAGTTTCAGTAATCAATACAAGTTAAATTAAGTCTGTTTGTTAACAATCTTTGTACAATTTCCATTAGCTAATGATAATTCTAAGTTTCTAAAATTCCATGTTGTACTGAGAATTCGAATCAAGTTAAGTAATAATTGAAATAGCTTCTTAGTCGTTTCTATAAGCTTATACAAGCTTATAATAGCTTGTTGTAAGTTTATATTAGTTTAAATCAGTTCTATTCAAGAATGATGAAGAAAGTCAACAAAAGTCAACCTGGAGGCTAATAAGCACTTCTGGTAAAATAAGCTATTCAGGAAGGCTTATATTTGGTTTCTAGCTTGTTGACAACAAGCTAGGATTGTTATGATCTTGTTCTTTCTGTTCCATAAGCCATATCAAGTTGTAAGCTTTTTATCAATTTTAGCTTAATTTCTATTTTCATTGTACTAGTGATTATCTTTAGCTTATTATGTTGTTTTTCTGCTTATTAATAATTTCTAATTATATTTGATCTATTCTATCAGTCTTAAATAGTTTTTATTTCATTTTGCTAAAAAACCTTTAAAAAGCCAAAAATAGCCAAATAAGGCATAGCTTAATCTACTGCTTATTTACCTTTTAAAAGTTTCTTAATATAGTTAATATAAGTTAGTGAATCAGTTATAACCAAGAATCATTGTTAAAATTGGCTTTTCCATTTGAAAAACCACAACAGACCCTCAAAAAGGGGTGTTTGGTTCATAGCTTAAATTGGTCATTCTAGCTCGTTACTGTTCATTGACAATAGGCTCAACTTTGATCTTGCTTTAAATGGATTAGATAAGCTGTTAGTGATAGATTTTAAGCTGCTTTGAAAGTTTTAAGTAGTTTGCATCAGTAGGTGAGTTTTTATAAGCTCAACTGTCCAAATAAGCTCCAATAAGCCACAAGCTCATTTGGCCCTTAACTTTGGCTTCTTTAGAGTCATTTCTGATGCGTGGGTTTTGCAACCTTACAACAGGTTTTACCTCTCGAGGGATCTCAAGAGGCTTACAACCCCACCAGGCAGTGTACCTGACCGATGTAGTATAGTGTAGTGGTAAGTACGGGGGATTGATCGTTCTCCACAGGGAATAGTGTTCGTTAGGTATGAAAGGCTACTCTAATTAGGTCTAAGGGTTGAGGAAGATTCTTTTTTTTTATGTTTTTATATTTTTATGAAAGCAAGTAAAACCTCGGTTTTGAAGGAGTGGGCGGAATTAGTTGCTAGTCAACTAACCCAAATTACTACGAATGCAAATAAAATAAAATAACTGAAATGAAAATGTGGTGAGAAACTTATGTGTAGAGAAATGTGTTTACTTAGATTTCCTTACTCCCTAACTATCTTTTACCGGTTAATTAGTGTGTATTAGTCGCGTGGATGACGGGTGTATTCCTTAATACCATTCGTGGGGTGGCGTACTTACTTCCCCAAACTCTACAAGCTCCTACTTCACTCCTATGTCGAGCCGGCTAGGAAGCTCCTAACATGGGATCACTAGAATTCGCTTGTGCATTAAATACAACCATAAAAACCTTTAGTACGCGTTTGGTTCATGTTTCTTAAGACGTTCAAGCAAGTTACCGAATAGGAAGTTAGCCAGTTTTCTTAAGCCTAACATAGATAAACAATCATCCAATACAACTAATAACACACTAATAACCAATAATCAATAGCTAGGTTTCATTAGATCTAAGCAAACACAAGATAAATTTAGCCTAACATGTTAAACAAAAGACAAGAATAAGATAGAATCAAACAACACATAGACATATTGAATGATTAATTGATAACTTATCTTTCAATGAAACATGGAAGATCTCAAGGCAAAAAGCCCTGAAAAAGGAGCTAAAATCGTCCTAGGGTTTTATCCCAAAATTCCACACACTAAGCTCTCTTTTTGACAAAAAATTAGAAAACTATATATAGACTTTGACATCTGACGGCGTCACCTTATGGATTGTGACGCCGTCACCTCGCCGCTTTTAGGGTTCCCGGATGACCATCTTGACGCCGTCCCTCTTTAGCTCTTCAAAAATCCATTCTGGCTTATCAAGGCTTGACGCCGTCGAACCTATAACGTGACGCCGTCCCCTTATGATTTAAGCCGTGACGCCCTTGATCAAGTTAAAGCGTGACGCCGTCAGAATTCACATGCTATTTTCACTGGCCCGTCATGAGTAAATTTCACGTCCAACTTTTCTTGCCAAGGCATGACGCCGTCAAGAGTAAATTATGACGCCGTCAAGAGTAACTTTTAGCCGATTCTTGAGACTTTGCCGTTTTCTTCACTTTTTGCTCCAAAAACGTCCAAAATGCCTCCTTTTCCAGATTTCTCCTCAAAAGTACCTAAAATGACAAAAGGAACGATTTAGGGCAATATTTGATCAAATAAATACGATTTCGGGCTTAAATGACCCCTTAAAAGCGGTACACTTTTCGCTTCATCAAATACCCTTACACTTGAGATTTGCTTGTCCTCAAGCAAATGCGCTTTTATTCTAATCAAAATACAAGTTAGGGGTCATTTAACGCTAATATAAAAGTAATTACAACAAATAATCGTTCCACTTTAATCATAATAAGCACGGAGATTACAAACTAGCACCTCACAAGTAGTGTTTAGATACTCACATCTCTCAAGTGTCATCAAAATAAATCTCATAAATGAAAACGGATAATATCTCTCACTACCTGTCATAGCAAAATAGATTACCATAGGCTTGGGAAAGGATCGAAAACCTCCTCCACTAGGCGTAAGCACCAAAGATAAACTATCAAAGAGGGCTTTTAAATGGGTTGTAACGTTAGGTGTAGGGAAAAGGAAAACACGGTTTTGTTGGATACGGGATATTTTACTGGTGGCGAGTTAAAAATCTTGATCAATTACATGTACTATACAATGTTGCTAAGCCAAGACTAGACTCGATCTTAAGCTAGAAACAAAATAACAAAATAACAAAAACATAAAATAAACATAAAATAAAACGGGATGGTAGTCCGTATGTTTTTTTTTTTTTCTATTTTTCATTTTCTCATTTTTTTGTATTTTTTTTTTTTTTTTTTTTTTTGTATTTTTTTTTTTTTTTTTTTTTGCATACACTTTTACCCTACCATCCAAAATAATACATCAAAGGGGCATTGCATTCCCCTTACACTTGAACTTTTACATAACTTTACAAATACTAATCTAATGACTCGAATTAAGATAATTGAAAAACTTGGAGTACTTTTAAAATATTTAACACATATGGGGGTAATAAATGATGTTCTTCCCCATTACTCCATTACACTAGTACTTTACCCATGAGTCCCAATCGTCCCAAAACAATATGTACAAGGATATGACTCGACTTAGCAACCATGTAATCAACTAGATAATTAACTTGGGTTTAAACAAATGTTGTCACAATAATGCACTAAAAATGAGTGCATACAAGGTAGGCTAAGGCGATTTGGGTGTACATTTAAGTGGGGTGTAAACAAATTCTTCCTTTAAGTAAAATGCTTAAAGGTCGAAACGAAAAGATAGGCTCGGAGGGGTGTACTAGGGGTATCGTGTACTAAAAATGAGTACAACGCAAAGGGTGTGGGAGAATTACTTGACCAATGTAGCCAAAGTAATTATAACAAAAACACAGGTGTAAAACAATGGGTTTAATCCTAATGCCTCTTATCATGTAGTAAATCTAACTACACGAATGTAGTCTCACTTGTGGCCTCGGAATGGTCCTAACGCAAGTTCTAGAATCTAAGTGCTACCGGTACACACATCATAGCATAAATGCTTTTCCTACCAATTCTAGGGGCGAACCTCACATATTTGGGGTGGAAAATTTTTTAGTGGTACGGTTTTTGTGCTAGTCATATAACTCCTATCCATGAGACGCTCATTAAGACCAAAGTTTCACTCCTATATGTTGTAAAAAATTTTAAATTTGGCACTAAAATTGCCTTAACAGGTATTTCTCTCAGTTTTATTACACATCTACCATTAAACAAACAAAAATCAAGCGTAATTGTATTCTCTAAAGTATCGTACTTTTACCCTCCCCTTACACTTAAGATGAACATTGTCCCCAATGTTCAAATAACAAGATGTAAAAGAAAAAAGTAAAAGAATGAAATCAAATACTCCCCTGATTCGCTCGGTGGATAATGAAATTACACGGTTAAATCTTCCTCCAAAGAGAATGTTGAAGCTCCATGACTAATGCATCGCCATAAGCTTGATTCAAAACATTTCCTTGTCCAAAATAACCTGTTAAACCTGAGAAAACAAACACGAAAACCTGCATAACATCGGCGGGATAAAATCTATATATAAGGATATAATGCTTGTGGAATGATAATTTTGCAGATTCCTGGAGATTATAAGTTGGAGATTTTAATAAAAACTTTTTATGAAAACAAAACTTTCAAAAATTTCTGGAAATTAAATCTGACGCCGTCAGGTTATAACCCCTGACGCCGTCAGAAATGACCTGACAAAAATTTTCATTTTAAGTTCCCGGAAAATTTCTGGAAAAACCTTTACCTTACTTCCTGGAAATCCTGCAAAACATCATTATGACTCGATACAAGCATTTGACTCAAACACACACTAATATGTATGCTAATTTATTATTATTACGATTCATGTTAATTTGTGTTCTAATAAACCGATTTAGATTTCCCTTACACTTATCTTTTGCAAAATACCTTTATATGTAGTTAAGACGAAGTTAAAAACAACATAAAGCATTTTCACAATTTACTTTTGAACATGAATCAATACTAATAAAAATTAAACACACATACGGAAACAAATAAAATCAAACAAACAAATAAATAAACACACAAAGCAAATAAAGAAAATAAAGCTTGGGTTGCCTCCCAAGAAGCGCTTTTCTTTATTAACGAGTCTTGTAGCTAGACTCAAAGTCACGTACATTACGTGACTCCATCATCAGTCACGGTTTCTAGGCCATTCTCCTTCCCGGTTTTGTATTCCGGTCCTAATTTCAAACAATCCTTGTAGAAACTGAATATCCTTTTCATAACATAGTCTACTCCTTTACTTCTATCCTCATCATTCCTATAGTAGACCGCTTGCTTAAGCTCCTTCTCAACATTTGACAAGTGTTGGAATTGTTCTATCTTATATGGCATTTGGTAGTTTACTTCATCGGTCTCATCCTTAAATCTAACTATCCCTAAGGAAGGTTCATAAGTCATTCTAGAGACCTCAACAAATGGTTTTCCAAAAACCACTTGAGTTAAGGATGCATCGACTATTGGGCGGATATCTTCAACAATTACAAAGTCGGTGACATAGGTGAAGTTTCCTACATAAACCGGTAATCCCTTAACTCTTCCCGTGAAGTTACTCATCCAACCCTTGTCAGGGAACATCCTATACCCAAGTTGATTTTTCATTATCAAGTTGTAGTGGGCTCTAGTCATGATGTTTATGGGTGATCTAAGGTCGATGTAAGCTTTCCACACATGTAGATGTCCGATGTTGCATGGTATGTTGAGATTAGAAGGGTCGCCTATTTCTATGATTGGTCTACCTAGGAAGTATGGTGTCTCGGGGTCATCGAATAAGTTTGTATGATATGCGCGCTCTTCCTTAGTGGGTAGCCTATTGAAGTAGTCCTCATCATTATCCACTTCCTCAACTTCACTTTTCTTAACTTCCTTATCAACCTCGACTTCCTTAACCTTATCCTTAGGTTCCATTTCTATCCTACCCTCATTCTTGTCACTTTCTTCCATGCTCCTATCGATTGGTTTAATAGTGACAACGTTGACGAAGTGGACATGTTTGGATGAAGAGGGGTCTTTTACTTGGGGTCCGCTATTTGTGTTCCTAGCGTCCTTATGTGGAGGTGATAACACTTGGTTATGGAGAGCTTTCAACAAGTTGTCAATTTTATTGGTCATCTCCGTTTGTTGTTGATTGAATTCGGCTTCAAACTTGGCTAAACGAGCTTCTTGAGATGCCATAAATTGAGACATCAATCCTTCAAAGTTACCGGTACTACCATTGCCGGAAGGATTGTTGTTGAAAGTACGGTTCGAGTTGGAACCGCTTGATTGGAAACGATTAGGTGGGTTGGAAGAATTGGTTTGTTGTGAGTTTTGGTTTTGTTTCCACCTAAGGTTCGGGTGATTTTTCCATGAGGGGTTGTATGTATCACCGTAATGGTTTGGCTCGGGTTTTGAAAGTGTACCACTTATCTCCCGCTCCGTCGGTACGCGAGGATGCGTAGTCCACAAAAGCTTGTTCGGGGAGTTCCATGCAATCACGAGTGTCGTGGGGACCACTACATAACTCACATGAAGAAGTGATTTTGTTCACTTGGCTTGAAGGTTTAGGAGCCTCGTAGGATTTCATGAGAAACTTGACTTGGTCTTCAAGCTCTATGATCCTACGGTCGGAAGTGCTTGAATTGTTCAAAGGCAAAGATATTGCCTTGACCGTTTTATTCAAATCACGGGGATCACTCCAACTTTCGTTGTCATAAAGAGCAAGATCCTCTAGGAGAGCCCATGATTGTTCCGCACTTAGATCACGTAGCTTGCCACCGGCCGATTGGTCAATGGTTTGCCTCGTGGAGAGATTGATATGGTCATAGAAGATTTGGACTTGGAGCCAAAGTTCTATGCCATGGTGAGGGACTTTTTGGAGTAAGTCCTTGAATCGAGTCCATGCCTCGTAGAGAGTTTCGCCTTGACGTTGTTGGAACATCAAGATATCATTCCTTAGCTTAGTAGTTCTTCCCGGTGGGAAAAACTGAGCAAGGAAACGAGTGGTGAGATCATTCCAAGAGGTGATGGATCCTGCGGGTTGACGTTCTAGCCACTGACTAGCTTGGTCCCGCAGAGAGAATTGGAAGAGACGCAATCGGGTCGTCTCTCGAGTGGCAACATCAAGGTCTATAGAATCAACGATTTTAAGAAAGTCCTTGAGGTGTTGATTAGGATCTTCAGAACGAAGTCCATGGAATGCGCATCCGCTTTGCACCAACCGGATGGTGTCGGATCGCAAGGGTGTGATATTGGCTCCTTGAGTGAGCTCAATGGTGTTTCGATAGCCATGGTGGCTAGGACGGGAATACTCTCC
Source organism: Artemisia tridentata subsp. tridentata (assembly GCA_021014915.2). Classification (NCBI taxonomy): domain Eukaryota; kingdom Viridiplantae; phylum Streptophyta; class Magnoliopsida; order Asterales; family Asteraceae; genus Artemisia; species Artemisia tridentata. Next base: position 263,625,459 of record CP139508.1, read on the forward strand.
TAAAGTACGGGCTCTAGGAGGTGGTGGTGGTTGTTGTGGTGGTGGGTTGTGGGGGTTAAGGATATTACCATCTTCCATGATGTCGGACGGTAATGGTTACGAACAAAGACACGAAGAAAATAGATAGACTAAAGAAAACCTAGAAAAATAAAATAAAAATCTCACTAGAAAGGAATCTAGTGAGTAGACCTAATAGAAATAAAAATTCAACCTAAACAATAACTATTCCCCGGCAGCGGCGCCAAAAACTTGATGCGTGGGTTTTGCAACCTTACAACAGGTTTTACCTCTCGAGGGATCTCAAGAGGCTTACAACCCCACCAGGCAGTGTACCTGACCGATGTAGTATAGTGTAGTGGTAAGTACGGGGGATTGATCGTTCTCCACAGGGAATAGTGTTCGTTAGGTTTGAAAGGCTACTCTAATTAGGTCTAAGGGTTGAGGAAGATTCTTTTTTTTATGTTTTTATATTTTTATGAAAGCAAGTAAAATCTCGGTTTTGAAGGAGTGGGCGGAATTAGTTGCTAGTCAACTAACCCAAATTACTACGAATGCAAATAAAATAAAATAACTGAAATGAAAATGTGGTGAGAAACTTATGTGTAGAGAAATGTGTTTACTTAGATTTCCTTACTCCCTAACTATCTTTTACCGGTTAATTAGTGTGTATTAGTCGCGTGGATGACGGGTGTATTCCTTAATACCATTCGTGGGGTGGCGTACTTACTTCCCCAAACTCTACAAGCTCCTACTTCACTCCTATGTCGAGCCGGCTAGGAAGCTCCTAACATGGGATCACTAGAATTCGCTTGTGCATTAAATACAACCATAAAAACCTTTAGTACGCGTTTGGTTCATGTTTCTTAAGACGTTCAAGCAAGTTACCGAATAGGAAGTTAGCCAGTTTTCTTAAGCCTAACATAGATAAACAATCATCCAATACAACTAATAACACACTAATAACCAATAATCAATAGCTAGGTTTCATTAGATCTAAGCAAACACAAGATAAATTTAGCCTAACATGTTAAACAAAAGACAAGAATAAGATAGAATCAAACAACACATAGAAATATTGAATGATTAATTGATAACTTATCTTTCAATGAAACATGGAAGATCTCAAGGCAAAAAGCCCTGAAAAAGTAGCTAAAATCGTCCTAGGGTTTTATCCCAAAATTCCACACACTAAGCTCTCTTTTTGACAAAAAATTAGAAAACTATATATAGACTTTGACATCTGACGGCGTCACCTTATGGATTGTGACGCCGTCACCTCGCCGCTTTTAGGGTTCCCGGATGACCATCTTGACGCCGTCCCTCTTTAGCTCTTCAAAAATCCATTCTGGCTTATCAAGGCTTGACGCCGTCGAACCTATAACGTGACGCCGTCCCCTTATGATTTAAGCCGTGACGCCCTTGATCAAGTTAAAGCGTGACGCCGTCAGAATTCACATGCTATTTTCACTGGCCCGTCATGAGTAAATTTCACGTCCAACTTTTCTTGCCAAGGCATGACGCCGTCAAGAGTAAATTATGACGCCGTCAAGAGTAACTTTTAGCCGATTCTTGAGACTTTGCCGTTTTCTTCACTTTTTGCTCCAAAAACGTCCAAAATGCCTCCTTTTCCAGATTTCTCCTCAAAAGTACCTAAAATGACAAAAGGAACGATTTAGGGCAATATTTGATCAAATAAATACGATTTCGGGCTTAAATGACCCCTTAAAAGCGGTACACTTTTCGCTTCATCACTTTCAAACTATTTAGTGCATATCAGAAGAGTTGGATTGGATTTGTGCCTTCTGCACAACTTCTGCATACACAGACTCAGTATATATTGAGCAGACTAGCCAATTTTAAGCTACTATTCTCAGCTTGTTATTAGCTTATTCCTTTAAGCTGAGGCCCTGATTTTTGGTTTGCAAGTAGTTCACCTAGCTAGCTTTTAGTTTCTGTGCCTGGATTCCATTTCTGAGCTTATTTAATAGCTTAAAATAAGCCTGCAAATTCCCTATTTTCACTGATTCTGACCCTGCATAGCTTATTCAGTTTTTCACCACCTGATCTAGTGCTTAATTGGAGTTCGATTAGCTTGTTAGAATTGGGGCTTTTTGGTTTTTAGAGTAGCCAGTAGTACTAGCAATCTTTTGCCCCCATATTATTCCACTTATCAGCTTATTTAAGAGCTTAAAATCTGTCTGCAAGTTGGCCATTTTTCTGATATTTTCTGCATAATTAGTGATTCTGTTCAAGTGCTTATCTGCTTATTTTCTTAGCTAATTTGATCATATTAAGTTGTTTTAAGCTTCTCTCAGTGTATTGTTATGTTTCCTAGCTTTTGGTAATTTTTCTAGTTTTTTAGCTTATTTTTGGCTTATTTGCAAACTGCTCATTTGCCCAAAACAGCTTATTAGGTTTAGGTAACTTCTACTTTTATTTTTCCTAGCTTTTAAATAATATTTTAGACTTAACCTGAATTTTTAAGATTTTTCCTAAGTCATTTGCTATTTTTAAACCTTTTAATTAGTTTTAATAGTAATTAATTCATATTAAATAAAATAAAAATCAGAAAAATATAATTTTAATTTCTAAAATTTTCTTTTATTATTTAGGATTTAAGAAAAATAATTTTACACTTGTAGGATTAGTTTTCTAATATTTCACTTTTTAGTCCCGTTTTAGATTTCCCGTTACGCGTTTTTAGTTTAATTAATTCGCGTTTAATTTTCCTTTGTATATTTGTTTTTCATACATCAATTAGAATTAAAAAAAAAGCAAAATCTCATATCTAATCATCAGTCACTCTAATTCCAAAACTTAAACAATTTGCCCATTCGCACCTCGTTGGGAAATGATCCGGGTAATCACTTACCTGGTTTCACACTACACACAAAAACGTGAGTCTTTGCAAGTATCCTTTTTCACAAAGGGGTGATTTGTATTTATTCACGTGTATCCGTCATTGCATAATATTTATATATACGTTTTAGCACGGATCAGTGCTCATTTTCAAAAGTTTGACCGCAAAAATGGACATTTATTATGGTTGCCATTCGTTTAAGTCAAATACTAATTTACCGGGAACCTCAAAAATCTAAGAATCAAAAAGGGCCTTTTCCATGTAGCGGCTTTCTTCTCGGCACATCCCAAACCAGTTGGTTTTAGGTGACCAGGCTTTTGACACCTTACAGAGAATAGTACCGGAATCAGCGGAATTTCGATATCAATGATTTAAGATATTCCCACTAAGCTAGTATTAAATACTTAACTAAATAACAACAAACGATCATTTAGAGATTAGAGACTCAAAGGTGAGATTACTCCATGTAACGGCTTTCTTCTCGGCACATCCCAAACCAGTTGGTTTTAGGTGACCAGGTTTTTGACACCTCATAGAGAATAATACCGGAGCTTTCGGGATCTTTGAAGTCAACAATCTACTAAATTACCGTTTAACTTTTATACAAAATTGACGAATCCAAGTTCAAGTTCCGATTTAAATTTAAGAGAAAGCAATTTTCCTACATTTATTAACACATACATCTTTATTTTTGCAACATCAAAACTTATTGCATTTTGCAATATCATTCCATTTTCTTATTTTTCTTTTTCATTTTTTTCATTTTTTTTCATCATCATTATTTATTTATTTATTTATTTATTTATTTTATTTATTTTATATATATATATATATATATATATATATATATATATATATATATATAATATATATATATATATATATATATATATATATATATATATATTTACGTATATGCTTTCCCAAAAATAAAAATAAGAAGTTGAACTCGGGCTCTATATCAAAGCTGTATAAAAATTTGTTTTGCATGACAACATGATTTTAACGTTCAAACGTTTGAAAACAACATGTATTTAATCAGATTAGTTATCTTCTGGGAGGAAAAGCCATAGATTACTTATATAAGCTCTAAAGAAAACCAATTATTCTACGCTTAGCATTTTCATTTGCACATATCGTAAAACCTTAGTCTAAACGTTAAGGAAGCAGCCAGATCAATACTCTGGCAGAGTCGGGATTCCCTTTGTTCTAACCTAATCAAGACTAAACACTTCTTCTTTTTTTATTGCAATTTCTTATTTAAAAACGAAAAAAAATTTAAAATTTTGGCCAAAACGGGGGTACTAGGGCACTAGAAGGTACAATGTGACAAAATTCGAGAGAATTCCCCCCACACTTAGAATTGAATATTGCCCTCAATATTCAAAGTACCGGCTATTATGCCGAGACTTAGAACGTAAAAAGGTAATACTAATAGCCAAGTGTGTGAAAGAAATCTCTATTTTCACAAACAGGATTAAAAAGATATCCCTAGATAATCGTTAGCAAAAGGATAGGATATTGGGCGGCTGGATTGAAAACAGGCGCGGCAATCATCACAATCCAAGGGAAACCTGTAAACAAGAGCAAACAACACAAAAGAGCACAGCACATTGAGATTCCCCCACACTTAGTGTTAGAAATAAGAGAGAAGACAGAAACATGGGCGTTTACCCATGCAATGCTAATGTTTTTGTTAACCGAGTCACTAGCTTGACTCGACCCCGAATTCATTGGTTCATGGGGAAAGTTTGGAGATCCGGGACAACCATGGGTGGTATGTCCCCTCCAAAGTAATGCTTCAACCTATGACCGTTCACTTTGAAGTTTGGTCCATCTGTTTGAGATAACTCGATGGTGCCATAAGGAAAAACTTTGGCAACGGTGAATGGTCCAGTCCATCGGGTTTTAAGTTTACCCGAGAAAATCTTCAATCTAGAGTTAAAAAAAAGGACTCGATCACCAACGTTAAAAACGCGGTTCTTGATTTTTGAGTCATGGATCTTCTTTCTCTTTTCTTTGTAGATCAAAGAGTTCTCGTAGGCTTGATCACGAAGTTCATTTAATTCATTGAGTTGAACTTTGCGGTGATCACCTGCAGAATTTAGGTCGAAGTTGGCATGTTTTAAGGCTCAATAAGCTTTGTGCTCGAGCTTGATCGGCAGATGGCACACCTTTCCGTACATGAGCTTGTAAGGAGTACACCCGATGGGTGTTTTATAAGCTGTACAGAAGGCCCAAAGTGCATCATCTAGTTTATCCGACCAAGATGCACGGTTTTCACCTACGGTCCTTTCCAAGATTCTTTTAATACCACGGTTTGAAACCTCCACTTGTCCACTTGTTTGTGGGTGATACGCGGTAGAAAGACGGTGAGTAATACCGTATTTAAGCATGACTTTTGCAAATTGTTCATTGCAAAAGTGCGTACCACGATCACTAATGATAGCACGGGGAGTTCCAAACCGAGAAAAGAGTGATTTCAGAAATTTACACACTACTCAGGCGTCGTTGGTGGGGAGAGCTTTCGCTTCGACCCATTTAGACAAATAATCGACAGCCACGAGTATATATTTGTTCCCTCGTGAAGACGGGAAAGGGCCCATAAAGTCAATGCCCCAAACGTCAAAGATTTCACAAACTTGAACGACGTTTTGTGGCATTTCATCTTTTTGAGAGATCTTCCCGTGACGTTGACAAGAGTCACAAGTTTTGACTAAGTCATGGGCATCACGGTAGATTGTATGCCAATAGAAACCGGAATCAAACACCTTCTTGGCGGTGTAATTTGCACCATGATGTCCCCCTGTGGGTCCATTGTGGCAAGCCTTAAGAATATCATCGGCTTCTTGGCCGTGAACACACCGCCGGATGACTTGATCCGCACATACTTTAAACAAGTAGGGGTCGTCCCAAAAGTATTGCTTCACATCTTTGAAGAATTTGTTCTTTTGTTGGGACGATATCCCTTTCACAACAAAGTTCCCCGCATGGTAATTTGCAAAATCGGCAAACCATGGGGTACTAGAATCACCACGAAAAGATACCACGTTAAGTGTCTCGAGAGGAAATGTTTCATTTATTTCCTTTTTCTCGAGCACACTTTGGTGAGGATTCTCTAATCGGGACAAATGATCAGCAGCAAGGTTCTCCGCCCCTTTTTTTTATCACGGATGATGATATCAAATTCTTGCAGGAGGAGAACCCAACGGAGCAATCTCGGCTTTGCATCTTGTTTTGCAAAGAGATATTTGAGAGCCGAGTGATCCGTATACACTATGCTTTTTGACAAGATTAAGTATGGCCGAAACTTTTCGAAAGCATACACCACGGCTAATAATTCTTTTTCCGTTGTGGTGTAATGAGCTTGAGCCTCGGTCATAGTTTTGCTAGCATAGTGTATAGGCTGAAAGTGTTTTGTTTTCCGTTGCCCCAAGACCGCACCTATGGCAAAATCACTTGCATCGCACATAAGTTCAAAAGGTAGGTCCCAATCGGGGGTAACTAAAATCGGTGCCTCAGTAAGCTTTTTCTTAAGAGTTTGAAAAGCTTCAATGCACTCTTTGGAGAAAATAAACGGAGTTTCCTTTTCAAGGAGACGGGTCATCGGCCGGGCGATTTTAAAAAAATCTTGAATGAATCTACGATAGAAACCGGCATGACCAAGAAAACTCCGAATGCCTTTAACGGTTGTGGGATGAGGTAGCTTAGCAATAACATCAACTTTAGCTCTATCCACCTCAATCCCGTTCTTTGAAATCTTATGGCCGAGGACGATGCCCTCTTTGACCATGAAATGAATTTTCTCCCAATTTAGACAAAGATTCGTGTCTTCACACCGCTGAAGCATATTGTCCAAATGGGAGAGACATGTGGTGAAAGAATCCCCAAAGACCGAGAAATCATCCATAAAGACCTCCATAGTCTTTTCGATCATGTCATGAAAAATGGCCATCATACACCTTTGGAACGTGCCCGGAGCATTACATAAGCCAAAAGGCATGCGACGGTAGGCAAACGTTCCATAAGGGCTGATCCGTGTGTGAGTATATATATAAATATAGTATCGAATCCCCGTGATACTTGGGAATCAACTAGTCAACCTCTTAGGAAAAAGGTCAACGTGCAAAACCCGTGAATACGGTGTGAGATACCGGATAAGTGATTACCCGGGTCGTGTCCCAACGAGGTGTGAATCGAAGATTTTGTTATCGGTTAGGAATTAAAATGCTTGATGATTGGATTTTGGATTTTTTTGTTTTTAATTCTATTTTAATAATGGGAAACAAATTCCCAAAAGAAAATTAAGATTTAAAACAAATTTAACTAAAAACGCGTAACGGGAATTCTAAAAAAAAGGGCTACAAAAGTGAAATCTATGAAAATAAATCCTACAAGTTCAAATTTATTTTTCCTAAGTTCCAAATGATAAAAGAAAATTTAAAAAAAAAAGAATTATATTTTTTTGACTTTTATATTTTTTTATTATGAATTAAAAACTGAATTAAAAAGAAAAATTAATTAAAAATATTAAATGAAACTGGAAAATTATGAAAAATACCAGAAAACTACTTAATTATAATCAGAATCTATGAAAAATAAAATTGGGTTAACTGCTTATTAGGATAAGCAGTTAATAAGCAAATTGATGAGATAAGCAAAAGAAAAATACTTAGTTAAATATAAAATTTTGCAAAGTTAAACCAGGAAAGTCCCTAGGGCAGATGGTGAGCGTGTGGGATTGTGAGCAAGAGGTCCAGGGTTCGAATCTGGGTTTTGCAACTTTTTCACTTATTTTATTTTTTTTTTATTTTTCTTATACAAACTGATTAAGCACAAGGTACTGAGCAACTTTCACAACTAACACCTTTTCTGGAAATCACAAATAAGCTCAAAATGAGCTTAAGTTTGGCTGATCAGAGGTGAAACAATGAATAAGCCCCAAGGCTTTTGATGAAAAGTTGTTTGAGCTTAAAATAAGCTTAAGCAAAGATAAAATAAGCACAACAACTAACAATAAGCTATGCTAGAACAGAATAAGCCACAAAATGCAAGAAATAAGCACTGAGAAAAAACCAAAAAGCACAATGGTCTGCTAAGTGCACAGGGCACTTTGCAGGCTCAATCAAGCTTCTACAAGCTTATTTTTAAACACTCAAATAAGCACTAAATTCTACAAAAGCTGCTGATTATTAAAGTAGACCTAGCAAGGATTCTAGAAAACCAAAATTCAGACAAAGGGAAGACTTTTTACTGCTTAAAAATAAGCTGGGAAAGAAGCTATTCTCAACAAGTATGTACTGATCAATCAGTACATGCTTGTGTGATAGGGGAACTTTTGAGCTTAAATAAGCTGAGCTATGTTCTGGATTTTAGAATAGGCAAAGACACTCTAACAAACAATTAAGAAAAGTAAAAATAAGCTAATTAGAACTAGAGATAAGCACTTAATTGGATGCAAGAAAAAGTTGCAGACTGCTCCTCTTGGTCTGATGTGCAGACTTGCACAGATTTGCACAAACCAAGTGGAGACTTAACCAACCCTTAGACACAATCTTAATGAACTTAAAGGACCACAAATATGCCAAAAATAAGGTCCAAAAGAGCAGAAGCTTATGGGAAGCTTATTTGATCAGTTAAGGTTCTAAGGTTGTCACAGTCCACTCAAAACTCCTCAAAGCTTCAAAATAACTTATAAACTCCTAAAAACAGCTGATTTGAGTCAATTTAAGCTAAATTAAAGTTTCCAACATGGCCAATGAACAGTAACATCTGGTTTTGACCCATTTCCAACATTAAGCCAAACACCCCTTATGAGGACTGATTTTTTGGATTTCAAAAGAACAGGCCAATTTAAGCTATGAAACTCAATCACAACTGATTTGCTAACTTATTGTGACCCTAATGAACTACTTTTTACTGATAATAAGCACTCAAATAAGTTGAGTGCTTATTTGACTGTTTTTGACTTTTTTTAGCTTTTAAAGGTAAAAACTATCTTAAACACTAATAACCTATCTAATTATCATACATCAACATAACAGAGAACAAATAAGCAAAGAAAACTAAGTAAACACACAATTAAGCAGTAATTAAGCTATTCTACAGTAAAGTACAAAAAAATGAGAAATTCCTTACTTGAGACCCTAGCTTAACAAGGGTACCAAGTCAATGGCAGCTACAAGCTCTAGCTTGTTTTACAACAAGCTAGTAAAGTCCATCTGACCCCATCCATTGCAGGCCACTTCCAATAAGCTTTCCACAGTCATGCAAAGGTTGACTTTTCTTGACTTTTTGTTGACTTTGGAATTGGAACAGATTCTAACCCATTATAAACTTACAATAAGCTATGATTAGCTTACATAAGCTTACACAAACAGAAAGAGAGCTTGTGATTGATTTTTGATCAAATAAATAACTTGATTCGGATTAAATGAAAAACTTAACTTTTTATTGATCTTGAAAATTAGTACACAACTGAGTTAAAACAGAACAAGTAACTTAAAAACAACTTGAATTGATACTGAAAAACCAAATTACTACTACTTTTACATTAAAATTAAAGATACGACTAAACTAAAAACTACATGCCTTTTTGAGGCTACAAACATGCCTATTTATAGTAAAATAATGTTGGGATATCATCTTTGACTTCTTCTGAGTAAGCTAGAGCCGTTGGATTGGGGAGAGATCATCTGAGCCATCACTTCAGATTTTTGGCGCCAAAAATATCTTAGCTAAAAATCCACTTGGTACTGGGTTACTTGTGAGGTTGAAGAAGCATTAAATGCTTGGACATGGTAGGTGTGGTGAATGGTTGCAGGGTGAGGGGGAGGGGTGGTTTGTAAGAAGAAAATGGTGGGTAAGAGGGTGGTTTCTGGTTTTTGGTTTTGGCGGGGATGTGGGGTTTGACCGAAGTCAAACATGGTTTAGTTAAGGGTATACGGGTTGGGTTTATTTCAGGGGTTTGGGCTTTATTGTGATTGGGCTGGGATAAGGGAAAAAGGGATATGATAAAAGTGGGTTGGGTTTTATTTGTTTTGGATTTTAAGGGTGTTGATATAAATAATGCCTAAACACGTTATTAATATTTTTCGATATCTCTACGTTTTGATAATCGCAAAATTTAAAATCATTAATCGGAAAATTATGACGTAAACAAGTATTTAGTTGTAAATATCTATTTCTACAACTCAAATCACTTAAGGTATGAATGAACTAATGCTTAATGCATTATATGATCAAAGGAACATTTTCTTAATAACTAGATTTTTTATAAAACATCAAAAACATTTTATATATTTTTGAAAAACATTTTTGGCATTAAATAAAAATGTTTAATCTTTTATAAAAATATGAATTCAAAATTTTAACCAAAATCAGTTAAAATGTTCCAGAAAAACCTTCCCCAGAAAAGGACAAAATTGGCCAACGTCCAGTAGGGGCGGCCCACTTAATTTTGCTAGGCGGCCCCCTTAATAATTAAGGGGACCGCCCCCGCTCCAGTAGACCTCCAGCTGTCCAATTTTTCTCCTATAAATACCAGCCTTCTCCTGGACTTTTACTCACCTTTTGCACACTAAAACTTTCTGTTCTAAATCCTTTCTAAACATTGTAAATCCTTTGATCATATTTTCTTAAGCATTGGTTTCTAAGTGATCCAAGCTTCCACCACCAAAAGTGCAAAAGAAGAACTCTACTTCAACTAGTGAAGAAGTGTTATTACTTACCTCATTCAATTGTGTTGTTGTGTAAAGTGTTGTGTAGTTGTGTTAAGTAGATCTAAGTGTAATTACGTAGTGGTGTTGTAAATTAGTTGTGAAGTAGTTGTGAATAAGTAGTTGTGAAGTAGTTGTGAAGAAGTAGTCGTGAAGTAGTCGTGAAGAAGAAGTCGTGAAGCCGTTGTGAAGAAGTCGTGTAGAAGTTGTGTATAAGTTGTGAGATTGGTTCTAGCTACGATTAGGACTCGACATCTAGCTTTGTGTCGTTAAGCCGGTGTAAGCTAAAGTTGTGTAAGGTTTCTCCGCCATAAGGGAGTTTGTTGACATAGTGAAGAAAACTCTCGAGTAGGTGACTCGAGGAGTGGAGTAGGGCAAGGAAGGTGTCCTTGTAGCCGAACCACTATAAATCTCCGTGTTGTGGTTTGATCTTTCCATCTCTCTCTCTTATTTCATTATATTTACCTTACTTGCATTACTTATCTGTATTTGCTTATATATGTTCATATTGATCAAGAGTTGAATTCACATAAGATAGAATCGAAGTTTTAAAAAGTAAACAAAAGTTTTCATAAATTAAAAAGACGTAAAACTATTCAACCCCCTTCTAGTTTTCCACAATTGGTATCAAGAGCCACGTCAAACAAGATTTTTAAAATAAACTGTATTTTAAAACTTGAAACGATCTATGGAATCTGAAAAATATTTAGAAGGGCAATCTATGCAAAGACCACCACTATTTGAAAGTGATGGATTTTTATATTGGAAAAATCGATTCGAAACTTATGTGAAGTCAAAAGATCTAGATCTTTGGCATGTTATTACTAATGGTGATTTTTTTACCTATTCAACATAATCTTGAAACTAAAAAGGATGAAATTGTACCTTTTGAAAAACAAAGTGATGATTTAAAAAAAACACTTTCTAAAAATAATGAGGCTAAAATGGTTATTTATAATGCGCTACCAATTAAAGAATACGAAAGAATCTTTATGTGCGAAACCGCAAAAGAAATTTGGAATTCTTTACTAATAACTCACCAAGGTAATAGTCAAGTCAAAGATAATAAAATAGATCTTCTTGTTCAACAATATGAACAATTCACGATTCCGGAAGAGGAATCAATTGATAATGCATTTGCTAGGTTTAACACAATCATCACAAGTTTAAAGGCACTTGATGAGAGTTTTTCTAGTAAGAATTTTGTCAGGAAATTTCTTAGGGCTCTTCATCCAAAATGGCGAGCTAAAGTTACGGCGATTGAAGAATCGAAGAACTTGTCAACTCTTCAACTTGACGAGTTGATTGGCAACTTGAAAGTCTACGAAGCAATAATCAAGAAAGCCTTCGAGATGGTTAAAGGAAAGAAAGAGCAAAGCAAGTCAATCGCGTTGAAAGCTAGGAAAGCATCAAGTGACGAGGATAGCTCAACATCTGAAAGTGATGATGAAGAATATGCCATGGCCGTTAGAGACTTCAAGAAATTTTTCAAAAGACGAGGAAGATTCGTTAGACAACCACATGACGAAAGGAAAACACTCCAAAGAAACAAAGACGAAAAAGGTAGCAAGAGCGAGAGGAAGTGCTTCAAATGCGGTGATCCAAATCATCTCATTGGAAGATGCCCTATGATGTCAAAGGAGCAAAACCAAAAGGCGTTCATTGGAGGAGCATGGAGTGACAGTGAAGAAGACGAGAAAGAAACCACAAAAGAGGAGAAGTGTCTTATGGCTAAGACATCAAGTGAGGTACATTCCGAAACCGAATACTTTAGTGATGAAAATTTATCATTAGATGAAAAAGACCTAGATAACGAATATAATAGGTTATGTATATTAGGCCAAAAAGTAATGACTAAAAATAAATCACTAAAACACATAAATAATCAATTAGAAAAAGAAATACTAGAATTAAAAATTAAACTACATAACTTAGAAAAGGGAAAAGAAATTCTTGAATGTAAAACATGTCAAGAAACTAAAAATGAAAATGAAATACTTAAGGAGGAAATTTGTAGGCTTAACAAATTCGAAAATAGTAGTAATTCTCTTAGGGAAATAATAAGTATTCAAAGAGTATCAAGTGATAAAACCGGATTAGGATTTAATTCAACTAAGGATTCAAATAGTCAAACTAAAAATGTAAAGTTTGAATGTGAAACTAGTGAGCAAAAGCCTTTAGAGTCAAAACCTAAGTATATACTTATGAAAGATAGAAAAATACCCATAGCTAGTGATGAGGAAGTAAAAACCTTTTATAAACCATCTTTAAAAAATGAAGTAAAATACTCTAAACCAAAGTTAAGGTAAAAAACATCTCCACCTAGAAGACCACCTAGTCCTCACCCTCGGCCTAAAACTCCTCAACCTAAAAGAAACCAAAATATACCAAACCGTCATAATAATAGTTACCCAATGTGGAATTACCCAAATCCACCAAGCTACAATCCTTGGGGAATACTTCCACCATATATGCATCCGAGTCAATTGCAAACCATGTTTGGGCCAAACAACTATGGACCAATGAGATCATGGGGACCAAGTGGCTAGATTGCAAACTAATCGGGAAAGGCGATATCTCTTTCGTAATTGACTTTTATAAGTTAATATGCTTTGAAGAACTTGAAGACTACATGTTGAAGACCAAAAGGTACGCCGCTCTTTCATGCTCACCATTATATGCATAGATAAATGAACTAGCCAATTGCATGCCCCCATTAGTCTTTAATGCCTAGTGTAGTTTGTACTTGTATGTTAGTTAGTAGATTATTCCTTATACATGTCTACATATATATATATATATATATATATATATATATATATATATATATATATATATATATATATATATATATATATATATATATATATATAATATATATATATATCCACATTATTATACATCATTTGTTGACTATCTAGAACTAAACAGAAATTGTTCGTCCTCGAACCTTTTCTTCCCACTTTGCCTCATTTGAACTTTAAACGTTCAACACGAAAATCTTCCGTGTCCACTATCACATAACTCATGGTGATGAAGAGAAGTGAGTTAAGTGGATTAACGTAGAAGTAGCACTTTGACCATCGAGTCAAGAAAACTATGGATGAAACAAACTCCCGTCACCGTCAGCACCTATCTCCGTCATTACCTCATCATCTCTTAACTCCATTCAACATCCCACGTTTTCACACAAAATATATATATATATATATATATATATATATATATATATATATATATATATATATATATATATATATATATATATATATATATATATATATATGCACTTTTACTCTCACCCCCTAACACATTTGTCGACTTGACATCTTGATCTTTTTATCCAAAATTCTCAAGAAATGTTTTCTTAACGAAATGTTAATAAAATGTCAAGTATTCCTTCCTTGTGCCATTAAAACCCAACGTATTTTTGATCTATATATATACATAAAATTATTTTGCTATCAGAAACTAAATTTGACAAAAATACATTTTTGGTAGGCGGCCCCCTTAATGTTTAAGGGGACCGGCTAGTAAACGGGGGCAGTCCCCTTAATAATTAAGGGGACCGGCCTACTGTAGCTCCCAAAAACGTTTTTCTTCCAAAAATCTTTACCAAACACCCCACTTTTCAAACACACTCATACCTGCTGCTGCTGTGAACGAACCTCAACTCAAAAACCATTCTCCAAATCACCATCTCCGACTATTTTCGCAAGGGGCAAACACTTGTATTTAGATTAGCAACACATTTTGTAAGTTTTCTAATTCACATTTCATCTAATTCCATTCAATTTTGAGTCTAATCATAATTAGGTCTTTTGCTTAATTTTCTTTTAATCCAAATTTGTTAAAATTAAGTCTAGAAATCTTATAACCAAATGCTCCCCATAGGATTAGAATGCTTAATCAACCTAGAAACTAAGTAATTAAAAAACCATTATGTCAAACTAATCACTCCTTTTCAAAACTAATCATATTGTTGAATTATGCCATAAACACCTGTTAAAACTAATCACATTGATTTATTACAACTCACAAATCCTAAAAATATATTTTTCGAATCATAAAAAATGTTTTTGTTAAATATAAGAGAGTGTTTGGATTAGGAACTAGAATCATCAAAATTTAAGCAAAATTAAGTTCATAACTACTTGTCAAGTTTATAAACACGCAATTAGTTGTTTTAAGTCATCAAGATACATAATTCAAATGTATATTGAAATTTTACTAGTTATTTTCTTATTTAAAGGAGTGTTTGGCACAACATTTTGAAAGAAATTTTTGAGTCAAAATCTAAGTTACTTAACATAAACACTCGTTAGAAATAGCTAGATATACAATCCAATATTTGTCTAGCCACATTTCAAAGTAGCTTATGACGTATAAAAGAACGTTCGGATATTTTTGATTTCTTGTCATAATGTCCCTATAACTATTCTTTAACATCATAAAATACATTTTAAGCGAGTTAAAAATTAAAACTAAGGAACATTGTAAACTACTTCTTAGGATTTAAGTTTTAGAGTCGAAGTATGTTTACGTTCCACATAAGTAGCATATATAATATATGCATGTCATTTTCTTATTTTTCTTTGTTGCTTTCTTGTATAGGTGAAAATGCCCAAAACTACAGTCGGTGATGTCTCAAAAACAAAAGAATACATTCCTAAAGTCTCTGCCACTCCAGGCATTTCTCCTTCTGTTGCTTGTTTCTATCGTCCCATTGAAGATAGAAACATTCATGAAGGGAGAGTTGTCTATCCATCGTTCTATGAATCCGACTATATCAAACGAATGTTCTCTAACGTTCGTCTTGATTGTCTCTACAAAATCAATGAGCTTATCATTCCCCGCTTTGTTCTTGACTTCTATAGCTAAGTGACGGTGCAAACCGATCCCAATGGCTGTATCCTCATATCCTTTATGATTCAACACGAATTCATTACTCTTACTCTCGCTCAATTCGGTCAAATTCTAGGAATTCCCTACTCCGGTCAAGCTGTCTTCTCTAATGAGTGGGATCTCTCATCTCTTGAGCAACATCGACCTCAATATGGTCCTTACTACTCTGAGATTCCATCATCTGAAGAAATTCGTCAATATCTTGGGCTAGATCGTGGTACGACTAGCCGGAGGATCAAGTCAAAAGATGTTGACATCCATGCTAACCAAATCCTCCTCAAGGAGTTACGCCCCGACATAAAGCGTTGGGAAGAACTCATTCGTGAGAATGCGTTCGGTACCGGTGGTCACCATGATCATGTCACGGCGAGCATAGCTCATATGTTGTATTGTATTGTTGCTGAACAGCCGTACAATTTGGCATATCTCTTTGTCTTCCGTATCATGTCAGCTAAAAACACTCATAATGCAAATCTTCCGTATGGCATGTTTCTCACTCGCCTCTACAATCATGTCATGATGCATTATCCACATCTTCAGAGTCCAATTTATGAGTCTGTTCAACCGGTCCTTAATCCCCTTGTTCGTGTCCGTGAACGTTGCCCCCGAAGCGACAAGGGAAAATCTCGTAAATCTGTCTCACTTCCACCTCGTGGTTCCACGTCACATCACGGAGATGATGATGATGAGGAAAGCACAACACGTGCTAGTACCCCGTCACCTAGGACCTTCGTTCAAAATCTTCCGGATCTTGATTACACCGAGTATCAAGTTCCTTCTCCTTCCGAACGAACAGACGAACTGCTGTTTGAAAGACAAACCGAACTACTCAACACCACACAGCAGATGCATCAAGAAGTACGAGGCGGTTTCAAGTCTATTGGAAAGACACTTGGAAGGATGTTTGGAAAGAAGAAGAAATAGACTTGTTTGATGAGTGTTTCGTTAATTATCATCGGTGTTATAATTAGACATTTATATGTAATATTATTATCTTAACATTTGCTTGCTATGACTTTTATTATGTTAGATGATAAACTTATTAGAACCTAGCTACTAGTTTATTTGAAATTATATGACTATGCTTCTAATATGATTTTTTTTTTCTAGTCTTAAATATGTATATTATTTATTTTAATATGCAATTTATAATATTTAATCATTCTTGATGTACATGATCCAAATGGAACTTGCTGCAAAAACACCATAAAAATGACCTTTTTCTGGAAATTTTTCAAATTTGGTCGCCTGGGAAATCACCAGATGGGCGGCCCCCTTAATTCCTTAGGCGGTCCCCTTAATTTTAAGGGGGCCGCCCAGCAATTAAGGGGACCGGCCATCTGGACAGTAAATTTACTGTTTCCTTTTGCATCTTGTGACCACTTTTACCTAGCCCCAGCTACCATTACCCTTAATGCACGAACTGGACTTGGAATATTACCACAAAACCTCCACAATTTGCCTAAATCAACCACATTTTCACAATATAAATACCCTCCTTACAATTACCTTTCACTTCATCAACCATCACCTTCATCAAACACCCATTTTCATCCATAATGCTATCACCAAAATCCTCCATCTCTAAGACTTCAAGGAAACAAAGACTTGTTATCATACCACCAAAACAACCTTTCATAGACCTAACCCAAGATGACATCAAAACTCCATCACCACCACCTAAAAATTCATCCCCAAGTGCACCAAATGCACCATCAAAAACACCATCCACCCATGGAGCTTCATCTTCCTCCATTCCATCCACTTCATCCATCAATGACTACATCCACACTCACCTAACATCATCACCAAGAGCATCATCACCACCATCCACTCAAGAACCTTCATACACCCAACTTGCCATTTCCCTATCACCCATCACACCTCTTGATGCTCACTTTTCACCATCACCAACCCCACAACCATTCTTTCCTATACCTTGGGCAATGCTTGAAGCCCATGGTGATAATTGTCTTTGTTGCATCCATAACCGGACCTTAATCTTTGGTCTTTGAGATGAGATACACTACATGTTTTCATCTCTTGAAAACATGATTGCCAACCCACAACCGCCACCTCCTCCACCTCCTTCACCCACTACACCACCACCACCTCCATTTTCACCCAATTAAGCATATGCAATGCTAAAAAATAATTTTTCACAATCTTCTTGTAAGCAAGCTCCATGGAAGACCATGTACCTCTAAGATGATTATGTAGTTTCATTAGTAGTTTTTGTTTGTATGCTTGCATGCTTCATGTTGTAATCTTTTGGTTGTGTATTTATACACAAAACTTTTATTAAATGAATGATCTTATTCTATATGCTTACTTATTATTGTTACATATACTTGTGCTTCTAACATTTTTTTTGGAAGCATTCCATAGCTCGTTTCCTTGGTGCCCCCAAACGAGGGGGAGTACACATCAAGGGGGAGTTCTCGTCCCGACAAATTTAGATACTAAAACTTGTCGGCTTAACCTTTTTGATTCTACAAAAAGGGGGAGAAATAGATGTAAACTCACTAAATACTTGTCTAAAAACTAATTTTTAGATTTAATGAGTTTAGATTTTGTAATCATCAAAAAGGGGGAGATTGTTGATATAAATAATGCCTAAACACGTTATTAATATTTTTCGATATCTCTACGTTTTGATAATCACAAAATGTAAAATCATTAATCGGAAAATTATGACGTAAACAAGTATTTAGTTGTAAATATCTATTTCTACAACTCAAATCACTTAAGGTATGAATGAACTAATGCTTAATGCATTATATGATCAAAGGAACATTTTCTTAATAACTAGATTTTTTATAAAACATCAAAAACATTTTATATATTTTTGAAAAACATTTTTGGCATTAAATAAAAATGTTTAATCTTTTATAAAAATATGAATTCAAATTTTTAACCAAAATCAGTTAAAATGTTCCAGAAAAACCTTCCCCACAAAAGGACAAAATTGGCCAACGTCCAATAGGGGCGCCCCCCTTAATTTTGCTAGGCGGCCCCCTTAATAATTAAGGGGACCGCCCCCTATTTAAGGGGACCGCCCCCGCTCCAGTAGACCTCCAGCTGTCCAATTTTTCTCCTATAAATACCAGCCTTCTCCTGGACTTTTACTCACCTTTTGCACACTAAAACTTTCTGTTCTAAATCCTTTCTAAACATTGTAAATCCTTTGATCATATTTTCTTAAGCATTGGTTTCTAAGTGATCCAAGCTTCCACCACCAAAAGTGCAAAAGAAGAACTCTACTTCAACTAGTGAAGAAGTGTTATTACTTACCTCATTCAATTGTGTTGTTGCGTAAAGTGTTGTGTAGTTGTGTTAAGTAGATCTAAGTGTAATTACGTAGTGGTGTTGTAAATTAGTTGTGAATAAGTAGTTGTGAAGTAGTTGTGAAGAAGTAGTCGTGAAGTAGTCGTGAAGAAGAATCGTGAAGAAGTCGTGAAGCCGTTGTGAAGAAGTCGTGATTAAGTCGTGTAGAAGTTGTGTATAAGTTGTGAGATTGGTTCTAGCTACGATTAGGACTCGACATCTAGCTTTGTGTCGTTAAGCCGGTGTAATCTAAAGTTGTGTAAGGTTTCTCCGCCATAAGGGAGTTTGTTGACATAGTGAAGAAAACTCTCGAGTAGGTGACTCGAGGAGTGGAGTAGGGCAAGGAAGGTGTCCTTGTAGCCGAACCACTATAAATCTCCGTGTTGTGGTTTGATCTTTCCATCTCTCTCTCTTATTTCATTATATTTACCTTACTTGCATTACTTATCTGTATTTGCTTATATATGTTCATATTGATCAAGAGTTGAATTCACATAAGATAGAATCGAAGTTTTAAAAAGTAAACAAAAGTTTTCATAAATTAAAAAGACGTAAAACTATTCAACCCCCCTTCTAGTTTTCCACAAAGGGTTAAGGTTTAGTTAAGTTTAAGGGATTAAACTTGCCAATTATGAAAGTTGAAGGACCATTCTTGTCATTTCTTGAAAATTATTTCCAAGGACCAATCTTGACAAATTGATATTCTTGGGAGGTTGACTTTGATACTTGAGCAATTTCAAGGTCCAAACTCGTTAATTTCATCCCCGGCATCGGCTTTTGATGATATGCCAATCTCGTGCTTTGTTTTGCTCGTTTTTGCCCTGTTTTCAATCATTTGTACCTGAAACACATAAAAACACAAACCAAGGATATCTGCAGTAATATTTGGTGTTTTTGGTTATTTTTGTGTCTTAAATGGGTGTAAAATGATGAGTATTTACACACTCATCAATCCCCCACACTAAGCTATTGCTAGTCCCTAGCAATCCAATCATATGAAGTAATGAAAGGATCAAAAGAATACCAAGTATACCCCATTTTGAATTTTTATTTGATGCGAGAAATTTAAACTAGAACATAAATAAATAACATGCTTGATTTTCAAAAATGGTATCATGGAACGGGATTCACACAAAATGGGTGTCTCCAGGGAATTGATATCGTCATCCTCTTTTTATACTCCCAACTAAGCTTAAACTCAATGTGCAAACGTTTTTGTAAAATGCTAACGCTACTTATACTAATAATCTATGTAAGCCGAGACTTAACTTTTCACTCCCACAATTTATTAAATTAGGTGAATGTGCTATTTTCAAAATTTTGACCGCAAAAATCGACATTTATTATGGTTGTTATTTGTTTAAGTCAAATACTAGTTTACCGGGAACCTCGGAAATCTAAGGATCAAAAAGGCCTTTTTCATGTAGCGGCTTTCTTCTCGGCACATCCCAAACCAGTTGGTTTTAGGTGACCAGGCTTTTGACACCTCACAGAGAATAGTACAGGAATCAGCGGAATTTCGATTTCAAAGATTTAGGATATTCCCACTAAGCTAGTATTAAATACTTAAATAAAAAACAACAAACGATCATTTAGAGATTAGAAACTCAAAGACGAGATCACTCCATGTAACGGCTTTCTTCTCAGCACATCCCAAACCAGTTGGTTTTAGGTGACCAGGCTTTTGACACCCCACAGAGAATAATACCGGAGATTTCGAAGCCCTTTGAAATCAACAATCTACTAAATTACCGTTTAACCTTTATACAAAATCGACGAATCCAAGTTCAACTTTCGATTCAAATTTAAGAGAAAGCAATTTTCCTACATTTATTAACACATACATCTTTATTTTCACAACATCAAAACTTATTGCATTTTGCAATATCATTCCATTTTCTTATTTTTTTTTCTTTTTCATTTTTTTCATTTTTCAATTTTTTTTTTTTTTTTTTTTTTTTTAACTTATATATATATATATTTACATATATGCTTTCTCCAAAATTAAAATAAAAAGTTGAACTCGGTCTCTATATCAAAATTGTATAAAAATTTGTTTTTCATAACAACATGATTTTAACGTTCAAATGTTTGAAAACAGCACGTATTTAATCAGATTAGTTATCTTCTGGGAGGAAAAGCCATAGATTACTTGTATAAGCTCTAAAGAAAACCAATCTATTCTACGCTTAGCATTTTCATTTGCACACATCGTAAAACCTTAGTCTAAAAGTTAAGGAAGCAGCCAGATCAATACTCTGGCAGAGTCGGGATTCCCTTTGTTCAAACCTAATCAAGACTAAACATTTTTTTTTTATTGCAATTACTTATCTAAAAACGAAAAAATTTTAAAATTTTTGGCCAAAAACGGGGGTACTAGGGCACTAGATGGTACAAATGTGACAAAATTCGCGAGAATTCCCCCCCACACTTAGAATTGAATATTGCCCTCAATATTCAAAGTACCGGTTACTATGCCGACACTTAGAACGTAAAAAGGTAATACCACTAGCCAAGTGTGGAACAGAAGTCTCCATTTTTCACAAAAAAAGGTTGAAAAGATATCCCTAGATAATCGTTAGCAAAAGGATAGGATATTGGGCGGCTGGATTGAAAACAGGATCGGCAATCAACACTATCCAAGGGAAACCTGCAAACAAGGGCAAACAACACACAAACAGAGCACAGTAGAGGAATCCCCCCACACTTAGTGTCAGAAAATAGAAAGAAGTCAGAAACATGGGCGTTTACCCATGCAATGCTAATATTTTTTTTCACCGAGTCACTAGCTTGACTCGACCCCGAATTCATTTGTTCTTGAGGAAGCATGTGGAAGAGAAAATCTCCATCGGACTTTCATTCAAGATGTTTGGATAAACATTGAAGTACCTGAAAGTTCCACTCCGATGAGATACATCCGGCTCAAAAGAATGGAGATGCCGGGGTCAAAAACTTTGTCCTCATTCTCAAATGAGAGAAGGAAAGGACAAGCTACCTTATAAGAACAGAAAGGTAGTAAAACTCGAACGACATATGTGACATCAATATAATGGCGATCCTCAAAGGGCAACGTCACATATGTCGGAGAAGGAAGAATATCGGGATTAAGAACTGAGGTCATATCATCAAATTTATGAGTGATAGAGTCCTTGAACTCATTGTTCTCTAACTATTCATCAAAGAGAGGATTTATGCTAGAAAAGTACTCGTCATCAAATTCAAAAAGAGAATTCGAATGGACTTCGAGACTTTCATTTGAAACGTCCTCATCAGAAAGTGATTCGTCATCACTAGAGGAAAAAAAATCATTTGAATTGAAGAGGGGGTTAGAAAACGTCCCGAAAAAATCATCAGTAGTGTCAAGAGGGTGTTCACTACAAATAGATGAATCACATTCACTGTCCGATATATCCTCAGACTCACTTGGGATTGGGACAAGGTTCTCAGCACTAGACTTTATGAATTCGTCCGATTCCTTTTCAGGAACAGTGCTAAGAGGCTCATCCCCCATAATAAGAGAGTCCTCGGGTTTAGACTGAGAGGGAAGGATGGACGTGATTGCAATAGACTGAGGGAGTTGAGAAATAATATCACTCAAAGGAATAGTACTCTCCTCGTCGTCGTCATCTTCGTCATCGAGCATGCACGCCTGATTAAATAAGAAACGGTTATGTGCTGCACGTTCAATGGCGAGTAAATCTTCCATAGATTCACCATGACGATCTTATTTGGTCTGTTTAGCAGCCTAAGCATTAAATGCATTCCTCACATCATGAAGTTTTTGGAATACATCTTTGAAAGCAGAATCCAGAAGATCATTCCTAATATTATGAATTTCTTGGAATGATTCTTGAGGAAATGGCTGAGGCTGCATTTGAATTGGTTGATACTGTGGAGGTTGGTCATGATACGAATAATCGTAATTGTTACAAGGACCATGCTCATAGACAAGCGGGGTCCTTGTTTGACAATCGGAATTATAGTGCGGACCTCCACAGTATTCACAACAGTAATACTGTTGTGGTGGTGTATAATATGAAGATGTGTCAAATCCGGACGATGTCTGATTGTTATAAGGGTTCTGCTCATAGACAAGCATGTCTCCCGTTCGACAATGAAATACCGGATGAGGACAACCTCCACAAATTTCACACAAGTGTGTCTCCATATGATGTTGTGGGGGTTGGTTGAAAAGGTCGGGTGTTTCATTGTAGGGATTTTGGTCATAGACAAACCCGTTTCCCGAATTTACAATGCTACAACCGGGACAATTTCCACCATTTAGAGGTCCCCCACACCATTCACAACCATAGTTGTAAGATGAAGACATAAAAAGAATTAAACGGATAGAGGGTGAGAAAAAGAATTAAACGGATAAGAGGGATACGAAGAATATTTTTGGTTTTTTAGAAAAATTTTGAAAAATATAAAGGGAAAATAAATTTTGAAATGAAAATCTTTTTGGGTTTTTTTTTTTTTTTTTTTTTTTTTTTTTTTTTTTTTTTTTTTATGAGAAAATATTTACGAAGATTCAAAACACGCAACGATAAACGAGAATTCAAAATTCGCGTCAGCCCTCCCCGGCAGCGGCGCCAAAATTTGATCCGTGTGTGAGTATATATATAAATATAGTATCGGATCCCCGTGATACTTGGGAATCAACTAGTCAACCTCTTAGGAAAAAGGTCAACGTGCAAAACCCGTGAATACGATGTGAGATACCGGATAAGTGATTACCCGGGTCGTGTCTCAGCGAGGTGTGAATCGAAGATTTTGTTATCGGTTAGGAATTAAAATGCTTGATGATTGGATTTTGGAATTTTGTGTTTTTAATTCTATTTTAATAATGGGAAACAAATTCCCAAAAGAAAATTAAGATTTAAAACAAATTAAACTAAAAACGCGTAACGGGAATTCTAAAAAAACGGGCTACAAAAGTGAAATCTATGAAAATAAATCCTACAAGTTCAAATTTATTTTTCCTAAGTTCCAAATGATAAAAGAAAATTTAAAAAAAAAGAATTATATTTTTTTGACTTTTATATTTTTTATTATGAATTAAAAACTGAATTAAAAAGAAAAATTAATTAAAAATATTAAATGAAACTGGAAAATTATGAAAAATTCCAGAAAACTACTTAATTATAATCAGAATCTATGAAAAATAAAATTGGGTTAACTGCTTATTGGGATAAGCAGTTAATAAGCAAACTGATGAGATAAGCAAAAGAAAAATACTTAGTTAAATATAAAATTTTGCAAAGTTAAACCAGGAAAGTCCCTAGGGCAGATGGTGAGCGTGTGGGATTGTGAGCAAGAGGTCCAGGGTTCGAATCTGGGTTTTGCAACTTTTTCACTTATTTATTATTATTTTTTTTTTGATTTTTCTTATACAAACTGATTAAGCACAAGGTACTGAGCAACTTTCACAACTAACACTTTTTCTGGAAATCACAAATAAGCTCAAAATGAGCTTAAGTTTGGCTGATCAGAGGTGAAACAATGAATAAGCCCCAAGGCTTTTGATGAAAAGTTGTTTGAGCTTAAAATAAGCTTAAGCAAAGATAAAATAAGTACAACAACTAACAATAAGCTATGCTAGAACAGAATAAGCCACAAAATGAAAGAAATAAGCACTGAGAAAAAACCAAAAAGCACAATGGTCTGCTGAGTGCACAGGGCACTTTGCAGGCTCAATCAAGCTTCTACAAGCTTATTTTTAAACACTCAAATAAGCACTAAATTCTACAAAAGCTGCTGATTATTAAAGTAGACCTAGCAAGGATTCTAGAAAACCAAAATTCAGACAAAGGGAAGCCTTTTTACTGCTTAAAAATAAGCTGGGAAAGAAGCTATTCACAACAAGTATGTACTGATCAATCAGTACATGCTTGTGTGATAGAGGAACTTTTGAGCTTAAATAAGCTGAGCTATGTTCTGGATTTTTGGAATAAGCAAAGACACTCTAACAAACAATTAAGAAAAGTAAAAATAAGCTAATTAGAACTAGAGATAAGCACTTAATTGGATGCAAGAAAAAGTTGCAGACTGCTCCTCTTGGTCTGATGTGCAGACTTGCACAGATTTGCACAAACCAAGTGGAGACTTAACCAACCCTTAGACACAATCTTAATGAACTTAAAGGACCACAAATATGTCAAAAATAAGGTCCAAAAGAGCAGAAGCTTATGGGAAGCTTATTTGATCAGTTAAGGTTCTAAGGTTGTCACAGTCCACTCAAAACTCCTCAAAGCTTCAAAATAACTTATAAACTCCTAAAAACAGCTGATTTGAGACAATTTAAGCTAAATTAAAGTTTCCAACATGGAAAATGAACAGTAACATCTGGTTTTGACCCATTTCCAACATTAAGCCAAACACCCCTTATGAGGACTGATTTTTTGGATTTCAAAAGAACAGGCCAATTTAAGCTATGAAACTCAATCACAACTGATTTGCTAACTTATTGTGACCCTGATGAACTACTTTTTACTGATAATAAGCACTCAAATAAGTTGAGTGCTTATTTGACTGTTTTTGACTTTTTTTAGCTTTTAAAGGTAAAAACTATCTTAAACACTAATAACCTATCTAATTATCATACATCAACATAACAGAGAACAAATAAGCAAAGAAAACTAAGTAAACACACAATTAAGCAGTAATTAAGCTATTCTACAGTAAAGTACAAAAAAATGAGAAATTCCTTACTTGAGACCCTAGCTTAACAAGGGCACCAAGTCAATGGCAGCTACAAGCTCTAGCTTTTTTTACAACAAGCTAGTAAAGTCCATCTGATCCCATCCATTGCAGGCCACTTCCAATAAGCTTTCCACAGTCATGCAAAGGTTGACTTTTCTTGACTTTTTGTTGACTTTGGAATTGGAACAGATTCTAACCCATTATAAACTTACAATAAGCTATGATTAGCTTACATAAGCTTACACAAACAGAAAGAGAGCTTGTGATTGATTTTTGATCAAATAAATAACTTGATTCGGATTAAATGAAAAACTTGACTTTTTATTGATCTTGAAAATTAGTACACAACTGAGTTAAAACAGAACAAGTAACTTAAAAACATTTTGAATTGATACTGAAAAACCAAATTACTACTACTTTTACATTAAAATTAAAGATACGACTAAACTAAAAACTACATGCCTTTTTGAGGCTACAAACATGCCTATTTATAGTAAAATAATGTTGGGATATCATCTTTGACTTCTTCTGAGTAAGCTAGAGCCGTTGGATTGGGGAGAGATCATCTGAGCCATCACTTCAGATTTTTGGCGCCAAAAATATCTTAGCTAAAAATCCACTTGGTACTGGGTTACTTGTGAGGTTGAAGAAGCATTAAATGCTTGGACATGGTAGGTGTGGTGAATGGTTGCAGGGTGAGGGGGAGGGGTGGTTTGTAAGAAGAAAATGGTGGGTAAGAGGGTGGTTTCTGGTTTTTGGTTTTGGCGGGGATGTGGGGTTTGACCGAAGTCAAACATGGTTTAGTTAAGGGTATACGGGTTGGGTTTATTTTAGGGGTTTGGGCTTTGATGTGATTGGGCTGGGATAAGGGAAAAAGGGATATGATAAAAGTGGGTTGGGTTTTATTTGTTTTGGATTTTAAGGGTTAAGGTTTAGTTAAGTTTAAGGGATTAAACTTGCCAATTATGAAAGTTGAAGGACCATTCTTGTCATTTCTTGAAAATTACTTCCAAGGACCAATCTTGACAAATTGATATTCTTTGGAGGTTGACTTTGATACTTGAGCAATTTCACGGTCCAAACTCGTTAATTTCATCCCCAACATCAGCTTTTGATGATATTCCAATCTCGTGCTCGGTTTTGCTCGTTTTTGCCCTGTTTTCAATCATTTATACCTGAAACACATAAAAACACAAACCAAGGATATCTGCAGTAATATTTGGTGTTTTTGGTTATTTTTGTGTCTTAAATGTGTGTAAAATGATGAGTATTTACACACTCATCAAGGGCACGTGAAAGTGGTCTTTTCTTGATCTTGCGGATCAATGGGAATTTGGAAGTAACCCAAGAAACCGTCAAGGAAACAATAGTATTCGTTTCCTGCTAGTCTTTCGAGCATTTGGTCCATGAAGGGTAAAGGAAAGTGTTCTTTACGGGTGGCGTCATTTAACTTTCGGTAGTCAATGCATACACGCCATCCCGTTACCAATCGAGTAGGAATCAACTCGTTTTCATCATTTTCAATAACGGTAATGCCACCCTTTTTAGACACGCAATGAACGGGGCTCACCCAAGGACTATCCGAGATAGGGTAAATCAATCCGGCATCAAGGAGTTTAAGAACTTCCTTTTTGATAACCTCGTGAATTTTGGGATTAACCCTTCTTTGATGTTGAACCGCTGGTTTAAAGTCATCTTCCATTAAAATCTTGTGTGTACAAAATTCCGGGTTAACACCCTTAATGTCGGAAAGTTTCCAAGCGATGGCTTGCTTGTGTGACTTCAAAACCTTTATGAGAGCGGTTTTCTCCTCATCATTTAAATCTTTAGCAATTATGACGGGTAATTTATCGGTACCCTCCAAAAATGCATATTCGAGATGAGGCGGCAAGTCCTTAAGTTCGACCTCAGGAGGATCATCAACAGATTTGATTTCCTCATTATGAAGTTCTTTCGGAGGGAAAGATGGTGGGTCAGCATTAAGCAACTTCTCAATGAGAAGAATATCTCCCTCCATGTCAAATACACCATCATCAATTCCAGAATAAATTGAATCATTTGATAAACAAGCCTCAATCTCTTCCAAGATGAAGTCACCTCCCTCAAACGGAGTGAGAGAGGGGGAAGGGAGAGCAATGGTAGGATCAGATGAAGTGGGATTGCCACTTAGCACTTCTTGAAAGTATTCCTCGCATGTAGAATCAAGGATATCAATTTGATTAATTGACTCGCTTTTATGCTTGAGAAGATCTTTTGAAGTGCTTTCAATATTAATGACCGGTTTTTCATCTCCGACCCTAAAAGTCATCTCACCTTTGTAGACATCAATTAATGCACGAGCCGTTTTCAAGAATGGTCTTCCCAAAATAAGGGGGACACGGGGATCGGCATCAAAATCGACTACTACGAAGTCAGCAGGAAAATGGAACTTGCCAACCTTCACGAAGACATCTTCGGCAATACCTTTCAGAATAGTAACTGATCGATTTGCATGCTCTAGTGTCATTCGTGTATCAGTAAGTTCCGGTAGAGAAAGCTTTACCCATACGGAAAGAGGCATTAGATTGATGCTTGCGCCAAGATCGGCCAAGGCTAAGCATTCATCTAGCTTTTGGAAGTCACAAGGGATGAGAAATTTGCCGGGGTCTCCTAGTTTTTCGGGCAACTTTTTAAGAATCACCGCCGAACAATTCTCATTCAATGGAGTCTTTGCTAATTCCAACAATTTTTCCTTATTGCTAAGGAGACTCTTGAATGTTGAAGCAAACTTTGGCATGTAGAGAAGAGCATCCACAAAACTAATATCGAAGTGTATCTTTTGGAAAATTTCAAGAAACTTCATCATTTGACTATTAGTTTTGTCACGGAGCTTCTGATCATTAAGCCTCGAAGGATAAGGAATCGAAGGCTTAGAATTTGTCTTCGGAGCATCGGGTTCCGAAATTGGAGATTGGACGACCGGAGGCTGGACGTTTGCGGTACTTTGTGGGCTAGTAATTTGCACTTTGTCCTTTGTCACCTCGGTATCTCGAATCACTTCCCCCGGTGGAGGGGGCATGGAGTCGAGGGTCCATTATGCGTCTTACCACTACGAGTGGTGACGGCTTTCAACTCAGCATTAGGATTAGGAATGGTATTGCTCGGAAGTCGTCCGGAAGATGAAGAAGACTGGTTCATGTTCATGAAACTGCCCATCATATTCTTCAACTCATTTGTTTGACGAGACATCGTAGTATCAATTTCCTTTCGCAACTCGACTTTCATATTATTGATTTGAGTCTGCATTGAACGCATACTGGTTGATTCGGAGCTTGATGTTGCTGGTTGAAATTGTTACGGTTTTGGTTGAAATTCTGAGAATTGTTGAAATTTTGTCCTTGATTTTGAACAAAGCGATTTTGATTATTTTGATTTGGCACGGGTGGAAAACCAGGTGGTACCATAGCATTTGGTGCTCGGTAATGAGTTTCAGCATGCGGTCGGTATTGATTGTGGTTTACTGCAGCTACGGGAGCTGGGTAAACAGAAGCATCGGTTGCTTGACAATCGTAATACGCATGCGGGCCACCACAAGTTTCACACACTTTGTTTATGGCTTTGATTTGTTCCGGTTTATGAATATCACTCTTAATTTTTTTTTATTTCCTTCATCATGTAACGAATTACGTCCGTTAGAGCGGCTAACTTTGATGAGTTACCGGATGAAGAAGCAGGAGTGACAGGAACATTCACTTTGTTTCTAGAAAGAGGAACTTTTGATTTATTTTCACAAATTTCAATCACATCTTTAGGTCGACGATTCAAGATATTGCCACTGGCGGCAGCGTTAAGTGAATCTTGATCGTTTCCATTCAACCCATTATAAAACGTATTGATCTATTGTAACTCCGTGAAATCATGATGCGGGCATTTTCTTAGGAGATCTTTAAATCTGTCCCATGCCTCTCCGAAGTTTTCATCGAAACCTTGACGAAATCCAGAAATTTCATTTTTCAGATTAGTCGTCTTTGATGGAGGGAAGAAATAATTGACAAATTTCTTTACGAGATCTTCCCAAGTTTCAATGGATCGAGGGGGTTCTTTATCCAGCCAAATCCGGGCTGCCCCTTCGAGTGAAAACGGAAATAGCATTGATTTGATAACTTTTTGCGGCACATCCTTGTAATTGATTGTAGAGGTCAACTTGTTGAACCAACGGATGTGTGCATACGGATCTTCTCGTTCAAACCCGTGGAATTGGTTTGTAGACACGAGTT
Organism: Artemisia tridentata subsp. tridentata; assembly: GCA_021014915.2. Lineage (NCBI taxonomy): Eukaryota > Viridiplantae > Streptophyta > Magnoliopsida > Asterales > Asteraceae > Artemisia > Artemisia tridentata. Next base: position 263,655,227 of record CP139508.1, read on the forward strand.
GAATCAAATGCGTTTTCAATTCAAAATGATCAGAATCGATTGGTGGTAAAACGATGGCATCTCCGTAACCCTCGGTGGGTGCTTAAAGCATCTCCGCCATTGTTCGATAGTCTGCCATATTATCAATGGGAATAGCACGAATCTCGGGTTCGACTATTCGGGCAGCACGTCTATGATTACGTCTTCTCGGAATATCTACGAGTTCACGTAAAGGGCTTGTCGAAGTAGAAGAACGAGTGCGCATGCACTAAATAAAATATTTCAATTAAATCAAGATCGAAGCAAAACACAAGGAACTTAAATCCTTAAATCAACTAGCGTACGGTAGCTCTCTGACTGAAAAACGCACAGAGTGGCGGAGAAGCAAAGATGGGCAATAAATGCTCCTTAAAAACCCGCTTCTTTCGGTTCGACAATTTAATGTCAAACCTCCTGAAACCTCCGTTAGAGTTTGTTTATCAATCAAAGGTGAGCCGAATTCGCAACCGACACAAAGGCAAGTTTTAATCTTTGGTTTGGAACTTATTATGATAATACCAAAGTTGAGGAATATTATATTAATTTTGCTTTTATCTTTTATTTTACAACAAAACAGAAAATGTTTTTGGGGTTTTTTTTTATTTTTTATTTTTTATTTTTATATGATATTATATATATAAAAGAAAAGAAAAAATATTTTTGTATTTTTATATGGTTTATGGAAAATGGGAACTTCTGAAAGAAGGATCTCAAGTCACTAATCGTTTAAAACTTTAAACAATATTGTCGCAACACAACCTCCCCGGCAGCGGCGCCAAAATTTGATCCGTGCTAAAGTGTATATATAAATAATATGCAGACGGATACACGTGAATAGAGACAAATCAACCCTTTAGGAAAAAGGCTAACTTGCAAAAACTCACGTTTGTATGTGTGATACCAGGTAAGTGATTACCAGGGTCGTTTTCCAACGAGGATGGAATGGACAACCGTGTAAGGTTTGGATTAGAGTGACCGATAATATGGAATTTTTGCTTTTTTATATTCTAATTAAATAATGAGAAACAAATTCTCAAAATAAAATTAAGATTCACAAATTATATTAAAAATGCGTTACGGGAATTATAAAAACGCGATTAAAAAGTGAAATCTATAAAATTAAACCCTACAAGTGCATTTTTCTTAAATCCTAAATAATAAAAGTAAATTTTAGAAAAAAGATTTATATTTTTCTGAATTTTATATTTTTTATTATGAATTTAAAACTGATTTAAAAAGAAAAATTGATTAAAAATACTATTTGAACTTGGAAAATTATGAAAAATTCCAGGAAATTACTTAATGATAATAAGAACCTAATAAAAATAAAAGTGGGTTAACTGCTTTTCTAAATAAGCAGTTAATAAGCAAACTGTTAAATAAGCTTTAAAAAGAAAAAGGGTTTAAGTATTAATGGGTGTAGGGATTAACCAGAACAAGTCCCTAGGGCAGATGGTTAAGTGTATGTTGTGTGAGGCTTTGTGATGCTAATGACCAGGGTTCGAATCCCAGTTCTAACCTTTTTGCTTTTATTTTATTTTTTTGATTTTTATTATGGAAACTTATTAAGCACAATGAGATAAGCAATTTTTACAACTACCACTTTTTATAAAACACTCAAATAAGCTCAGAAATCAGCTATGATTGCTGATCAGTGGGCTAAAATTGAAAATAAGCCCAAGGATTGGCCAAATGACTGATAAGCTATGTAATTAAGCTAAAGCAAAGTTGCAATAAGCTAAGAGACTAACAATAAGCTAGAATGAACATGAAAAAGCCATAAGAACAGAAAATTAAGCACAATACACTCCAAAATAAGCACAAGGTTGACTGATCTACCCTGTGGTGCAGGGCAACTTTATGGATTCCTAGGCACTTTCAAGCTTATATTTAAGCACTTAAATAAGCACTAAACACCACAAAGATTGATAATACCTAAAGGTCACCTACTGAGGGTTACTTAAAACCAAAAATCAAATTATTTGAAACTTATTTATGGCTTAAAAATAAGCTGAGAAAATAGCCAATCAAGACAAGTATACACTGATAGATCAGTGTATGCTTGTCTGAGTAGGGTATGTTTGAGCTTAATTTAAAGCTTAAAGAAGCTTGAAGAAAGGGATGAATTTTGGTAATAAGCAAAGAGTACCTACCAAACTACTGAGAAAACAAGGAATTAAGCACTTGTAAACAAAATTAAGCACCTAAATATGGTCTAGAAATCTGATGCAGACCTGCATATGGGTTTTGTGTATGCAGAAGTTGTGCAGAGGTGTGCAGAGGGCACAAAACCAATCCAACTCTACCTAGGCTATTGTGTTATCACTATATGGATCAAAAGGGACTCAGAAAAGCCAGAGTTGAAGTCCAAAAGGGCTTGTAGCTTAATATGGCTTATTTGGACCTTTTTTATGCCTTAAATGATCACTGACCATGAAACACTACTATACCTATCTAAATACCTTATTAGGAATTAAAAACAGCTTATATGGACCATATTAAGTAAGATCAAAGTTGAGCTAAGTGCAAATATACAGTAACAACTTATTAGACCTATTTGACTTTTCAAACCAAACAGCCCTTATTGGGGTCTGTGGTGGACTTTAATTAGCACAGGCCTATTTTAAGCTATGATATGAATTCTAAGATTACTAATAAATGTAATAAGCTATAAATAATGACTTTTAACTGAAAATCAAGTAGTTTAATAAGCTAGCTTAATTAGGACTATTTTTGGCTTTTTTAGTGTTTTTTAAGTAAAATGAAACAAAGGCTATTAAAAACTGATAATATAGATTAAATATACTTAAGAACTATTAATAAGCAGTAAATAATGGAAATAAGCTAATATTAAGCTATTGTACAGTAAATATGCAAAACTTGAAAAATAAGCTTACAACTGAATGGATTATAGAACAAAGGACTAAGGATTAGAAACACCTAGCTTGTCAACAACAAGCTAGAAACCCAATATAAGCCTTCCAGAATAGCTTATACCCCCAGAACAGCTTATTGTGAGCTTACGTTGCCTTTGTTGACTTTCTTCATCATTTGAAATTTGAACAACTTATTTCTAATATAAGCTTACACAAAGCTATGAAAAGCTTTCATAAGCTTATAGGAAGGGTGTTTATGGCTTTTGAGTGATTCTTAACAACTAGAACACTTACTACGAATTACCAAGATCACTTGAATTTAAATGTAACTGAGATTTAATACAAGATAGCTTGAAAAATAGAACAATATGACTGTAAATAACTTGAATTAACAACTGGAACTTAAAATTTATAAAACTTGAACGTTAAAAGTACAATACGATTGAAAGGAAATTAACTACTACTGGTTAAGGCTACATTGAGTTCCTATTTATAGTAAAATGAAGTGGGATGCATCTCTTATCTTCTTCTGATCCATTTCTGACCCTTGGATGCCCTTGAAATGATCTCAGCCTTTGAAACTGATTTTGGCGCCAAAAATGAGATAGTGGAAAAATCCACTATCTCTGATTGAGTGTACTGAGGAAGAAGCAATAAATGCATATTGGCTTGTTAGGTGAAGTGGGATAAGAGGAGGGGGTGGATGTGTCAGGATAAGGGCGGTGGAGATTGGTGGTTTCTGGTATGGTTTTTTGGCGGGGTGGTTTTGAGGAAGAAGGTTTGACCGAAGTCAAACCTTTTGTTTAACTAAAAAGGTCGGGTTATGGGTTTATGGGATTGGGCTTGGGTAATGTTTTAGTTTGGGCTGGGTTTAGATTAAGTGTGGGTTGGGTTGGATTTAATTGAGCAGCTGGGTTAGTCTAGGATTAACTTTGGATTTGCATTTAATTTTAAGGACTAAAGTTGTAATAATCTGAAAATCTAAGGACTATTGCTGCCAAAAATAGAAATTATTCCCAGGGGCCATTTGTGTCATTTTGGGATTTTGGGGGTTGACTTTGACTCTATCTTTGACTTTCGTCATCACTTGATCAAATGCACAATTGTTGCCAAGTCGATCCAAAAATGCTCGTTTTCATTCTGTTTTCAATCTTTTAGTACCTGAAACACATAAAACACAAACCAAGGATATCTGTAGTATAATTCAGTGTTTTAGGTCATTTTTGTGTCTATTATGGGTATAAAATGATGAGTATTTAGACACTCATCAATAAGCATTAAAAATAACTTGGAGAAGTCAGATTTAGCCAACCGATCGGATGCGGGGCCATACCGATCGGTTGGAGCTCTCGGTGTTGACAAGTTTGCTCCATCCGAATCGGATGCGGGCTCTAACCGATCAGATGGAGCCTTCTGGTCAGAAATGATAAAAACCAAAGTTGTATATCTTTCTCTTAGCTTTCCGTGGCCGCTTGAATCAACTAAATCCGAGTTCGTATGCTCAAGTTATGGCCAAACTGGTGGAGGTTTGTCGGGAACAACGAGTCTTCCATTATTTCTTCATTTTAGCTTCTTTTCTTCATTTCTTTCCTCGTTTTCCCTCTTGTGCTTTATTCTTGAGTCTTTGGAGTGACAACTTCATGACTTTTATCGTCTCGAATATACTCCAAGAGACTCGCTTTTGTCGGGAATTCTTCGCACATGCATAAATCTTCGTTTATTGATCATTTCTTCGTATTTTTCTTCATTTTCTTTGTCGTGAGCTTCCATGAACCTAAAATAGAAATTATACTTCATTAAGTACCAAAAGTTCATAAAAGTGACCAATATATATGCATAAAATCCACGATAACGCTCCTAAAAACATGTACAATTTGAGCGTTATCAAGTACACTTGGGAGCGAGAGGATGAAATCAAGAGAAAGTATCCTCATCTCTTTTCGAATTCATAGAGTAACGCGAATTAAAATCCCGGACGGATTTCCCTATTAGCTGGGGAGACTGTTACAAATGGTAATTTTCACATTTTAAGTTAATAATAAATATTTATTTATTATTTTTAAGCCGAGTATTTCTATGCATAATTGCATGTTTCTGAGCATTTTTGAACATTTTTTGGGAGCTGTCCCGCATACTGTAGCTTACAGTCACTTCTGAAAAAGTTTATTTTTGTCAGTAAGCGTAAATTATTCTATTTCTGATAGTTACTGACAAGTTTCATATTTAACTGAGAAGCTTTCTCGTATTTATTGAAAAGCAACCCCACACGCGAACCGACAGTATAGTATATATGGTAGCAGTCAAATAAATGCATTTTTGAGCAAATAATAATATTTTATTATTATTTTGACAAAAACGTCGATAAAAATTTTATTTTGCGTGTACGTGTCCAAAAAGGTCAAACCGGGACATTACGGTAACATTTAAGCTTAAACCGACACACGATACACGAACGAGGAGCAAAATAATTTCCCTCCCCCTTGCTTTGTTGTTTGCCGCCCAACTCTCCACAAGGAGACAAGAATTTTTATCCTAATATCTTACTTAGTGGATGATGACACATGTGGAGTTTATTTGTATACCCTAAACATAACACATAGCATTTCACATACATATTTTTATCATCCAGAATTACCTAGATCATTCTCTGTTGTTCCCCTTACACGATTAAAATTAACTACCAAGTTAAGCTAACCATGTTCCATGACTTAGTAATGTATTGATTAACTAAACAAATAAGTAAAACGTAAATGATAAAGACAAGATTTTTTCAACGTTTAAATTCTTATTAGAAGTTAATCAAAAGAATCTATACCCAAGTGTTTGCCCAAAAAAACACTTGGGATTGAAATGACAAGTATGTTATTGTCTCCTCTCTAAACTTAAGCTAAGCTTAAGTGGCAACTATAAGGAACCACTGAGCTATCTCAGGGACTAGGTTGCTCTTTGAAGGAGTAAAAGTGGTTTGTGAATGTCTAAGCATTAATTGCACAAACTTTCCCACTTTTACTCCCATATGATCCTATTTATAGACAAGTAAAAAGAGCAACCATTAATTACAAGACAAAAGATTACCTAAGCTAATCAGGACAAAATACTGATGTATTTTGTCACTGTTACAAGAACCTATTTTTGGTATAGGACAATAGTGCTTTCAGAGTAACAGTAAAGACACTGTTCTTGTTATGAAGCCTTTCAGGGAAAGTTTGACTTCAACCTGATAGGAACTTCTCCTTATCTCTTCAAACCTTTCCCGCCTTGTCCCGGCTTTCTTTCAGTCTTCAAGTTCTTCAGTCTTTGGTCTTCAGTCTTCAGTCTTCATTCTTCATAGTTGTTGAAGAGACTGGGGTTCAATGAGTTATTGTCATCACTCACTGAACCCATTATCTTCTTCTTTGGCTTAGTTGCCATTCAGGGAGTTCCGCCTCACTGAATGGAGAATCCTTCTTCTTAGACTCGTCCTAGGCATCCTGAAGATAACTCACTGAGTGACTGTTCACTCAGTGACCTGAGAGCGTTCAAGGGTATATGACACTTAGGATAATTTGTATCCAAATCCTTGTTTAAGGACGCTTGGGTACTGAATGGACCCAACAATCTCCCCCTATTTGGATATAAATTTAGCCTAAGTGTTTGATCAGTGTAAGTGAGCAACTGGGCTTCTTCTTACACTGAAGATACTATAAAGCAATTAAAGGACACTAATATAATAAACATGGGCCATCATCTTATTCATAAACATTATATCAGTCCTATCATCTAAACATAATACTCAGGGTTAAGTACTCAGACTTTCTTAATTCCCATGAGTTCCAGTTTTGCTTTCTTAGACACCGACACCTGCTTGTCGGGTCTCTCACTCATCATCTTCTCCATCAGTCTTATGAACTTATCATTTTCAGGACTCTTCACATGGAGTGCCATCAGCTTGTAGGCCAGAAGGGTTGTTGTCTCCACCAAGTGTATGTCACTGACTCTCTGGAAGGCTTGTTGACCATACTCATCAATGAAGAAGATACCAAACTCAGGGTGTTTGATCACTTTGTTGGGAATGAACTTGACACCTTCAGGAGGAATTCTGTTGCAGTGAAGAGCAGCAGTGAATTGTTCAGGTTCTTGACCTATTGCTTTCCTCTTCCTCCCTGTGCTCTGAGTTGGTTCTGGGATTGTTAGTCCTTAAGAAGCAAGTGCCTTCTGATGGTCAATTCCTAAGCTTTTGGCTACCCTTTCCAGTTCCTCATATTTGTTTGTTAGGGTAGCCAGAAGGTCAGGGACACACCTGTTCTTCTTCTTCTTCAGGATGGGTCCCATCATGTCCCATTCCTTGATTCCATATGCTGAGAACTTGAAAGGAGCATTCTTCTTAGACTTTCTTGGTCCTTGATGAACTCAAATAAGTACATTTTATTATCATCATTTATCCTATTTATTTGACTTTTTTTACTATATTATATATGAGAATCGATACCTTAATGTTTACTTTAGTAATTCTCAGGTAAAAACAAGCATTATGTGAAACTTGGCGATTTTGGACTAATTATGGAGCAAAACAAGCGAGATGTCAAAAGTCTACTGAAATCCAGAAGATGCGCCGTATCTCACTCAACAGATACGACGCAATATCATACTTAGATGAATTCGAAGACCATTGCCTGACTTTGAAGAATGCGCCGCATGCAATTCTGTCATGCGCCGCATATGAAACTTTGGTCAAAGAAGAAGATCAAGCTCGATCTACTCCAGATACGCCGCAATATACTTCTAACATACGGCGTATCACTATCAAGATTTCACCAGTTACAATCCAAGACAGCTAAAGTACATGCGCCGCATACAAAGATCAAGTTACGCCGCATCTGAAGACGGTGTACGAATATTCCAGAATATATTAATCTTGGACCCCACGTGAAGTTAAGTCAATGCGCCGCATCTATCAACTCAATGCGCCGCATCGATCCCTCAGACAGAAACTATAAATACCCCAAGGTCAGACGAATTTAAGAGACCTTTGGTATAACCCTAGAGCCGAATCCAGACGACTAAGTAGCACAAGACATACCTCAAACAAAGATACAAGAGCTGTAAGAAGGTCCTGCATGTATTCAATTCATTAAGTAGTTTTGTTTTATTGTTTTAGTACGCTTTAATTCATTAGGATTGATGGGCTTGTGTCATGTGACTACGGAAGATCATGCACTCCCCTTAATATTGCTTTCCCATTAATTAAAGTTTATATGTTGATGTCTTTGGTGACTTTTATTAGTGCATTGATAACCTCTGTGTCTAGTCGAGTCTTGCTTGGGTCGCCATGCCCCTTCCTCGCCTATTTATTCTAGCGTCTCTAGAAAAGTAGGATAGACATAAGTAATCATTAAGGGTTTACTCGCCGATAAGATTAGAGCCAACGAGAAAGGTTTAATTATATACACTTCATATAAAACTAGCAATAAAACAAGTGACAAGCTATTTAATTATCAGGACAGGTCTTCTTATTGTCTCGAGTATCTATCTGTGTACGTGTGTGCTAATCGCTGATTCGTGCTCATTAGTTTAGTTTTCTATTTAATTATAACCAAACTGTGCCAGTCTCTCAGGCTGAACCCCCTTGCGTTAGATTAGGTTGTATAACTAACTTAGGATATTAAAATACTGATTAGAATAACTAGATAATACGTTCCACTCTTAGTGATCGACACTCTGCTTACCATTTATTCATACTGACCGGGTACACTGCTCGTTAAGTGTGTGTGTTATTGATAAGTCGGCTAAATATAAATTTAAAACTTGAGTAGGCATTAATACTGCTAAACCGCAACGACACATCACGCGCATCAAGTTTTTGGCGTCGCTGCCGGGGAGTGAATTGTTATTATCTGTTAATTTGATTAAGTATTTTAATTAGGTTTTTCTTTTTAGTTTTTTTTTTAGATTCTAACCACTAACCCTGTTGTATATTAGATAGATTGCATTCATTGTATAATTTGCATATTTACTGTTTTTATGTGTTTTTGTTTTCTGTAATTTTTGTTTCTTTTTGTTTGTTTTTATTTTTGTTTTTCTTTTTTCTATTTTTCTGCATTCTGCTGTCGTTGTATTGTGCTGATACAAACGATACGGCGGATCTGTTTTCACAGATACGGCGTATTGCGTTTAATTTTTATAAAATACAACGCGTTTAATAAATTCGAGTACGACGCATCTTTCCCCAAGATACGGCGTATTCTGTTTTTAATAAGAAAATTTTCTAAACCCTAACGCCATACGACGCATCTGTTTTAACAGATACGGCGTATTTTCTATTTAAATTAAAAACAGTTTTTCGAATTATTAAACAGAACGTCGCATCGATCTTTATCGATACGGCGCATCTACTAAATCAAAAATCTTGTATTTTGAAACGTAACGAAAATACGGCGCATTAGCTTTTGTTAATACGACGCATTTAATTTTAATAAATATAATCGATTTTTGATAATTTAAACTTGATACGGCGCATTCTAATTCATAAGCGGTGTATCTGTTTTCTGAATAAAAGTCTGATTAAATTTTAACGTAATAGGATACGGCGTATCCAACTTTCTGGATACGGCGCATCGTTTGCAGATATCAGCAACTTTTATTTTTCGTATTCCGTTTTCGTTGTTAATTTTCTGATATCATACTTTCTTGAACATACCCTACTGATGCTTTTGTGATGATTTCAGGAAGTGCATGACCAGGAATTCAACTAAGAACTTGATTAAACCTTTCGAAGATCCTGAACGAGCCTTACATTTGCTTAAAAGGCTTTTCAACACAAAAAGCTTTGAAATTTCAAGTTCGTTCGAGCTTGATTACTTTTCTGAAGAGAAGGAGAAAGAAGAAACATAAACAATGACGGAAAACACTACTATGGAGGAATACATGAACAAAACCCGTGCTGATTATAGTTCAGGAGTTGCTAGACCGAAGTTTGATGAAAAGTCAAAGTTTGAGTTGAAGGGTCAGTTTCTCAAGGAGCTAAGAGAAAATGCTTTCAGTGGAACAGAACATGAAGATGCTAATGAACATGTTGAAAAAGTCCTCGAGATTGCAGATTTGTTTACTACTGAAGGAATCTCTGACGATCAACTTATGCTAAGAATCTTTCCAATTTCGCTTAAAGAGCTGCTAATAAGTGGCTAAGGAATGAACCTGCTAGTTCAATCACAACATGGGAAGATTTGAAGAGCAAATTCCTGAAAAGATATTGTCCACCTGCTAAAACTGCTAAAAAGATGGAGGCTATCAACAATTTCAAGCAAGAGCCTAATGAAACTCTTTATCAAGCTTGGGAACGGTTTAAAGACTTATTGATGAAATGCCCTCAACATTATCTAAATCCAATGCAGGAGATAATATTGTTCTATCAAGGATTGGACGTGCCTACTAGACAAATCTTGGATGCTAAGGGAGCTGTGCCTCAAATGAGTGCAGCCGATGCTAGAAAAGCTATCCAAGAAGCTGCTGATCACTCTCAAAAATGGCACGACGAAACCTCTACTAGATCCAAGAGCAGCGCTAATTTTGACGGGTTTGCTGCAATTCAAGCTCAATTGGATAAAATTAGTAGAGAGATGAAGAAGCGTGATGAGAAAGTTTATGCTGCCCAAGTTGGATGTGAAAAATGCGAAGGACCTCACTACACTAAAGATTGCCCTAAAAAGAATGAAAGTGAGACTTTTGAAGAAGCATACTACACACAATTTGGACAACCATTCCAACCTTCAGGAAGATTTAGGGAAGCTGCTCCGGGATACTATCAAAAGAACAACTATAATCCCACTTATCAAGAAAGGAGGCAGACTTTGGATGACACTCTAAAGCAAATTATGGCCGATGCTGCTAAAAGACATGAAGAGAACACCGCTATGATCAAAGAAATCCGAGCCTCAACGGATACTATAACAAGAAATCAAGGAGCTTCGATCAAAGCATTAGAACAACAAATCGGACAAATGAGCAAGGTTCTTCAAGAAAGGGGATACGGAAGTTTACCTAGCTCAACTGAAACTAACCCAAGAGATCATGTCAAGGCCATATGCACTACTGAAGAAGTCACACCTAACATACCTTTTCCTAGAAGATTGATGAATGGTAATGATGCTGCAAAGCCCGAATTTTTCTTTAATTCTTCAATCAGTTTAAGGAGGTTACTCAACGAGAAGGCAAAGATTGAAGAGGAGATCAAGGCTACAATGAAAGAAGAGAGCTCTGCAACCGACTTACGTGCCTTGCCTCATAAAGAAAAGGACCCAGGAAGTTTTACTTTACCTTGTTCAATTAATGACATATCTTTCAATAATGCATTAGCTGACTTAGGAGCTAGCGTTAGTGTTATGCCCCTTAAGACATTCACTACCCTAGGACTAGGAAAATTAGCACCAACTAAGCTGCTTATTGAATTGGCTGATAAAACGGTAAAACGACCTGAAGGGGTTGCTGAAAATGTGCTAGTTAAGATTGAGAAGTTTGTTTTCCCCGTAGACTTTGTTATATTAGATATGCCCGAGGATGTTAAGATTCCTTTAATCCTTGGAAGGCCTTTCTTGTCTACCGCCCATGCTAAGATTAATGTGTTTAAAAGAAAAATCTCATTAAAGGTAGGGAACAATAAACTAGTCTATAAGTGCCAAAATCCTGCTAAGAGCATAATTAGAGGCGTCTATGTGCTAGGATTAAGAGAATGTATGGACCTAGATCTAGAAGCTAGGCTTATGGGAGAAACATTGATTCAAAACAACTCAACTAATCCTAATCATAAGAACCTCGAGGAATTTATTGACCTTAATGTACCTACCGAACTTAGGCGCAATATTGTTAATGATTCTGATGATGAGTGGTATGATTGCGAAGTGATTAACAAACGTAGGAGAATAGTTGAGAATACAAATTTGAATAATGATATGTTTATTGAACTACCACCCCACCTTGCATATTTATGCCTATATAATAATAAGAATTTCCCGTCTATCATTTTGTAATCTCTGCCCGAAAGGGACAGAACTTTGTTTATACAGATATTAAAGAAGAATGGCGTGGATATTAAGGACGAGCAAGGAGTGTGCAATATTACTGGACTGGCGATGAGGGAGCGCGATGCTTCCGACTCTTTCAGTGATCGGTATTAAGGAGCTGAACGTGAGTCTAACTTGAAGACTCTGGAATAAAGACAAGTGCTGACCGGGAGACAACCCGAAGGAAAATTTTTACTTTTCTGTTCTGTGTCGAGTCTGTCAGACCTACAGAAGATGCGGCGCATCTCCATCATAAGATGCGACGCATCACCTGCACTGGTTATATCTTATTTCATTTTCTGCATTTTTCTTTTTGACTTTAAAACTTTCTGTCAGTTTATTTAATGCGGCGCATCCCTGGTTAAGGATGCGACGCATCTTTTATTCTGATTCGTATTTATTCCAGGCTCGATACGGCGTATCTTCTTCCATAAGATACGGCGTATCGACTGACCTGATGATTTACAGTTTAATTTTTTTAGGTTTTATTTTTACTAACTACTAATGTATTATGCAAGTTTGAACCATCTTAACTCAGGTGTGTTAAAGTCTAAATGGTATTATAGATTCCTGCATTTTTGTGGATACATCATTTATGAAGCTTAAACGTTCTCATCCACAAGAAAGTTGATTTTTGCTCTTATACGAATAATGGAGGATCATATCGAGCAAATCTCAAGGGAGTTTTTCTGTTCTAATTCTTTTATTTTCCAGTTTTTAACCTTTGACACAAACAACGACGACGTTGTTTAACTTAAGTGGGGGGATGGAGAATTAGAACACTTACTTTTCCTAAACTTTTTCAAAATATGCTTAAAATGCGCTTAATATATCAAAATTTAAAATTTTTTTTTAGCATGTTTTTGTTTAAAGTCTAAATTACATAACCGCACACATAAATCTATTCTTTCAAAAATATTACAACTTTAGTGTGCCGGTGACTTGTAAACTTTAGAACTTGGCTTGTATACTATTCGAGACCACCATAATGAGTATTATCTATATAATTGGAGTGACTTGTCTAAATTGGTAAATTTCTAGGATTACACCCAAATAGCCTTTATATGTTATGTGATATTAACTAACTACACTGGTTAGTTAACCCCCGTATAAACCCTTTGTTTACTCTCACTTTTAGTGTAAGATACCTCTAGAAAAACCCTCAGAGCCATTCATTTCGTTTCTTACACCTTTGTTATAATGTTTCGATACACCCTTACACATTAGCCTACCCTGTAGATTAAAATCCGTGGTTAATTGCTTTAGGCAAAGTGTGTTTCCTTACATTACCTGTGTTCGCGTGCGTAATTCATTATCTTTGGTTAGGTCGGGAAATTGCACAATGCAATTGGTATGAAAGTAAATATTATATAACTTTTAGTTTATTTTTCGTGTATTTGCTACTTTCACTATTACAATTATTTCTGAAAGTATGAAGAGTATGGAAAAATTATCCGGAAAAATAGTGATAGAAAAGTTGTGAAATTTTACACATATATGTTGATGTCAAAAAAAAAAAAAAAAAAAAAAATGAGAAAAAAAATATAGAAAAGAAAAAGAAAAAGGAAAAGTTAGAAGTTTGTTTTAACCAACTTATGTAAAGTTTTGTATTAAGTGGGAGATATCACCACTATTTGTTGTTGTATATTATATTTATGGATTGAATGGGAGTTGTCCGTTATGGGAACGCCAACTAAGGTTATTCTTTGATTGAGATTTTGTTGAGTATAATTCGTGTCTACCTAAAGCGTATGTTTCAAGTGTTAAAGCGTGAGTTATTCAATGATATGAGTCTTATTCATGGGATGGTTGGGAAAGTGATTAACCGCACTTAGGATTTTAATTTATCTGTTTTGTTTATTTTTCATTTTACACCAATTTGTATCCCAAATATTATCCATACCCTATATCATTCTTCATCCAAACCTTTGATTTACTGAGATTAGGGATTTGAGCAATCTTAAGTATCCTAGTCGTGGATTCGGCTATGTATTTATGATTTTGTCGCCCTTTTTGATATAATATTATTGGTGAAGATTACTTGGTCCTATCTTTAGCCCATTCGAGTTAAGGAATTGAGCAATTGCAAGTATCGTGGTCGTGGATTCGATCATGTATTTGTAATTTTGCCGCCTTTTCTGGAATATGAGATCGATAGAGATTAAAAAGGATGATCAACCCTTAACCAACAAACCCTTTTTAACGCTTTAGACTTGTTACTCCTTGGCTTTAGTGGGGGAGATGCGTATACTTGCCAAGCCTATGATAGAATATTCGTCACGACTAAGCAACTAAACGATTTAGAATTGTTTTACATTAAAAATTATTTTGGTTTCTACTTCGTTAAGTGTTTGGTTGTGTGATTATGACAAAACGAATACGTGCTTAAATATAAAAATAAATCCTAATATCTTTTAGGATACATTTTCATATGATTAATTCTAAGGTTTACTTGGGGACAAGTAAAGTTCAAGTGGGGGGATATTTGATGAACTCAAATAATTACATTTTATTATCATCATTTATCCTATTTATTTGACTTGTTTTATTATATTATATATGAGAATCGATACCTTAATGTTTACTTTAGTAATTCTCAGGTAAAAACAAGCATTATGTGAAACTTGGCGATTTTGGACTAATTATGGAGCAAAACAAGCGAGATGTCAAAAGTCTACTGAAATCCAGAAGATGCGCCGTATCTCACTCAACAGATACGACGCAATATCATACTTAGATGAATTCGAAGACCATTGCCTGACTTTGAAGAATGCGCCGCATGCAATTCTGTCATGCGCCGCATATGAAACTTTGGTCAAAGAAGAAGATCAAACTCGTTCTACTCCAGATACGCCGCAATATACTTCTAACATACGGCGTATCACTATCAAGATTTCACCAGTTACAATCCAAGACAGCTAAAGTACATGCGCCGCATACAAAGATCAAGTTACGCCGCATCTGAAGACGGTGTACGAATATTCCAGAATATATTAATCTTGGACCCCCCGCGAAGTTATGTCAATGCGCCGCATCTATCAACTCAATGCGCCGCATCGATCCCTCAGACATAAATTATAAATACCCCAAGGTCAGACGAATTTAAGAGACCTTTGGTATAACCCTAGAGCCGAATCCAGACGACCAAGCAGCACAAGACACACCTCAAACAAAGATACAAGAGCTGTAAGAAGGTCCTGCATGTATTCAATTCATTAAGTAGTTTTGTTTTATTGTTTTAGTACGCTTTAATTCATCAGGATTGATGGGCTTGTGTCATGTGACTACGGAAGATCATGCACTCCCCTTAATATTGCTTTCCCATTAATTAAAGTTTATATGTTGATGTCTTTGGTGACTTTTATTAGTGCATTGATAACCTCTGTGTCTAGCCGAGTCTTGCTTGGGTCGCCATGCCCCTTCCTCGCCTATTTATTCTAGCGTCTCTAGAAAAGTAGGATAGACATAAGTAATCATTAAGGGTTTACTCGCCGATAAGATTAGAGCCAACGAGAAAGGTTTAATTATATACACTTCATATAAAACTAGCAATAAAACAAGTGACAAGCTATTTAATTATCAGGACAGGTCTTCTTATTGTCTTGAGTATCTATCTGTGTACGTGTGTGTTAATCGCTGATTCGTGCTCATTAGTTTAGTTTTCTATTTAATTATAACCAAACTGTGCCAGTCTCTCAGGCTGAACCCCCTTGCGTTAGATTAGGTTGTATAACTAACTTAGGATATTAAAATACTGATTAGAATAACTAGATAATATGTTCCACTCTTAGTGATCGACACTCTGCTTACCATTATATTCATACTGACCGGGTACACTGCTCGTTAAGTGTGTGTGTTATTGATAAGTCGGCTAAATATAAATTTAAAACTTGAGTAGGAATTAATACTGCTAAACCGCAATGACACATCACGCGCATCAGTCCTCTATGAACGGTTATGGCTAAGGGATAGTCATGTCAGTGATGGGACCTTCACCCTTGGTCTTCGTCATGGTCCAGACATACCTCTCATAGTTCTTCTTCTTTCTTTCAGTGTTCAGTTTGACATTCAGGTTGTGTTCTTTGATTAGGTCAGCCTAAAGTTTGAGGAACTGTTCCCCCCTGATATTTTGCTCAGTCTCTCTGATGACTTCCTTGGAAACTTCAGCAATAACTCGCTTACTAAGCAATTCAGCCTTGATCCTATCCTCTTCTTCTAAGATAGCTGCCACTTCTTCATTGGTTCCCTTGAAGATTTTCCCTTTATGCGAGACGATTTCCATGAGCACTGGTGCATCAGGGTCAGGACGCACTTCTCTTAGTGCCTTAACCAGTTTGGGAGGTGAATCTTCAGTCTCCATGATTCCCTTCCCTTTGTCAGTGGGTGGGGGTGTACTGAAGGAGGATTCAGGGAATGTTGTGGTTGTTGTTGCTTCAGTTTGAATAGGAGTTGTGGCAACAACCAGTGCTGAAGATGTTGGCATGAAGCTTTGAAGGGGGATTGCTTCAGTAATAACTTCTGTCATTTGTTCAGGAACTGTTTCATCAGAGGTAGGTTTCTCCCCCTCAACAGATGCTGGAGCTTCAGTGGAAGCATCTGTTGATTTATGAGCTGGGGGAACTTGAGAAGACTGAAGAACTGTCAGAATGGTGGAGACCATGCTCTTGATTTCCAAGGTCTCTGTCTTCAATGAGGAGATGTCTGTGGCCATGGTGACCTGAGCCTCTGAGAGTTGGGTAACCTTGGTGGTGTAGTGGCTGACCAACTCATTATGTTTGGTAGATAGCTGGTCAAAGGCTATGGAGATCTGGGTCAGGCATCCTTGGGTATCAGAGATAGACTTGTGAAGGGTTTCCTGCTGAGACCTGAGAGTAGTAAGATCCACCTCCTTGAGGATCCTGAGAAGTTCACTAATGGTGGTGGAGATGGTCTTCTGGGAATCCATAAACTCAGTCAGCTTGGTGATGAGAACTGGGTAATCTTTAAATTCTGCTTGAATGGCACTAAGAGACTGAAGCAAATTGTTGAATTGCGTCCCTTGATCAAGACCCAGTTTCTCAATGGTGATCTTCAGGTCACTGACATGTTTATCAGTAGAAGCAGCGACCTGGTGGAGTTGACCTTGTGAGCCTTCAATAGCAGCCCTGAAGTTAGCATAGGAGGCTTCTGCTTCAGTGTGCTGATCCCATTGCTCGTTGATTAGCTCATTGAAGAGGGCAGTATTCGACTTCCTGAGGAACTTGACCAGCTGCCTTTTAGTGAGTGGGAGCACATCGTCATACTTCTGCAGATAGTCAGGGACTGCAGTAGCAGAGTCGGTGGAGCCTGATGAGTTATGTGATGATGATGATGATGATGTATGATGGTGATGGTGAGATTCTTGTTCTTCAGGAGGAGGAGATGAAGTTGGTTGCTCAGTGTGCTGAGGGGAGTTGGAAGTAAGAAGTTGGTCATCAGTATCCATGTCTTCCCTAGCAACTAGAACCTCATCATCCTCAAATTCAACCATTTCCTCTTCTGACTCTTCATTGATAAAAATTTGTAAGTCAGCAAGAGTGGGAACCATGGCTATATCCGGCTCCCCCTCAGAAGAGGGCTTGCCTTTGTTTTGGCCAGCTCCTAACCCCTCCAGGTGAACAAAGTGGGTTATCTCTGCCTGGTCCGCGGAGTCAGTTCCCAAGGTATACGCAACACCTTGAGGGGGTGTTGGTTCCATATTAGTGGGTGGTTGCATGCCCCCTGAGTCTTTGTCCCCTGAGGTTCCTTCAGGGACTGGTGGGTTTGAGCCAATACCATCACTAGAAAATGAGATATTTAGGTCCCCCTTTCCATCAGGGTTATGCTGCCCTGACGAACATATAGGGACCGGTACTCCCTGAGACTCTGATTGTGATTTATCAGAGCCATAAGCAAGATGTGAGATGTTGAGGTCCCCCTTTCCACCAAGGTTGTGCTGCCCTGATGAAGATATAGGGACTAGTCCTCCCTGAGACTCTGACTGTGATGTATCAGAGCCGTAAGCGGGATGTTAGAGGGTGTGGGTCCCCTTCTCGGTAGAGTAGTGCCGCTCTACTGAGGATTCAGGACCCTTTTCTCCCTCAGGCAAAAGTAGTGATGTATGAATGCCTTCATCGGGAAGTGATTGTTGAATGGTTCCTGACTCCATTGACTTGTTTATGTCAGCAGAGTCTTTAGGAGAGGGTTTGCCCGAGGACACTGAGTATGATTTCTTAGTGCCATCTGTTAATACTAATATCGTACTAAAAACGTTATTTATATTTTTAGATCTTTACTTAGTTTTGTTAATGACAATTACAAAGTATATCTTTTAGCAAATTATAAATACTAGCTAAAGTCTATTTAAAACACATTTTACATTTCACAAGATTACTTAGAATTACATTTCACACATCTACTAGTTTATTTCCTTTAAAGGAAACTTTATTTTTAAAATGATACAATGACATCATGGCATGCATCATACAAAAGATTATGTGATATCTTGGTTAGATCTTCAAGCAAGATAGTTGGCATTGGAAGATCTTGATATGACAATACAAAGATATGGAAAGATTGTGGAAGATTTGGAGAGATTTGAAAAATCTCTTAGCTGTCATACATGCGGAACCAACCGACTATAAAGACGGATCCCTTTTGTGGGATCCGCCGGATCCGTGGGTTATTTACCAAGTTTGCCTATAAATAGCAAGCTGATCATTTGAACACACTATCACTCATATAGCCTAATATTCATACTCATTCATTTACATATCATCTAACCCTCATCATTCATTCATTTCATTTGATCTTTCCTTTGTAGCAAAGGAGATTAAGCATCAAGGTTCAACACAGACGTGTAAAACCTTTAGCATAGTTACTGTGTGATATAGTTGTAAATTCACACATCATTATTTGTATCATTTATCTCAGTGAGTGTGGTTAGTGTTTTAGTCCTCAAAACATAAAGAGTGTAGGGAGTGGTTGTACCCTTGTGAAAGAACCAAACGGGAGTGGTTGTACCCTTGTAAAGAACCCGGTGTTTAGCTTAGTACCGGAAAAGGAAGTAAGCAACGTGTAAAGGTTTTCTCCACCTAGAAGAGAGTTTGTTTCTTAGTGAAGGATAACTCTCGAGTTAGAGGCTCGAGGAGTGGAGTAGGGCAAGGAAGAGAGTCCTTGTAGCCGAACCACTATAAACATCCGTGTTGTGTGGTTTGATCTTTCCTCTCTTTACTTTTCATATATATATTGTGTGAATATTTGTTTGTGCTTGTTTCCTTTGAAATAACATAGAATAACAAAGCGAATTAATTTTAAACGGTAAAACTATTCAACCCCCCTTCTAGTTTTCCACAATTGGCATCAGAGCTACATTACTCAAGATTTTCAAAATATATTGTATTTTAAAAACTTGAAACGATCAATGGATTTTGAAAACTTTAAAGAAGGGCAATCTATGCAAAGACCACCACTATTTGAACCAAATTGTTTCATATATTGGAAAAATCGATTTGAAATATATGTGAAGTCAAAGGACATAGATTTGTGGTGTATAATTGTAGAGGGTGATTACAAGCCCATTAGTAATGATATTTCAAGTGGTCGGGATGTAGGTACCTCTCTTACTCGTCACAGTGATGAGCAAAAGAGGTTGATTGCCAAAAATAATGAAGCCAAAATGATGCTCTACAATGCCTTACCTAAGAAAGAATATGAAATAATTTTTATGTGTAAAATGGCTAAAGATATTTGGCAATCACTTATTATAATTCATCAAGGGAACTCACAAGTCAAAGATAACAAAATTGATCTTCTTGTTCAACAATATGAACAATTTGTTATCTCTAAAGATGAGACCATTGATAGTGTGTTTGCTAGGTTTAATACAATTATTACATCTCTTAAAGCACTTGATGAATCTTTTTCTAGTAAGAATTTTTTCAGGAAATTTCTAAGAGCACTCCACCCGAAGTGGAGAGCAAAAGTGACAGCTATTGAAGAATCCAAGGATCTTTCAAGCATGACACTAGATGAGCTCATAGGAAATCTCAAAGTTCACGAAATGGTGATGGAAAAAGATTCAGAAATAGTTAAAGGCAAGAAGGAGAAGATGAAGTCCATTGCCTTGAAAGCTAGAGTTGAGTCAAGTGATGATGAAGAGTCTTGTTCTAATAGCGAAGACGAAGAATATGCCATGGCCGTAAGAGATTTCAAGAAATTCTTCAGGAGACGAGGAAAGTTCGTAAGACCACCTCGTGAAGAAAAGAAATCCTTCCGAAAAGACCGTGATGATAGAAAAGGCAAGTTAGATAGGAAGTGCTATAGGTGTGGAGATTCTGGTCACTTTATAAGTGAATGTCCAAAGCCTCCAAAGAACAAGTCTCAAAAAGCATTTGTTAGTGGAGCTTGGAGTGATAGTGAAGGAGATGATGATGAGCCTAAGAACAACGAAGTTGCCCTTATGGCTCATGACACAGAAGAGGTATGCTTAAAAGTTGAACTAGAACCTGATGAGTGGATCAAAGATAGTGGGTGTTCAAGACATATGACGGGAAACAAAAGCCTTTTCTCAACCTACCAAGTGTACGATGGAGGTAATGTCACATTTGGTAGAAAGCTTAAAAGTAAAATCATGTACGATCTCTCATGACTCTCTCTCTCTATTGATGATGTTGCTCATGTTGATAATTTAGGTTTTAACTTGCTTAGTATAAGTCAATTGTGCCGCAAAAAGTATAACGTCCTTTTCAGTGAAAATGGAAGTAAAATACTTAAAGACGGCATAACAGTAGGAAAAGGTGTTTTGAAAAATAACGTATATGTTATGAAATTAGATAAAACACCTAAAGACAAGCTTTGTCTTACCTCTTTGGACGAAAACTCAACTCTATGGCACCGACGTTTAGGTCATGCCAATATGAGGCTAATTCAATCCTTATCATCTAAGGAACTCGTTAGGAACCTACTCAAGTTGAAATATGACCAACACTTTTGTGATGCTTGCAAAATTGGGAAACAAGCTCATAATAGCCATAAGGCTAAAAATATGGTGTCTACATCTAGGTGTCTAGAATTATTGCATATGGATTTGTTTGGTCCATCCGCTATACAAAGTTATGGGGGTAACTTTTATACTTTGGTTATAGTGGATGATTACTCTAGGTATACATGGACTAAATTTTTGAAAACCAAAAATGAGGCCTTTGATAAATTTGAAATTCTAAGCAAGAAAATTCAAAATCAAATAGGAAGTAACATAGTATCTATTAGAACCGACCATGGTCAAGAATTTGACAACGAAATCCAATTCGGAACATTTTGTGATAATAATGGAATAACACATAATTTCTCGGCTCCTCGAACTCCACAATCTAATGGTGTAGTAGAACGGAAAAATAGGACAATTCAAGAAATGAGTAGAACTATGTTAAATGAACAAAACATACCTCAAAAGTTTTGGTGTCACGCAGTAGATACTTCCACATATATCCTAAATAGAGTTTTAATTAGACCATTTTTAAATAAAACTCCTTATGAACTTTATCGAGGCAAAAAGCCTGCTTTAGGATATTTTAGAGTTTTTGGAAGCAAGTGCTTCATTTTAAACACAAAAGATTATCTCACCAAGTTCGACCCAAAGTCGTATGAAGGTGTATTTCTTGGGTACTCACAAAACAGTAAAGCATACATAGTCTTGAACAAAGAAACCTTAATAGTCGAGGAATCGTTGAACGTAACATTTAACGAAAGTCCACCTCCCTCTAAGACATCACCTTTGGTAGATGATGACTTGGTTGAAAGCCAAATGGTTGAAAATATAGAAAATGTTGAAAATGATAATGAAGATGAACCAGTAAAAAGAGATATAGTCAATATCAAAGAAACAAAAAGTCATCCATTAGAAAACGTCATAGGAAAACTTAATGAAAGAACATTAAGATCTAAAGCTCAAAATGAAAGTAATTACTTTTGTTTTGTTTCAACAATTGAGCCTAAAAATATAAATGAAGCTATAAAAGATGAATCTTGGGTAATTGCTATGCAAGAGGAATTAAATGAATTTGTTAGGAATGACGTTTGGACTTTAGTTCCACAACCTAAAAATCAAACCATTATCGGTACCAAATGGGTTTTTAGAAATAAAATGGCATACTATCTAGAAACAAATCTAGGCTAGTAGCACAAGGCTACAATCAACAAGAAGGTATAGATTACGATGAAACATTTGTACCCGTAGCTAGACTTAAGTCTATTAGAATACTACTTGCATATGCATGTGCACATGATTTTAAATTATTTCAAATGGATGTCAAGAGTGCATTTTTAAACGGATTTATAACTAAAGAAGTATATGTTGCACAACCTCCCGGCTTTGCCGATTTTGAAAAACCAAATCATGTTTACAAACTAAAGAAAGCTTTATACGGACTTAAGCAAGCACCAAAAGCTTGGTATGATCGACTTAAGACCTTCTTAGTTGACCATAAGTACACCATGGGCCTAGTAGACAACACTTTCTTTACCAAGAAAAAGGGATCACATATTATCATCGTCCAGATATATGTGGTTGACATTGTATTCGGTTCAACTTGTCAAGAGTTATGTGACGATTTCTCAAAAATCATGCATGACGAGTTTGAAATGAGTATGATGGGGGAGCTAAACTTTTTCTTAGGTCTCCAAATTAAACAATTAGAAGATGTGATATTCTTCAACCAATCAAAGTATATCAAAGATATTGATGAAGCGAAAAGTGTACCGCTTTTAAGGGGTCATTTAAGCCCTAAATCG
The DNA here is from genome assembly GCA_021014915.2 of Artemisia tridentata subsp. tridentata. Classification (NCBI taxonomy): domain Eukaryota; kingdom Viridiplantae; phylum Streptophyta; class Magnoliopsida; order Asterales; family Asteraceae; genus Artemisia; species Artemisia tridentata. The sequence continues at coordinate 263,677,944 of CP139508.1, forward strand.
TATTTATTTGATCAAATATCGCCCTAAATCGTTCCTTTTGTCATTTTAGGTACTTTTGAGGAGAAATCTGGAAAAGGAGGCATTTTGGACGTTTTTGGAGCATAAAAGTGAAGAAAACGGCAAAGTCTCAAAAATCGGCTAAAAGTTACCTTTGACGGCGTCACAATTTACTCTGGACGGCGTCATGCCTTGGCAAGAAAAGTTGGACGTGAAATTTGCTCATGATAAGCCAGTGAAAATAGCATGTGAATTCTGACGGCGTCTCGCTTTAACTTGATCAAGGGCGTCACGGCTTAAATCAAAAGGGGACGGCGTCACGTTCAAGGTTCGACGGCGTCAAGCCTTGATAAGCCAGAATGGATTTTGAAGAGCTAAAGAGGGACGGCGTCAAGAAGGTCATCCGGGAACCCTAAAAGCGGCGAGGTGACGGCGTCACACTCCATAACGTGACGCCGTCAGATCCAAAAATCTATATATAGTTTTCTAATTTTTTGTCATTAAGGGAGAGCTTAGTGTGTGGAATTTTGGGAGAAAACCCTAAGACGATTTTAGCTTCTTTTTCAAGGCTTTTTGCCTTGAGATCTTCCATGTTACATTGAAGATAAGTTATCAATTAATCATTCAATATGTCTATGTGTTGTTTGATTCTATCTTATTCTTGTCTTTTGTTTAACATGTTAGGCTAGATTTATCTTGTGTTTGCTTAGATCTAATGAAACCTAGCTATTGATTATTGGTTATTAGTGTGTTATTAGTTGTATTGGATGATTGTTTATCTATGTTAGGCTTAAGAAAACTGGCTAACTTCCTATTCGGTAACTTGCTTGAACGTCTTAAGAGACATGAACCAAATGCGTACTAAAGGTTTTTATGGTTGTATTTAATGCACAAGCGAATTCTAGTGATCCCATGTTAGGAGCTTCCTAGCCGGCTCGACATAGGAGTGAAGTAGGAGCTTGTAGAGTTGGGGAAGTACGTACGCCACCCCACGATTGGTATTAAGGAATACACCCGTCATCCACGCGACTAATACACACTAATTAACCGGTAAAAGATAGTTAGGGAGTAAGGAAATCTAAGTAAACACATTTCTCTACACATAAGTTTCTCACCACATTTTCATTTTTGTTATTTTATTTTATTTGCATCCGTAGTAAATTTGGGTTAGTTGACTAGCAACTAATTCCGCCCACTCTTTCAAAACCGAGATTTTACTTGCTTTCATAAAAAAATATAAAAACATAAAAAGAATCTTCCTCAACCTTTAGACCTATTAGAGTAGTTTTTCATACCTAACGAATACTATTCCCTATGGAGAACGATCAATCCCCCGTACTTACCACTACACTATACTACATCGGTCAGGTACACTGCCTGGTGGGGTTGTAAGCCTCTTGAGATCCCTCGAGAGGTAAAACCTGTTGTAAGGTTACAAAACCACGCATCAAGTTTTTGGCGCCGCAGCCCGGGGAGTAGTTATTGCTTAGGTCGAAATTTTATTTTTATTAGGTCTACTCACAAGATTCCTATCAAGTGAGATTTTTTCTATTTATTTTGTAGCTTTCTCGTAGTCTATCTTTTCTTTGTGATTTTGTTTGTAATTTGCTTCAAATGGACTTTTCACTTAGATTTCTAAGATTGCAAGATATGGTTGAGTGGCTAGAACACCAAGAAGTTCAAAATACCTCATTTAGAGACACTTATGAATCATATGAGCCTTCACTTAGGATAGATTCTTATGAACAACCTCCATGTTTAGGATCTTGTTTTAGTGAGGCTAATAGGAAAAGCGACCTAGTTTGCCAAGGAATTGTGGATAGAGCCGTATCAATAAACCATAAGTTGGATGAAGCACTAGGTTTGTTATTATCACTACCTAAGAAAATAATTGACGAGGATATAGGTGATCTTGACACGTGGAATGATGAGGTAAACACCATAAGCCCACAAAATACTCAACCATCATTTGAGGCACCCACACCGCCCGTGACTTACCCGGAAGAAGTAGAAGAGACTTTAGGAATCCCGATGGAGGTAGAACCCTTGGACCAAGCACAACTAGAGGATATAGGTTTGCACACTTTTAGTGATGACCTTACTCATAGTTCTAGGGAATTTCCTAGTGTTGATGAATTGGAACCTCAACCTTTACACAACTTTTCATCCTTAGATTTACATCTAGGAGAAAAAAGAGGAACCGACCCACCCATCAACCAATATTATCCGGGTAGTTTTAGGATGAAGGAAGCCATTCACTCACCCCCTTCACCTCACGTGGCATATTCACACCCTAAGGGTGTGTATCGCTACTTTCACCCGCACTTAATCCTAAGTGTAGGGAAAACCTCCCCTATTTTTATTAAATAAGGGTAGAGTCAGGCTCGTGACTCGAACAAAAACAAGCGCTTATTGGGAGGCAACCCAAGCTTTATTTGCTTTATTTGTTTCATTGTTTGTTTATTTAATTTTATTTGTTTCCGTATGCATTTCTTATTCTTTTTGTTTACTGTTCATGTCTCAAATATAAATTGTGAAAATGCTTTATTTTGTTTTTAACTTCGTCTTAACTACATATAAAGGTATTTTGCAAAAGATAAGTGTAAGGGAAATCCAAATTTGTTTTTAAGAACAAGATTGAACATGAACGATAACAATGAGATATAAGCATGCATATTAGTATTTGTTTGAGTCAAATGCTTGTATCGAGTCATAATGAAGTTTTGCAGGAATTCCAGGAAGTAAGGTATAGGTTTTTCCAGAAATTTTCCGGAAACTTAACATGAGAATTCTGTCAGATCATTTCTGACAGCGTCAGGCCTTACAACCTGACGGCGTCAGGTTTTAATTTTCTGAAATTTTTGAAAGTTTTGTTTTTCTACCGGAATCATAAAAAGTTTTTATTAAATCTCTAACTTATAAACTCCAGGAATCTGCAAAACATTCATTCCGCAAGCATTATATCTTTAATTGTTTTATTTCTAAGTCTGGAATTACACCTAGTTGTGAGTTGTCTTTGTTCGGTTTGATGCTTTGGTTTTTCTTGTTTGTTTTCTCAGGATTAACAGGTTATTTTGGACAAGGAGATGTATGTGGAATCAAGCTTTTGGCGATGCATTAGTCTTGAAGCTTCTACATTACCTTGGAAGAAGAACTAACCATGTTACCTCTTTATCCATCGAACGAATCAGGGGAGTATTTGATTTCATTCTTTTACCTTTTCACTTTTACATCTTGTTATTTGAACATTGGGGACAATGTTCATCTTAAGTGTAAGGGGGGGTAAAAGTACGATACGATTAGAGAATGCTATTACGCTTGATTTTTGTTTGTTTAATAGTAGATGTGTAATGAAACTGAGATAAATACCTGTTAGGGCAATTTTAGTGCCAAATTTAAAATTTTTTACAACACTTAGGAGTGAAAATTTGATCTAATGAGCGTCTCACGGATAGGAGTTATATGACTAGCACAAAAACCGTACCACTAAAAAATTTTCCACCCCCAAATATGTGAGGTTCGCCCCTAGAATTGGTAGGAAAAGCATTTTGCTATGATGTGTGTACCGGTAGCACTTAGATTCTAGAACTTGCGTTAGGACCATTCCAAGGCCACAAGTGAGACTACATTCGTGTAGTTAGATTTACTACATGATAAGAGGCATTAGGATTAACCGATTGTTTTACACCTGTGTTTTTGTTATAATTACTTTGGCTACATTGGTCAAGTAATTCTCCCACACCCTTTGCATTGTACTCATTTTTAGTACACGATACCCCTAGTACACCCCTCAGAGCCTATCTTTTTGTTTCGACCTTTAAGCATTTTACTTAAAGGAAGAATTTGTTACACCCCACTAAAATGTACACCCAAATCGCTTTAGCCTACCTTGTATGCACTCATCTTTAGTGCATTATTGTGACAACATTTGTTTAAACCCAAGTTAATTATCTAGTTGATTACATGGTTGCTAAGTCGAGTCATATCCTTGTACATATTGTTTTGGGACGATTGGGACTCATGGGTGAAGTACTAGTGTAATGGAGTAATGGGGAAGAACATCATTTATTACCCCCATATGTGCTAAATATTTTAAAAGTACTCCAAGTGTTTTGATTATCTTAATTCGAGTCAATAGAATAGTTATTTGTAAAGTTATGTAAAAGTTCAAGTGTAAGGGGAATGCAATGCCCCTATGATGTATTATTTTGGATGGTAGGGCAAGAGTGTATGCAAAAAAAAAAAAAAAAAAAAAAAAAAAAAAAAAAAAAAAATCAAGAAAAATACAAAAAAATGAGAAAAAGAAAAGTAGAAAAAACATACGGACTACCATCCCGTTTCATTTTATATTTGTTTTATGTTTTTGTTTTTGTTTTTGTTATTTCATTTCTAGCTTAAGATTGAGTCTAGTCTTGGCTTAGCAACATTGTATAGTACATGTAATTGATCAAGATCTTTAACTCGCCACCAGTAAAATATCCCTTATCCAACAAAACCGTGTTTTCCTTTTCCCTACACCTAACGTTATAACCCATTTAAAAGCCCTCTTTAATAGTTTATCTTTGGTGCTTACGCCTAGTGGAGGAGGTTTTCGATCCTTTCCCAAGCCTATGGTAATCTATTTGCTATGACAGGTAGTGAGAGATATTATCCGTTTTCATTTATGAGATTTATTTTGATGACACTTGAGAGATGTGAGTATCTAAACACTACTTGTGAGGTGCTAGTTTGTAATCTCCGTGCTTATTATGATTGAAGTGGAACGATTATTTGTTGTAATTACTTTTATGTTTGCATTAAATGACCCCTAGCTTGTATTTTGATTAGAATAAAAGCGCATTTGCTTGAGGACAAGCAAATCTCAAGTGTAAGGGTATTTGATGAAGCGAAAAGTGTACCGCTTTTAAGGGGTCATTTAAGCCCTAAATCGTATTTATTTGATCAAATATCGCCCTAAATCGTTCCTTTTGTCATTTTAGGTACTTTTGTGGAGAAATCTGGAAAAGGAGGCATTTTGGACGTTTTTGGAGCATAAAAGTGAAGAAAACGGCAAAGTCTCAAAAATCGGCTAAAAGTTACCTTTGACGGCGTCACAATTTACTCTGGACGGCGTCATGCCTTGGCAAGAAAAGTTGGACGTGAAATTTGCTCATGATAAGCCAGTGAAAATAGCATGTGAATTCTGACGGCGTCACGCTTTAACTTGATCAAGGGCGTCACGGCTTAAATCAAAAGGGGACGGCGTCACGTTCAAGGTTCGACGGCGTCAAGCCTTGATAAGCCAGAATGGATTTTGAAGAGCTAAAGAGGGACGGCGTCAAGAAGGTCATCCGGGAACCCTAAAAGCGGCGAGGTGACGGCGTCACACTCCATAACGTGACGCCGTCAGATCCAAAAATCTATATATAGTTTTCTAATTTTTTGTCATTAAGGGAGAGCTTAGTGTGTGGAATTTTGGGAGAAAACCCTAAGACGATTTTAGCTTCTTTTTCAAGGCTTTTTGCCTTGAGATCTTCCATGTTACATTGAAGATAAGTTATCAATTAATCATTCAATATGTCTATGTGTTGTTTGATTCTATCTTATTCTTGTCTTTTGTTTAACATGTTAGGCTAGATTTATCTTGTGTTTGCTTAGATCTAATGAAACCTAGCTATTGATTATTGGTTATTAGTGTGTTATTAGTTGTATTGGATGATTGTTTATCTATGTTAGGCTTAAGAAAACTGGCTAACTTCCTATTCGGTAACTTTCTTGAACGTCTTAAGAGACATGAACCAAATGCGTACTAAAGGTTTTTATGGTTGTATTTAATGCACAAGCGAATTCTAGTGATCCCATGTTAGGAGCTTCCTAGCCGGCTCGACATAGGAGTGAAGTAGGAGCTTGTAGAGTTGGGGAAGTACGTACGCCACCCCACGATTGGTATTAAGGAATACACCCGTCATCCACGCGACTAATACACACTAATTAACCGGTAAAAGATAGTTAGGGAGTAAGGAAATCTAAGTAAACACATTTCTCTACACATAAGTTTCTCACCACATTTTCATTTTTGTTATTTTATTTTATTTGCATCCGTAGTAAATTTGGGTTAGTTGACTAGCAACTAATTCCGCCCACTCTTTCAAAACCGAGATTTTACTTGCTTTCATAAAAAAATATAAAAACATAAAAAGAATCTTCCTCAACCTTTAGACCTATTAGAGTAGTTTTTCATACCTAACGAACACTATTCCCTGTGGAGAACGATCAATCCCCCGTACTTACCACTACACTATACTACATCGGTCAGGTACACTGCCTGGTGGGGTTGTAAGCCTCTTGAGATCCCTCGAGAGGTAAAACCTGTTGTAAGGTTACAAAACCACGCATCAGATATGCTTAAGAAGTTTGGTATTGAAGACTCAAAACCAATGAAAACACCCATGTCCTCCGAAACCAAACTCACAAAGGATGAAGAAAATGAATCTGTAGATAGCACTAAATATAGGGGAATGATTGGTAGTTTACTCTATCTTACGTCTAGTAGGCCGGACATTATGTTTAGTGTTTGTCTATGTGCACGTTTTCAAGAAGATCCCAAAATATCCCATCTTGAAGCCGTTAAATGGATATTTAGATACATTAAAGGTACTACACATTTAGGATTATGGTATCCCAAAGGAACGGGTGTAGAAACCATAGTGTATGCCGATTCGGATCATGCTGGTGACTATGTTGATAGGAAAAGTACTAGCGGTATTTATACTTTTGTAGGACATTGTCTCACCTCATGGTTCGCTAAGAAACAAACGGCCCTTGCAATTTCAACAACCGAGGCAGAGTATGTGTCTGCAGGAAAGGCGTGTCAACAAGCACTGTGGATGAAACAAGCTCTCGTAGACTATGGAATTGAACTCAACGACATCCCCATTCTTTGTGACAACAAAGGAGCTATCGACCTCAGCAAAAATATGGTCCAACACGCTAGAACCAAACACATTGAAATACGTCATCATTTCCTACGCGACAATGTTCAGAAGGGAAACATCTCAATTGAGAAAGTTTCCTCAGAGGACAACATTGCCGACATCCTCACAAAACCTCTCAAGAGAGAGCCTTTCAATTATCTTAGACTTGGTTTAGGATTAATGGAACCTAGTGAGTAGATTAAAACGTTAGCTCAAACCTTAGATTAACCAAAACACGGCAAAAGCCAAACCTGTGTTCTGATCCCGCGGATCCAAACGATAACAAAGGCGGATCCTTTGTTTTGGATCCGCCGGATCCGTCAAATGCACAGGTAGTTTTATTTTATATATTAAACAACACCAAGTACTATTCATCATTCACTCCAAAACATATCACCCACTGGAAATACGTCCCATATTTCACCAAACTCACAAATTAAGCCATCTTTCTCAACCAAATTGTGCTCAAATCATCATTGTAAGTATCCTAATCCATCTCAATCTCTTGTTTGTGTCTAGAATTCATATAGGTTGCACTAAATTAAATTAGGGATTATCAAAAATAATGAGGCACTTCAAAAATAACTATCAAATCATGTTTTCAATTAGACATTACAATAATAATCAAATACTCCATTAAGATTACTTTTTCACAACTAGGAAAAACTCCTTTCAATCATCGTTCATACAAAATCAAAAATGTCATATTTAAGAAAATACATAACCCTTATGTATTTTCGGATCAGGAGTGTTTGGATTATCTCATATTTTACTACACAAAAATATTTGCCTCAAAAGAGTCGAGATAATCATACTCCACATTATTCTCATTCAGACACATATGTATATATTATGTGATTCTAACTTAAATTGTATGTCTCGGAAAACCATGCCTCCCGCTACTAACTATGATCACAAAAAGACCACCGACTACCTACCCAAACATCATCAAACAAAGGGACTCTCAAAATCTCAAATCAAAATTTTTAAAGCTTTAGAAAGTCGATATGTTCATGAAGGCAGAACCGTAGATTCATCTTTCTTAGAAGAAACAAACATCCGTGAACAAATGGCTGTCATTCAATTTGATGCACTCCTAGACATAGATGAGCCTATCATCCCTAGGTTCATTGTCGAGTTTTATGCTTCCGTGAAACTCATCACTGACGATCTTGGATCTTTTAGCATTCATTTCAAGATAAACCAAAATCCCTACAATCTCCCATTAGATCATTTCGGGGAAGTGTTAGGCATTCCTAGAGAAGGAACTTGCTTCTACTCAGACAAATGGCCTTTAACCATTCTTGATTCAAACCAAGGTCGTGAACTCCCATATGATACTCCTCTAACTCCCAAAGAAACAATCCGTGATCATCTTTTCAAGCCTAGAAGAAACCAAACTAAGAAACTCCGTGGCAAAGAAGTTAGTCGAGATCCATTCGCTATGGAACTCAATGAACTTAAACCCGAATTTAAGAAACTTGAAGAGATTCTTAGAGCAAATGTCATTAGCACTATTGGAAACAAAGATCATGTGAATGCAAGCTTATGCTACATGCTCTATTGTGTGTCTACTCATCAAAAGTTTAATCTAGCCTACTATATCGCCAAAAGAATGGCCGATATACGTGTCTTAGGAAAAACCTCAATGCCATATGGAATGCTTCTTACACGTTTGTTTAGAGCTTCCATTCCTATTCCTCTAGACTCATTCGGCTTTGTTCCAGACTACATCGAAATCAAACATACCTTCGTTCCACTTAGTGACTATAGAGTGGCAGTAAGAAAAGGGAAACGGGCTCACACCTCATCCTCATCTTCATCATCATCATCGGCTAGTGATGAAGATGGTTTACCTAACTCTAAGCTTCCTCCAATCGATTACTTGAGTCAACTTCCTTCCCTTGATGATGAATCTGCTGAACATCGACAAGCAAAGGGAATTTTAAAGAATGTAGGACGATGGATAATGAAACTCCGCAAGGATCAGAAGAAAATACTTAAAATATTGAAAGATAAGTGAGATTTAAAGAGTGTTTGGTATAATACGTTATTAGACTATGTATCGTTAAATTTATGTGCTTACTATGACCTTATGCTAGTACTTGACTCTTTTGTGGTATAGCTCAACTTTAACTAACGATAACATGTATTGTTATCAATTTTTCGAATTTAAGCCACTGTTTGGCTTAACTTCTTTTGTGATGAAGTTTGATGATCAATGTTATTTATATGATAATGTGTGTTAGAATCTACATATTTGGTAGTTTTGCTTTACATAATAGATAATAGATATGTTCCAGGAGAATTTTCGTGTTTTCATTGAAAAACATGAAACTTGCATTGCTTTTGTTTTAGGATTTTTGTTCGGCGGATCTGGCGGATCCCTCATTTTGGATCCGCCTAGTGTTAACGTTGGCTCCGCCCATCTTAAACCTACGGATCAGACGGATCCAAAATTTTTGGATCCGCATGCTTTGATCCGCAGGAATACACAGTAATCTTTTTCTCAAAATCCCAACTCATTCCAATACTTAGATTGTAGTTTATAGTTTTCTTAGATTATAGATATCTTAGAACATTAAGAAAATACACTTCCCACCAAAACTTGAATGTTTAAATTTTTTTCCTGTTCATAACTTACAGACTCTTTCATTACCTCCTCGAAAACCGTGAATCAATCACATATCTTCCTTTTGAGTCATCTTTCTGCATACCTTCATGTCAACTCCATTTCTATGGATTGACTATGTCAATAGGACAAACTACTTTATCTTGTTCCAAGTCTTTGAAATTCACACATCATTAATCCAAGCACCAACTTCCATAAAAATGGGAAGTATAAATTAGAACCTTAAGATGATCATAACACACTAAATCCTCATCTTCTTTACACACCATTCCTGTGAACCTCTCACAATGCACAAATCAAACAAATCTCATATGTCTAGACCATACAGACAAACCGCTAGAATTAGTGTTAGACCCTACTAGTTCGTTAATCCATCTCCAAACGTAAGCACTACTACCACTACAACTCCTATCACAAATCCTACAATCAACATGTACTCATCTCCAGAATCACCATCACCTATCATAATTCCACTAGGTACAACATCATCACCCTCATATAGCACACCACCACCTGTAACTACATCAATAGCTTCCTCACCACCACCTGAAGAAAGAAAATCATCATCACCACTAAATCCACCCAACCTTCAACCACATGATCTACTTACCACACTTCAACACATTGATGATTCAATGTGGGTAAATCAAACAAACACTCAAGAAAATGAAGAACTTGACACTAATCTTTGTGACACTAAGGATTTAGAAACTATGTGGCTAGCTTCCATCATATCTCCATCAACACCAACAAATTCTACTCCATAGAAGCTGTTAGCTTTTCCTAAGTATCATCTTAGTGTACTTCATAGAATTGTTCTAGGATTTCTTCAATTTTTAGGAACTTTCTAATGTAACTTCAAGTTTGAGACGTTTGTCACAAACAAATTTTCAATGAATAAAAGTTATATTTCAATGCTTGTAGGTGATCAAATATTTGTAATACTATCATACTTTAATACATGATAGGTTTGGCCTCTCATATTTTAGACAATTTTTATATCAGACACTAACATTTAAATTTTTCCTACAAGCTTAACGACGGATCTGGCGGATCCCTAATTTTGGATCCGCCAGGTATATCAAAAACAGTACCATTTTCAACAAATTTCCAACTAATCCTGATTCTTAGATTGTACTTTCTAGTCTTCTTTAGATTATGTTCACTGATGCTTAAACATCTTAGATTGATTCAGGAACTCTTAGAAACTTAAGAACAAAATTTTCCACCAAAATTTGAATTTTCAAATTTTAGGAGTGAGTTACCTTTCTGATACAAGCAAGGAACCCTTTTAAGGGATCCTTCAAATCTGTGGGAACATCACATCAGAAGATTTTCCACTCTCTCATTGCATTTACTGCACATCTTCATCATATCACTCAACATAAGCTCTATGGATTGACTTATGTGATGTGATTTGCACAAATTTTTGTTCCAAATCATTAGAAACCAACATTCTCCATTGGATTTATATCAAATCCAAACACTACTTCCAATAACTTATCTGCCTATAAATTAAGATCATGACTTAGAGCAAAACTCACTCATCCATCTTCTTCTACACACATAACCTGTACATCCTAGTTGTCTTAGCTCACCATGACCAAATCAAACAACTCTTCAACCTCTAGACCTCCAAAACGAACCGCACGCATAAGTGTTAAGCCCTGTTGCTTCATAAATCTTGTAAATTCATCATCAGAGGAATCATCTCCTCTAAATATCTCATCACCTATTGCAAGTGAGAATTTCCTCACTCTCTCAACACCTACACCATCCAATGTGGTCATACAAACTCCTCCTCCAACCATAACTCCAATAGCAACCACACCACCACCCGCTCCATCACAATCTGTGAAGTCTCAATCACCACCAAACTCACCCAAGCTACAACCAATACAACCATTGACAAAGAGATATGGATTAATCAACCTCAAACCCAACAAAATATTAATGAGGAGCTTGATCGTTTGTATGCCTTCTCCACTATGGTGGACTCTAACCTTGATGAGGCTATGGAACTACAATCAACTTTAATGGCCTCCATAATGTCTCCTAACTACATTCCTCCACCACCACCAACAAACAACCAACCACCACCCTTACCTGCTCAAGAACCAAACCACCCACCTTGGCGACATGATTGTATCATGTGTGAAAGGATCGCCCATTTAGTTCGACAAACCAACATCTCGGTTCATGAACTCCAAAATGAAATGAGGTTCATATTAAACCACATTCTTGAGCATCTAAACGCAATCTCTCATCCACCCCAATAGGAGTTTCTCATCTTTTTATATAGGAACTTTAATGATGTTGTCTTAGGATTTTTAGGATGTATTTTTAATTTTCATGTAACATCATAGTTTTACGACTTTTGTCACATATTTTCAATATATATGAATGTTATGTTTTATGCTTGTGAGTGATCAACATTAAGCATATTATCATTAATTAGGTGACTAACATCATTATATAGCTATTTGGAATCTACGTTATAGTTTGATCACTTGTACTCTAGGTACAAATTTTTGATTAGACACTTCATTTTGACTCTTTTTAAAGTCAACTAGATTGAAAGTCTTGTTTGGATGACTATTTCATATGCGTTGTGCTTCTTCGTTGAAGTTATTCATAACTAACATTTCTTTTGTAGCATCTCATACCCTTCAAATGTATACGTTGGCACTCTTGTAATGGGAGTATACATCGAAGGGGAGCATACCAAATTCTAACCATTTGTTTTGTAGGCTCATACATCATTTCCTTGTTACTCCATTTAGGGGGAGTATAAAACAAGGGGGAGCTAATAAAGTTCTCAAAATCGCATTCCGCTACGCAACTCTTCTTTTTGTTTCGACAAAAAAGGGGGAGAAAGGATTAAGTTTGCATAACTGTGAATCATCACAGTACATACAAATTTGGATAACTGTGAATCACCACAGTACATACACATTTGCTCAAAATAGTTTTTAAAACTGGGATAAAACAAACTTAATATAGATTTTTAAAAGGACTTATCTATATTTATTATTTTGCTTAAAAATATACTTTATGTTTTGTCATCAACAAAAAGGGGGAGATTGTTAATACAAATATCGTACTAAAAACGTTATTTATATTTTACGATCTTTACTTAGTTTTATTAATGACAATTACAAAGTATATCTTTTAGCAAATTATAAATACTAGCTAAAGTCTCTTTAAAACACATTTTACATTTCACAAGATTACTTAGAATTACATTTCACACATCTACTAGTTTATTTCCTTATGTTGGGAACACGTTTTTGTATTAATTCAAGTATTGATCATATTGTAATACGTTGCTTTGGCCTTTAGGTTTGTTATTAGGCCCAGCCCGTGTAGAAGGCCCATGGGCTGTGTCGTTTATTTATTTAAGTATGTTTATGTAAGATAATTAGGGCTACAAGCCCATGCTCATGTAAAACTATAAATACCCCCTCCCACCTTAGGGAGAGGGTTGGTTGATTGTATGCTAAACTTTCATTATTATGTTATGTCAATCTTCCACTCTCTTTTTCTCTCTATAGCTTTCTCTCTCTAGATCTAGGTTTGATTAGTGGTTAATTTAGGTAACTTTTGTGATAATTAGTTAGTAACATCAAGTGGTATCATTCGCCTAGGGGTAATTTAGGTTGTTACGATCTAAGAAAAAATCAAAAAAATTCGATCAGTTACTGTTCATCCGATTTGTTACTGTTCATTGATCGAGATTCTGAGAGTTGATCGAGCATCTGGTCTAGTCGAGCGACAATAATTGAGTAACTGGCTATTCATCGAGTTAGGTGATATAGTCGAGCATCATTGATCGAGTAACTGGCTATCCATCGAGTTAGGTGATATAGTCGAGTTTCTTCGAGTAATCCAGTTTCTAACTTAGCCGAGCTACTACTTCATCGAGTTAGATAAAGTAGTCGAGATTGATAAGATATCGAGCTTCTAAGGTTGATCGAACTTCTTACATTGATCGAACTTCTTAGATTGATCGAACATCTTAGATTGATCGAACTTCTTACTTTGATCGAGCTACTCAGACTGATCGAACTTCTTCCATTGATCGAGCTACTCAGACTGATCGAACTTCTTCCATTGATCGAGCTACTCAGATTGATCGAACTTCTTCCATTGATCGAGCTACTCAGATTGATCGAACTTCTTACATTGATCGAGCTACTCAGATTGATCGAGTAACTTTAAGTTGATCGAGTTTCTTCAGTAGGGTGATCGAATTTCTGGATTTCTTAAGAGACTAATTGAGTTTCTAGTGTAAAATCCTCCGAGTTTCAACGATTGAAATCTCCGAGTTTCTAGAGTAAAATCCTCATAGTTTCTTCACGTTTTTTTCACCGTTAAACAATCTAATCTACAACAACAACCGTTATTATCCTTTAAAGATCCTTAAATCATAACAAGTTACTTCACAATGTCTCAACCACCATACAATCCCTATTTCTATTATCAACTACAACAATATCCACAACAACAACATCATCAACAACAACAATATCATCAGCAACCACAACAATTTCATCCTCAATATCAACAACAACATGCTTTTGTGCAACAACATCAGTTTTTCCTTCAACAAACAGCACCTCAGCAACAATTCATGCCACAATCTCAGATGCAAAACTACCAACCTTCATCAAGAGAACCTCATTGGTTTACAAAGATGTGTGAAGCTATCAGTAGTCAGCAATCTAGACATGAAGCAGGATCATTTGAAACTCCACCAATGCTGACACCAGGAAACTATGTGCAATGGTCTAGTCGGTTTATTCGATTTGTTGAACTAAGAAAACCTCATGGTCCATATCTCAAAAAGGTCATCATGGAAGGACCTTATCCAGTTCCTTCAACAGTGGTTCCGGGTGATCCAACTGATATACCTCCACGAGAAGCATCCACAACTCCCGTTCCAGTAACCCAATATACCACTGAACAAACTCATCAGCAAGAAGCTAATGAGATGGCTATGGCTTACATACTCCAGGGAATTCCTAACCCAATCTTCAGGAGTATTGATGCTCAGAAAACAGCCAAGGACATGTGGGAGCACATGCATCTTCGGATGGAAGGCACATAATTGAACCAAGAGGATCTGGAATCCAAGCTCTACATGGAATACAATAACTTCATGATTGAACCAGGCGAATCCTTAGAATCATACTATCACCGCTTCACCAATGTTGTCAATGATCTGGAACGTCATAACATACCTCTACCAAAGATTGCTATCAACTCCAAATTTCTAGGATGTCTTGGACCAGACTGGCAGAAGTATGTGACATTCGTGAGGCAAGCCAAAAAGATTAATCAAGTTTCATATGGGCTTTTGTATGATTATCTCAAGCAACATCAAATTGAGGTAGACAAGGACATTGCAGCAAGAGGAGGTTATTCACAGGCACCAAATCCAAACTCTCTTGCTTTGATAGCTCAATCATACTTTTCACCATCAAACCAAGAATTTGTTCCACAACCCTCTCAACCAAGTTTCCAACCACAGCCAAACAATCAAATTGTTCCTTATGAAGCGCCATCTCAAAATTCTGATATCCAACTAGTCCCATACAACAATACCGAATCCATGTTCTATTCCAATGCTGATTATGATGAAGAAGACGATGTGTTCAACTCTCTCAATGAAGGATTTGCATTAATTGCAAGAGCATTCAACAAATTCTCTAGCAAATCAAACAACCGTCTTCGTTCGTCATCAAACACCAGGAACCAAGCAGTCGTTAATGATGGACGAGTTGAGATTCAGAATCGGTCTTCTGGTAGATTTGGGTCAGGAAACATGGGGAATTATGGTACAAGGTTTAACTCAAGTGGACAAAGGTTCAACATAGCTGGGGGAAGTAGAAATAATCTGGGGAATGCTCAAAAGGGAATTCAGAATGTTGGCTGTAACACTCCAACCCGAAAAGGGTAGAAGTATTACTTTATGGTGACATATCAAAGCAAACACAAGCATATGACATAAATAATACAAAATGAATTCCAATGGTTACAAGGGAAAAATCTGAAGATACAAGGTTACAATGAGATTTACAATAATTACTAAGTCTAAATATGAGCTCTTCTAGTCAACTCTAAATCCATGGTAGTAATCTAAGCATAGTCTTCTAAGCCCAAAACACTCCACTCATAACCCAGCTTCCAACTAAAACCTGCCGCAGGGAAAAAGAAAATGCGGCTGAGCTTAAAAAGCCCAGTGAACAGATATATATAACGAAACATAATGGTAAATAAGCATAACCAGCGAAAGAATAAGAATACAAAACGAAAAACATAATCATGAAAGTCATACGAATATTAAGAAAAACAAAGAATCAAGAATGCATGAGAACTGAATAAGTAATGAATCAAGGAATGGAATGAAAAAAATGAGAAGGGTCATATAAGGATGTGCCATAAGAACTCCATACATAATCCGTCAAATCAATCTAGAGCAAATACAAGTATACGAAGAGGGGAGACCTCTAAGTAAATAATAATAGTGTGAGAAGGAGTGCAAGGCACACACCACCTGGTCACCATAACTACATATACATAAAACCTAGGATATATCCATACGCTCCCTAACATAAGTATGTGTGACAGCTCTAGACTAAGCACACATAAAGGGTTGGCCAATAGTGCATGCAAATACATATACATAAGGGGAACGCCACAGATCTATCACACCTCTATGGGGGTGTCATGCCTAAGGTGCCATCAAAGACATGGTCCTAGTACCTCTAGAACTAGTTAAGCTCAGGCACGGAATATCATATCATACATAATCAAAATCTAACATGGCAAGAGAAACAGAAAGTAACTCAAGAAAGCATGGCAAACAAATAAGCATAGCATGGCAGAGACATTTAAAATAAATATCAGAGAGGATCATAGGAATGACAATCATACAATGAATGTCATGAATCAACTAAGGGAAACATAGCAATGGCTTAGGATCGAAAGAAAATATCCCTACTGAGAAGGGAAAGAATATCTGTACTGATACGAAATCCAAATGAAAGAAGCAACGAAACGCACAAATGCCCAAAGAAGCACATACCGAATAAACAATAATAAAGAGAAGTGGGTATCAAGAATATCCGTACCTTAACAAAATACGCAAGCAAAAGAATGAAACAAAAAGTAAGCAGGAGATCACTCCTTCTTCACCCGATCTACAAATAATCATAATTGTACTTATAAGTTTCATAGTCATAAGGTTCCATTTTAATTGTCTTTCCATTTTAGGTAACTTTCCAAAAATAGCAAGTTTCCATATTTAGTAACTTTAGTTATTAACATTCCCGTTTGTCAATTTAAAGTATTAAAGATGACCATATTTGTAGTTTAAGGTTCATAATGTCATTTACATAAGTTTAGGGTTCATAATGTAGTTTTCATAAGTTTGAGGGTTTATTTTGTAGTTATAACAAGTTTAGGGGTTAGTATGCAATTCTTATAAAATTAGGGTATAAAATGTAATTACTATAAAGTTACAGGTTTTTCATAAGTTTGGTCCCTTAATTTAAAAGAATAACACTTTAGACCCTTTAGTTTAGAAATTAAACACATAGCACCATTTTAATATCTTTTAAACCTTAACAGTCCTTTATACAAACGATTTTAACACGTTTCAAATAATTTATGAACCACATTAATACTTCAAAATAAAATCTATAAAATTCACACACGTTCCTCTATGTCTTAAGTATTTTATCTAATTTTTCCAGATTTTATTAAGTTATCTAGGTACGAATGAAAATTCCATTTTCTCAACATGTTCCAGAATCGTATCTGATGAAACACTCAACAAGTTTTTACTTTGTTACCCCTTCAGATTAATTCAAAAAAATATATTAAAAATTCCAGTTATTATTAGACATATTGAATATGTCTCAGGTCAAAGGACATCTCCTAATTCGACACGGTTTGAAAATTAAAATTCATAAACACCGACTAATTTTCCAGGCATACGAATTTGATTAGAGACTTAATTTTCTAAAAATTTAAAAGTAGCCTTCCATGCCTCTAAAAATTACAAGATTAATTTTCCCAGATAGCTATTTCATTGAACTTAGTTTTAGACTCTGAAAATACCCAAAAACACGTTCACATCATTTAGATACATTCGATTTAAGTTGGACCTTTTTTTTTCTGGACAGCACTGTTATTAACATATCATGTAATATCTTAGGGAATGGATCAAGTATTATTATGGGCCAAATGGAATACATATTTATCTCTTCTTGTTCTAATTCTTTGGGCCGAAATTTTGGAAGGTCTAGGTACACAAAACATAAAAAAAACGCCTAGCTTATATGTAGATGAAGGAATGATTACTTTGTACATTTATTTATTTTGTAACTTTTAATTCATAGAGAAAAGTTTATATTAACTTAGTTTGCTTGGTAACTTAGGTTAAGTTCAAATGAGGTTACTTATATATTTTCATAAGTTCTTAAAAGTTCAAATTCAGAGGGTATTTTAGTCCTTGCATATTATGTTAAGTTTCGGGGTTTTACAACTCTTCCCCTCTTAAAAAGGAATTTTCGTCCTCGAAAATTGAAATGCGAAGTCGAAATGAAAATGCCAAATCGAAAGCAATATCGAAATGAATACGTACCAAGTCAAAAAGAAAAATGCGGATAACTGGATCGTATCGATTCTTCGGTCTCCCAAGTAGCCTCGCTCTCAGGGTGGTTCTTCCAAAGAATCTTTACGAACGGAATGGTCTTAGTTCTCATGAATCTTTCCTGACGCTCCAAAATAGCCTCAGGTTCTTCACTATAAGAAAGGTCTTCCCGAATCTGATCGAACGGGCAAGACACAACATGAAGCGGGTGATAATTATACCCACGAAGAAGTGACACATGAAAAACGTCGTGCACATGCGATAACTGGGGAGGTAGCGCCAAACGATAAGATACCTCACCAACACGATCAAGAATCTCAAACGGACCGATATAACGCGGACTAAGCTTTCCTTTCATACCAAAACGCTTAACGCCTCGAAAAGGAGAAACCTTCAAGAAAACACAATCACCAGAGTTAAACACAACATCACGACGATGATGGTCAACATAGCTCTTCTGCCTAGTACGAGCTTCCTTCAACTTCTCTCTGGCTACAGCCACTTTCCCATTAGTAATCTTAATCATTTCTGGTGCCTCAATGAGTCGTTCCCCGACCTCATTCCAACAAACCGGTGCTCTATACTTACGCCCATATAACATCTCAAATTGAGCCATTCTTGTAACACCCCGACCCGACAAGGGTAGAGATGTCACAACAATGGTGACATATCAGAAACATACATAAGCATACATCTTCAATAATACAAAGAAGTATAAAGGTTACAAGAAATTACAAGGAAATACAGAATTACAGAGGAATAAATACTAAGTCTGAAAATAAAACTTCTTCTAGTCATCTCTATAACAAAATATCTATCACAGTGTAGTCTTCTAAGTCCAATGGTACTCTCCACTCATACCCAGCTTCCTACTAAAACCTGCCGCAGGAAAAGAAATGCGGCTGAGCTACGAGAGCTCAGTGAACAGATATAACGGTAACAAAGCAGTAATAAAGAATAGTACAGAGTATTAGAAATATATGTCATGCAGATATAATCAGAATCAAAGGACAATTAAAGAAGTAAGGATAAAGGATAGGGAATAATAAGTAGGTAAAGGTAAAAAGGAAATAGTGCAAGGTATAATAATGGTCAAAGGTAAGTAATGTATATGGTAAAGGTAAAAAGTAATCCACAACGAGCCCAGAAACAGAGATATAATATATATATAACCATGCCATCATCATCAATCAGAGGGGTGTCCTCTCAGTAACCAGATAATATGAGGGGTGTCCTCATGTATCAAATGGAGTAGCTAGCTCCCAGAGGTTGTGAAAGACGTGTATCGCACACACCATCAGTCACCAGAGATATAACAGATAATATAAACAGATAACAGAAATCAGATCAGATCTAAGATGCATCCATACACCCCAGGTGGCCAGAGTCTACCAATACACACCAGATAAAATAAAGTTAGGGACGGGATAGGTCATCACTCTCCTACCCTAGAGTCAAGTCATCGGTGCATCAATGACAAGGACATGAAACCCTCATGCCTAGTGAGGTGGCTCGGGTATCAAACCGTGGGTCAAAGGTCAAGTATCATGTCATAAACAGAGGGTTATTTCAAAAGGTTCAGATTATAAGGTCCATGTCAGATGTTACAGAATTGTATATCAGAGGTTCAGAAATCAGATAGGTTTATACCAGAGTTTATAACAATGTTCAAGTCCAGGTTCAGAAATAGTATATCAGATTAATATTTATATCAAAGTTCAAATTTAGTTTCAAACAAGAGTTTATAACCAGGTTTAGAATAAGGTTCAAATCAACGTTCAATAGGTCATATCAAAGGTCCATAATCAAAAGGTTAATAGATTCATAGAAAAGATTTAATTCAAAGGTTTCATATTAAACTTGTATTTAAAATAATCTTTCAGTGACTTTCATAAAATGATGTTTAGTAAAACCTTTTATAAATATAGTCTTTAAAAGAGATTTTCATAAAACCTTTAGTCCTATAGTGTAGTTCCAATTCAAAAATTGGTATAACATCGTATCCAAAACTTTTCAAAAACATTTTCATATCATTAAGGAAAGTTTCCAATTTCAGTTCTAATGTCAAAATGAATCTTCAGGGTATTCAGAGGTTTGCATATTCAGGTCACAAGGTGAAGAACGAATCATGTCAAGTATCAAGGAATAAAACAGGGTTCAGTTCATCAAGGGAACTCAGAATCAAATAACATGTCATAAGGGTTCATAATCAAATTCTTATAACAAGGTTCTAATCAGAGATTTATAGGCACGGGAATCATATGAAAGGTTCAAGTAAAGGGAATCATAGCAATGGCATTAATACAGAAACTGCCAGATCAGAAAATGAAAGAGATCATGAGAAACCTGTGAGAAGGTTCAGAATATCTGTACCTTATACCGCAAATGAAAACACAACAGAAAATATCAAAGTCGGAAGCAACTCCATCTTCAGCGAATCTACACGAATTCATAACTAACTTATTAAAAGCTTATTTAATTCAGATTACTTACTTCGTCGGCTTTCCAGTTTTAGTAACTTTCCTTTTTTAGCGGTTTCCATAATTGGCGGGTTTCCATTTTTAGAAAGTCTCCATAATCAGAAATATTAGGGTTGCTTTCATCACACTTAGGGTTTACAAATGATTATAACTTAGTTTACTTACTAATCATGCCATATATCAATTTAGGTTATGAAAAGCATTTAAGTATATTTATTACATCTTTAAAGGTCATAAGAATGATTTAATATAGTTAGGTTAAAGTATATTGAGGACAATTAGGTTTAAAACACATATTTCACTCCTTTAGTCAAT
This sequence comes from Artemisia tridentata subsp. tridentata, assembly GCA_021014915.2. NCBI lineage: Eukaryota > Viridiplantae > Streptophyta > Magnoliopsida > Asterales > Asteraceae > Artemisia > Artemisia tridentata. The sequence goes on from CP139508.1 coordinate 263,698,983, forward strand.
TTCAGCTTTTAATACATAAACATGTCACAACTTTACGAATTTTTGATCCACATCAGAACTCAAAAATAAAATTCACAAAAATTCACAGAGATACTTCAATGTCTTAAGAACCCACATGAATTTTCCCAGAATTTAGTAGTTAGTTTAACCCCACATGAAAAATACCCAAACTCAGACTACTCAGAAAACTAACCTGCAGTTGTACCCAAAAAGTATCCGCCTCAACGACCTACCATCCCATTCAGGAAAAATTCACAAAAATTCATGGTATTACCTAACATATAGAAGTTTTTTACTGGAGAGTTTCATGGCCCAACTCTTTATAGTTTTTGAATTAAAAATCGACAAAGTTGACTGATTTCAAATTCCCGAATTTCAGATTCAACACTTAATGACACAAAAATCAAAAACACGACCAAAACAACATGAATTCACTCCATTCCAATTGGAGAACTTAACTAAAACATAAAAATAAGTTTACAGACAAAAAATTACTGAACTAAACCTTTACCAAACTCGTTTTGAGAATCAACCAATTTCGACCTACAAAGCTGTCCAAATTAATTCAATCATCTAAACCCTAATTCATCCAATTCTTTTCAATCCCTTTAATTACATGATCATTGCACATCATAAATTCAGAAAATACCCTAAAAAACACATCATACTACACATTTAAAAAATCCAATCTCACAACCCTTATGTCGAATTCATAGGCGTACGATTTATGAAATTTTATGTAAGTGATTTATGTGATTTTATGTGAACCAAAACATTGTGTATGCTTACCCAAGCCTTCCAAATGAATTGAGAGATACCAAAAACGTCCGAGACACCCTCTTGTGATCGAATTTGTGAAGGAATGCAGAAAAAAAATGAAGGCCGCTTCTTGAAGGAGATATTTTAGGTTTAGTGTTTCTTGAATGAAACGTAATATTTTTGTTGTGTGAAAAAAAAATACACCGGTCCTCTAATTACAAAGGGGGTTCAAAATTGGGCTAAGGGCCTAGTAGAGTTGTGGGCTTAAGTTTATGTGGCCCTTTTTGTGGTTTATTAGTCGCGTATTAAAAGAAAAACGGCCCAAACAACTATTCGCGTAGCTTAAATGGTTCATCGTATTTATTTTATGTTACCTAGTTATTTTTGGATTCAATATGTTCAAAGATTTCTATAATGATGTTTCGTTATAATTTTATGGGTTTATGGTTAATTCGTTTAATTATATTCGCGTTTTTAATTACTTGTATACATAACTCATAAAATTTTAAATTATACGCAAAATTAGTATTCGGAAATTAGGGTTTTACAACTCTTCCCCTCTAACAGAAAAATTTCGTCCTCGAAATTTGAAGTCGCAAGGTTAGACAACGTCGTAGCAAATCGTAAAAGGTCGTCGCGAACAATTCTCACGCCCGGGGAGATTCTTCCAGAAGGATCTTCAAAACAAATGGTTTCTCATGACTCGATCAAAACAAGATGGGTTCAGATTTCCTCGGAAGGAGACAAATTTGGTTGATTCAGAACAAAAGGTCCATGCAACATAAAATGGACGATAGGTGAATCTTCAGAAGGCTCACATGGAATACGAACAAGATTTCAAATCAAATTGACTGTGTCAACAGTATAGAGCTCTTCAAAGAGTTTTCAAGATTCATAACTGAGGTCAACAGAATGCAGAACGAGAGTCTAAACTCATCCAGATATCTAGTGAATGGAAACAGAGTATACGCATAGGTAGAATGTACCTAATGTCTCACTAATCACGGATAATCTAATGGAGATCAGATTCTAAACTTCTTAGGTACTCCCCCAAGATATCCTATGGCCACAATGAGTGCACGTTATATGGTGTAAGTATTATCACGTTCATCAGGCGTCATAATACCAACACCACATAAATATGCCTTCATGATGTTCATACTTTATCTCGAGTCGTGAGTATAACAACTGATGAAGCGAAAAGTGTACCGCTTTTAGGGGGTCATTTAAGCCCTAAATCGTATTTATTTGATCAAATATTGCCCTAAATCGTTCCTTTTGTCATTTTAGGTACTTTGGAGAAGAAATCTGGAAAAGGAAGCATTTTGGACGTTTTTGGAGCATAAAAGTGAAGAAAACGACAAAGTCTTAAAATTATGCTGGAAGTTACCTTTGACGGCGTCAGGATTATCCCCAGACGGCGTCATGGCTTGGGAAAAGTGGTGGATGTGAAATTTACTCATGATAAGCCAGAGAAATTTGCATGGGAATTCTGACGGCGTCACCCTTTAATATGATCAAGGTCGTCACGGTATAAGTTAAAGCGGGACGGCGTCACGCCTAATTCTGACGGCGTCAAGCCTTGATAAGCCATAACGGATTTTGGAGAGCTAAAGAGGGACGGCGTCAAGAAGGCCATCCGGGAACCCTAAAAGCGGCGAGGTGACGGCGTCACACTCCATAACGTGACGCCGTCAGATCTGAAAGTCTATATATAGTTTTGCAATTTTTTGTCATTAGTGTGGAACTTATTGTGGAACTTTGTGTGTGAAAAACCCTAAGACGATTTTTGTAAAACCCTAAATCTCGAATACCTAAATTACGTATAATTTTAAAATCTCTAAATAACGATACAAATAATTAAAAACGCGAATATAATTTAACGAATTAACAATAAGTCCATAAAATTTTAATGAAACATCATATTAGAAATCTTGAACATTTTTGAACTCCAAAATAATTTTGTGACATAAATAAAATCCGAGAACAACTAATTACACTTCATGGACATTGTTTTGGGTCGTTTCCTTTTGTTACGCTACTAAAACCCACTTTAGCTCAACCCATAACCCACGAAACTTGAGCCCATGACCTCCTAGGCCTAGCCCATTTCGAAATTACCACAAGAATAAGAAGGGAGGCCGGTGTTCTTTTCCTTCCCCACAACTAGTGTACGCTTCAAAAAAAAAAAAAAAAAAAGAGGAAACCCTAAACCGATTTTTGATAAACAAATGTAGCGACTTATTTCTCCTGGTGCTTTCTTTTGTCCATTCGATCCACACCAAGGTATCCTATCATCCTTGCTCTAAATTCTTCCTAGTTGATCCTTTAATTCATGCTTTGTTTTGTTAAGAATTGGATTAAAAGATAACATGTTACACGTATCACATAAAATCATAGAATAATCAAAACCTAAATTCGTATGTGAATCGGACAGGAGTTTGCGTGATGAAATTAATCGATTTGGATATGTTAAGACCTGTGTTTATTAACCTAAATATGTGTTGGATCAATCTAAAATCGTTGGTGTTAAGGATTAATGAAATAGAATGACTAAAACCCTAAATTACACATATTTCTGTGATGACTGCTTCTGACCCAGAAAAATGTTCGACTTTGAACGCCTGTAAATAATTGTTAACGAAGTGTTTTTGGGTGTTTTAAGAGTCTAAAACTAAGTTCAATGAAATGGCTAACTGGGAAAATTTAGTTTGAAATTTTTAGAGGCTTTGAAGGTTACTTTTTGATTTTTAGAAAATTATGTGCCTGGTCGGATTTGTGAGTCTGGAAAATCAGTCCGGGTTTTTGATTTTTAATTTTCAAATAGTGTCGCGTTGGAAGGTTTCCTTTGAACTGGGTAATATATAAGATGTCTATTACTTCCTAGAATTTTTGTAGATTTTTGTAAATTTTTCTTAAAAGGTTTCTAACTAATAACTTTTCGTATAGTAAAATCAGTCAGAAATCTGGACGAGTTGGTTTAGGTGAATTTTAATCCATAGTTATGCTACTAAATAAAATCTGGAAAAATTTAGTAAACTACTTAAGACATGTGGGCATCTCTGGGAATTTTTGGGTAATTTATTACTGAGTTCTTGTATGGTTTATGATTTATAGAAAACCTAACAATTTCGTATATAAAACTGTGAGAAGTTATAAAAGGGTAAAATTGTAAACTAAAGGATGTGATGTGTTTATTGTGTAACCTAAAGGGTGTAAATGGATATTTGGCTAAAACCAAAGGTCATGACTTGTAAAATCTGTAGCTTGATGATATTTTCATATTATACCCTAAACTTATGCTAATTACCTAATGAACCCTAAATTATGAAAACTGCTATATGAACACTAAAACTTTGTAAAAGACATTAAGAATCTTGAACTATGAATATGATCATCTATACTACTTTGAATAGCATACGGGAATGATATAACATAAATTCACCTAATATGGAATGAGAGCAAGAATGAAACCTTACGGTCCTATGAACTTATAAGAGAACTTGTGCTTATTTGTAGATCGGGTGAAGAGGGAGTGATCTCCTACTTGATTTGATTTTCATTTCTTGCTTGCGTATTTCGTTAAGGTACAGATATTCTTCTTCTTTATTAAGAGGCCTTCGTTTCTGATTATTATTCATGTTAGGGTTTTCCCTATACCTTTGCCATGTTTCCTTTATTCATGAACTCCGATTATTGATCCATCATGATATTGAACCTCTTATGATTATGAACCTTTCATGCATGAACCTTTAATTATGAACTCTTGACCATGAACCTTTGCTTATGAACCTTTGCTTATGAACCACGATTATGAACCTATGATTATGAACTTATGAAACATGATTATTGACCTATGCAAGTAAACTAAAACATGATCCATGATACTTGACCTTTACCCTCAGTTTGATACTACGAGCCACTCACTAGGCATGAGGGTTTCATGTCCATGTCAGTCGATGCACCGATGGCATGACTCTAGGGCAGGAGAGTGATGACCTGTCCCGTCCCTGCATGTTATGTTTTCGTAGAGGCAGATTATGGCCACCTGGGGCGTATGGATGCATCCTAGATTTGTTCATGTACATGTTATGTTATGTTATGTTATGTTATTCATGGTGACTGATGGTGTGTGCGATACACGTCTTTCACACTCCGGGAGCTAGCTACTCCACCCATGATGAGGACACCCCTCATATTTACAGGATACCCATGATGAGGACACCCCTCATATTTACAGGATACCCATGATTGAGGACACCCCTCATATTCACAGGATACTAAGAGGTCTCCCCTCTGCATGTTTACGATTATGATTATGATTATGATTCATGTTATGTTATGGGCTCGTAGTGGATTTCTGACTTCCTTTACCATGTACCCCTTTTTCCTTTCCCTTATGATACCATGTATTCTTACCATGTATTCCTTACCATGTATTCTTACCATGTACTCATGTTTCCATTCTCATTTACTCATGTATTATTCATTATGCTACTGCTTGTTACGTTATATCTGTTCACTGAGCTCTAGTAGCTCAGCCGCGTTTCTTTTTCGCGGCAGGTTTTAGTTGGAAGCGGAGTAAGAGTGAAGAGACTTTGGACCTAGAAGACTTTGAGTAGAAGCCATTAGAAGAGATGTACTTATGGATTTGTTAGGCAGCTTTTATTATCCTTTGTAAACCTTTGTATTTCAAGATTTCATTTGTAACCTTTGAGAATCTTTGTATTACTATTGATTGTATGCTTTGTTTAATCTGATATGAAACCATTAGTGTGATACTTCTACCCTTGCCGGGTTGGGGTGTTACAATTATGGTATCAGAGAGACAGGCTGCGATTCGTAATACATTTACCCTTGGCCTGTGTAAGTAGGACCACTAAGTTTCCCTGTAAGCGCTCATAAGATAACCTGTAAGATTTTGCTTTAGGATCTCCCTATAGGAACCTAAATTTGACCAGTGAGGAATGGGTAGACTGAGACATATATGTGAGTATCATTTGCTTCCGCATCACCCTGATTCGTGCCTCTGCCCTTAGTTAAACCTCATCAGAAACTTTTCAGGAGTTAGAAGTTTTACAACTTAAGCTTAGTAACCAAGTAAGTTTGGAATACCTCGGAAAACCCACCTGGATACCTTACACCATGTAAGTTTCATTTTCAGATTTTGACATCCACCTCCGATTTGTTGATAAGCTGTTTAAAACCTTTCCGACCATGTCGTAAGCCATTCAACCATAATGTGTTCGACACATTTTGTGAATTCATTGCTTATGCTGAATGTGAATGTATCGTCCGATACTACTTAACTTTGCATAAATCCGTTACTACTCCTATGAGGATTCTGGTAATTATTAACCATGGATATAGGAAGTTATGTTCTTTTCCTTTGAATGACGAGCGTTGTCCTGCCAACCATTTCCTTGGAAGGAAATGATGTTATGTTATCTCTGTATAGGTTTGTTAACTGAGCATGATGATGCTAATAACGGATATTCTGTACATCTCACTTTTGACAATTATACGATGTTCGTACTACTGATAATACACGCCCTACATACCGCTTATGCCAAGAAGCCAGACAAATTCCTATGCTTTGAATTGTTCGTTTATCCATCTCAACACTTTTATTGAAAAACGTGCTGAACTTCGATATATGAATTATCCGTCTGATTCGACGACTGCGTTCGTACTATGAATCTTTTGATCTCAACATGTCTTATTGTGTGGTCTTTTGGTTATGGACTGGATGACTATTTGTAAAGCTACCACAAGACTACCGTATCTGAAATGTGATCTTAACAACCTATCTCACCCTATTTCGTTATGATAAATCTCTACACTTAAATCTGCTAAAATTTTGCCGATATGGAAGCACCAACCCTGAACTCATATGATGATCAAGTTTTCCTGAGAACCATTACTATCCACCCTTGGAAAGTTCCGCCATTAGAAATATCCCGTTGTACGAAGATTTTCCGGTATTTTCGATGTGATATGATTTTTGCTCACCTCAGCGATTTCCCTTGAGCACCCTTGTTAGTCTATGAAGGAGGAAGAAAGAAGTATGTGACGACGTATCGACTATTGTAAACTTAACCGTACCACTTTTAGTAATCATTATCCGTTTTCGCACCTCAATGATTGATTTGGTCTTTCTTTTGAAACTTCGTATCTCGTTGCATCGTGTTAAATTTGAAGGGCTGAAGCAGCAACCTCAAGGACTCCTAAGAAGGGGGTTAGCTAACCAAGGGTAACCTCGGTGAAGTATGTCAGTTATTTTGGAGAAGAAGGAAGGCGGCATGAAGTGTAAGTGAAGGTTCTCCCTAAATGATTTCAGAGACTGTCCTTTCACTCGTTATAACCTTAGGAATTGAATGATGCCAATGGTATTGGTTAGAATGGTCGTGTCTTTGCGTATTTTGGACAAATTGTCATAGTATGACATTGTGTTATGTTCGGAAAACGAAAGAAGAACATAGAGATTATTGGCAGGATGAGCCTTTGTGCTAGAAGAGAAATTCGGTTGACTTTCAGAGCTCTTAGTAGGCAACACTACCCTATATAATGTGAAGACAGAGTTTCACACAGAAAGGATCAAGATCGAAGACAATTATCAGCGTTAGAAACCTGGTGGGAGAATAGTAGAAGATGGTTGCGACAAGTGTACCTTAGAAGAAGCACCTAAGAAGAAGAGAGGAACTGGATAGTACTCGACTACACATCATGCAACTCGTGAAGATTGCAACTCGGGCGTCAAGACAACCAAATCGTATGAGGCGAATCGTTCAACACATACCTGGAGCTATGCTGGAAGACCTGTCGAAGATGCGCAGTCTTGCTTCTCTATTCATTCTAGTTGTACTAAGATGAATTGAGAGCAGAAGCAGACTTGCGGATGGAGGGTTGCACGATGATCGTGTCAGAGACTGCCGCTACGACATCACCATATCAAGAAGAGTTGCTGAAGGCTTGAAGAATCAGACTCAAGTTTGTAATTCCTTTTCACCATGAGATAAGATGGACAAACATAGATGAACCACTCCAACTTGGAACAAATTTTGAAATTTAGTATTTGAATTGACGAATTTTGAAGTGGACAATTGCGTTTAGACGAGGTGATTCTGTGAATGATGAAGCTATCGATGACGTAATTCGTTTTTTTTCTCAACCTACTTAAATTCCGTTACCTGATAATGAAGTCCTTTGAATAATTTGGGTTTCTCTGTTAGTAATTTCGTCCTATGTCACTCTGCATTTGTTGAGTAACGAGTTATGTGGAATTTTGACGAATTATGGAAGGGACTTTGTGATTTATGTTTCAGAAAGGACGGATGTTGAAGTAACCACTGATATTGGCTGAGTTGATTTCGGTAAGTTATGAAGTATTGACGCTATTAACGACGTACTTGAATTCTGATGGACATTTTCGGATTTCCGTTACTCTTCGAGTAATTTCGTTCTCTTAGTTATGATGTTTGACTTTAGTGACCTCTGAGACGGTAGGTGGACTAGGTGGATTTAGATAAGTTATGTTAATCACGAATTGAGATAAAGTATGACCATCATGAGGGCATATGTATATGATGCCAGTATTATGACGTCTGGCCAGCGTGATAATACTTACATCATATAACGTGCACTTATGGTGATCATAGGATATTTTGAGGAGTGCCTTAGAAGCTTTAGAATTCTGGCATCTGATCAAGATCATCTGAGTTTGGTAAGACTTTAGGTTCATTCTGCCTGAACATTTAATCTTCCTACATCGTTATACGACTTGATACGTTTGGATGATCGACATGAGTTTGTTGATCTCTTTGCTTCTGATAAGAATCTTAGGCTCCGTTGTAAAGCTTCCTACCGTTTACTTTTATCGATCTATCAATTTTCTGTCCATGTGTGTTCCGTGTGGAAGTACACTTATTTCCTGCTATCTGTACGTTTTGCATCTGTTGAACCTGTTTCACCATGATCTGCTATGAGTAAGATATGAGATTTTTAAATTCTGAGAAACAAAATGTGTTTGCTTATGAGAATGCCTTTGAAAGGTTATATTGAAGACGAGACTATTTAAGAATCTGAAGAGTTAAGTGTATGTAGCATCCTCATATCTTCTGCAAATTGATACATTCTCATATGATTTGTCTAACCAAATTCAACGGATGATATATATACGTCAAATCCTACGTATTCCCTGTATCTCTTTTGAGGGGATACAATTACCATCCTCTGCATGTGGTGTCCTATCCTTTCAATCAGATTCAACCCGATATGTCTCTTCCGGAGGAGCCGGAAGCTGTTCTTGATCGCCAAGAGCGAGTTATGAGGCGTAAAGTTATTCCTTTTGTTATGATTCTTTGACGGAACCACCCAGAGTGGGAAGCTACCTGGGAAACCGAGGAGTCTATTCGAACTAGTTATCCTTATTTTGCGTTCTAATCTAGTATGTCTCCGTTATGTTTCGATTCGTTTCATTTCTGACTCTTTGCAAATTTCGAGGACGAAATTTTCTTTTTAAGAGGGGAAGAGTTGTAAAACCCTAAATCTCGAATACCTAAATTACGTATAATTTTAAAATCTCTAAATAACGATACAAATAATTAAAAACGCGAATATAATTTAACGAATTAACAATAAGTCCATAAAATTTTAATGAAACATCATATTAGAAATCTTGAACATTTTTGAACTCCAAAATAATTTCGTGACATAAATAAAATCCGAGAACAACTAATTACACTTCATGGACATTGTTTTGGGCCGTTTCCTTTTGTTACGCTACTAAAACCCACTTTAGCTCAACCCATAACCCACGAAACTTGAGCCCATGACCTCCTAGGCCTAGCCCATTTCGAAATTACCACAAGAATAAGAAGGGAGGCCGGTGTTCTTTTCCTTCCCCACAACTAGTGTACGCTTCAAAAAAAAAAAAAAAAAAAAGAGGAAACCCTAAACCGATTTTTGATAAACAAATGTAGCGACTTATTTCTCCTGGTGCTTTCTTTTGTCCATTCGATCCACACCAAGGTATCCTATCATCCTTGCTCTAAATTCTTCCTAGTTGATCCTTTAATTCATGCTTTGTTTTGTTAAGAATTGGATTAAAAGATAACATGTTACACGTATCACATAAAATCATAGAATAACCAAAACCTAAATTCGTATGTGAATCGGACAGGAGTTTGCGTGATGAAATTAATCGATTTGGATATGTTAAGACCTGTGTTTATTAACCTAAATATGTGTTGGATCAATCTAAAATCGTTGGTGTTAAGGATTAATGAAATAGAATGACTAAAACCCTAAATTACACATATTTCTGTGATGACTGCTTCTGACCCAGAAAAATGTTCGACTTTGAACGCCTGTAAATAATTGTTAACGAAGTGTTTTTGGGTGTTTTAAGAGTCTAAAACTAAGTTCAATGAAATGGCTACCTGGGAAAATTTAGTTTGAAATTTTTAGAGGCTTGGAAGGTTACTTTTTGATTTTTAGAAAATTATGTGTCTGGTCGGATTTGTGAGTCTGGAAAATCAGTCCGGGTTTTTTATTTTTAATTTTCAAATAGTGTCGAGTTAGAAGGTTTCCTTTGAACTGGGTAATATATAAGATGTCTATTACTTCCTAGAATTTTTGTAGATTTTTGTGAATTTTTCTTAAAAGGTTTATAACTAATAACTTTTCGTATAGTAAAATCAGTCAGAAATCTGGACGAGTTGGTTTAGGTGAATTTTAATCCATAGTTATGCTACTAAATAAAATCTGGAAAAATTTAGTAAAATACTTAAGACATGTGGGCATCTCTGGGAATTTTTGAGTAATTTATTACTGAGTTCTTGTATGGTTTATGATTTATAGAAAACCTAACAATTTCGTATATAAAACTGTGAGAAGTTATAAAAGGGTAAAATTGTAAACTAAAGGATGTGATGTGTTTATTGTGTAACCTAAAGGGTGTAAATGGATATTTGGCTAAAACCAAAGGTCATGACTTGTAAAATCTGTAGCTTGATGATATTTTCATATTATACCCTAAACTTATGCTAATTACCTAATGAACCCTAAATTATGAAAACTGCTATATGAACACTAAAACTTTGTAAAAGACATTAAGAATCTTGAACTATGAATATGATCATCTATACTACTTTGAATAGCATACGGGAATGATATAACATAAAGTCACCTAATATGGAATGAGAGCAAGAATGAAACCTTACGGTCCTATGAACTTATAAGAGAACTTGTGCTTATTTGTAGATCGGGTGAAGAGGGAGTGATCTCCTACTTGATTTGATTTTCATTTCTTGCTTGCGTATTTCGTTAAGGTACAGATATTCTGCTTCTTTATTAAGAGGCCTTCGTTTCTGATTATGATTCATGTTAGGGTTTTCCCTATACCTTTGCCATGTTTCCTTTATTCATGAACTCCGATTATTGATCCATCATGATATTGAACCTCTTATGATTATGAACCTTTCATGCATGAACCTTTAATTATGAACTCTTGACCATGAACCTTTGCTTATGAACCTTTGCTTATGAACCACGATTATGAACCTATGATTATGAACTTATGAAACATGATTATTGACCTATGCAAGTAAACTAAAACATGATCCATGATACTTGACCTTTACCCTCAGTTTGATACTACGAGCCACTCACTAGGCATGAGGGTTTCATGTCCATGTCAGTCGATGCACCGATGGCATGACTCTAGGGCAGGAGAGTGATGACATGTCCCGTCCCTGCATGTTATGTTTTCGTAGAGGCAGATTATGGCCACCTGGGGCGTATGGATGCATCCTAGATTTGTTCATGTACATGTTATGTTATGTTATGTTATGTTATTCATGGTGACTGATGGTGTGTGCGATACACGTCTTTCACACTCCGGGAGCTAGCTACTCCACCCATGATGAGGACACCCCTCATATTTACAGGATACCCATGATGAGGACACCCCTCATATTTACAGGATACCCATGATTGAGGACACCCCTCATATTCACAGGATACTAAGAGGTCTCCCCTCTGCATGTTTACGATTATGATTATGATTATGATTCATGTTATGTTATGGGCTCGTAGTGGATTTCTGACTTCCTTTACCATGTACCCCTTTTTCCTTTCCCTTATGATACCATGTATTCCTTACCATGTATTCTTACCATGTACTCATGTTTCCATTCTCATTTACTCATGTATTATTCATTATGCTACTGCTTGTTACGTTATATCTGTTCACTGAGCTCTAGTAGCTCAGCCGCGTTTCTTTTCCGCGGCAGGTTTTAGTTGGAAGCGGAGTAAGAGTGAAGAGACTTTGGACCTAGAAGACTTTGAGTAGAAGCCATTAGAAGAGATGTACTTATGGATTTGTTAGGCAGCTTTTATTATCCTTTGTAAACCTTTGTATTTCAAGATTTCATTTGTAACCTTTGAGAATCTTTGTATTACTATTGATTGTATGCTTTGTTTAATCTGATATGAAACCATTAGTGTGATACTTCTACCCTTGCCGGGTTGGGGTGTTACAATTTTAGCAGCTTTCTCAAGGCTTTTTGCCTTGAGATCTTCCATGTTACATTGAAGATAAATTATCAATTAATCATTCAATATGTCTATGTGTTGTTTGATTCTATCTTGTTCTTGTCTTTTGTTTAACATGCTAGGCTAGGTTTTCTTTGTGTTTGCTTAGATCTAATGAAACCTAGCTATTGATTATTGGTTATTAGTGTGTTATTAGTTGTATTGGATGATTGTTTATCTATGTTAGGCTTAAGAAAACTGGCTAACTTCCTATTCGGTAACTTGCTTGAACGTCTTAAGAAACATGAACCAATGCGTACTAAAGGTTTTTATGGTTGTATTTAATGCATGAGCGAATTCTAGTGATCCCATGTTAGGAGCTTCCTAGCCGGCTCGACATAGGAGTGAAGTAGGAGTTCATAGAGTTGGGGAAGTACGTACGCCACCCCACGATTGGTATTAAGGAATACACCCGTCATCCACGCAATTAATACACACTAATCAACCGGTAAAAGATAGTTAGGGAGTAAGGAAATCTAAGTAAACACATTTCTCTCCACATAAGTTTTACCACCTTTTCATTTTCAGTTATTTTATTTTATTTGCATTCGTAGTTATTTGGGTTAGTTGACTAGCAACTAATTCCGCCCACTCTTTCAAACCCGAGATTTTACTTGCTTTCATAAAATATAAAAAAATATAAAAAAGAATCTTCCTTCACCCTTAGACCTATTAGAGTAGTTTTTCATACCTAACGAACACTATTCCCTGTGGAGAACGATCAATCCCCCGTACTTACCACTACACTATACTACATCGGTCAAGTACACTGCCTGGTGGGGTTGTAAGCCTCTTGAGATCCCTCGAGAGGTAAAACCTGTTGTAAGGTTCCAAAACCACGCATCAAGTTTTTGGCGCCGCTGCCGGGGAATAGTTATTGTTTAGGTTGAATTTTTATTTTATAGGTCTACTCACTAGATTCCTTTCTAGTGAGATTTTTATTTTCTTTTTCTAGGTTTTCTTTAGTCTATCTTTTTTCTTCGTTTCTTTGTTCGTAACCATTACCATCCGACATCATGGAAGGTGGTAATATCCTTGATCCCAACAACCCACCACAACAACCACCACCACCTCCTAGAGCCCGTACTTTAGGAGAGTACTCCCGTCCTAGCCACCATGGCTATCGAAACACCATTGAGCTCACTCAAGGAGCCAATGTCACTCCCTTGCGATCCGACACCATCCGGTTGGTGCAAAGCGGATGCGCATTCCATGGACTTCGTTCTGAAGATCCTAATCAACATCTCAAGGACTTTCTCAAAATCGTTGATTCTATAGACCTTGATGTTGCCACTCGAGAGACGACCCGACCGCGTCTCTTTCAATTCTCTTTGCGGGACCAAGCTAGTCGTTTCCTTGGGATGATCTCACCACTCGTTTCCTTGCTCAGTTTTTCCCACCGGGAAGAACTACCAAGCTAAGGAATGATATCTTGATGTTCCAACAACGTCAAGGCGAAACCCTCTACGAGGCATGGACTCGATTCAAGGACTTACTCCAAAAAGTCCCTCACCATGGCATAGAACTTTGGCTCCAAGTCCAAATCTTCTATGACCATATCAATCTCTCCACGAGGCAAACCATTGACCAATCGGCCGGTGGTAAGCTACGTGATCTAAGTGCGGAACAATCATGGGCTCTCCTAGAGGATCTTGCTCTTTATGACAACGAAAGTTGGAGTGATCCCCGTGATTTGAATAAAACGGTCAAGGCAATATCTTTGCCTTCGAACAATTCAAGCACTTCCGACCGTAGGATCATAGAACTTGAAGACCAAGTCAAGTTTCTCATGAAATCCTACGAGGCTCCTAAACCTTCAAGCCAAGTGAACAAAATCACTTCTTCATGTAAATTATGTAGTGGTCCCCACAACACTCATGATTGCATGGAACTCCCCAAACATGCTTTCAAAGAATTCGCATCCTCGCGAATCGATAAGGCGGGAGATAAGTGGCTCACTACTAATTATGGACACAAGAATTCCGAAGATAGGTATGAGGCATGGAAGAGTAAGCCAAATTTTAGTTGGAACCAAACTCGAAGCGTATCATTCAATGACTCCACCCCACTCACCTGGTCTGAACATTATCCTCAGCAACATACGCATAAACAACAAAATCACGAGGAATCACTGCAAAAATTCATTCTCTCTCAAGAAACATAGCTCTCCAAACTTGAGAATCAATTCAGACAACAGCAAGTTGATATGAACAACAAGGTTGATAACCTGTTAAAGGTTATCAATGATCGCCTTGCTGGCAGGCCAACTTGTGAGTTGGCACGAGTTAATGAGATCAAATCTATCACGGTGACTCACCAAACACCCCCTCCTGTAAAAATCAAGCACCCTAGTAAACTCTTCAAACACATATCACAAAACGGAAAAGAAACTGGAGATACTCATACCCCTTCGAAACCTCTCCACTTCGTGAACACCATTACAACAATACCTGTTCCTAAACCCAATCTAGACCAATAAACAACCAAGAATGTGGACAATGAAATGGAGGGTGAAGTTCCCGAAAAGAACCCCGAGGCGCCCGACGACTATCTAGACTCACCAAAGAACTCGAGTACAAGAGAGGTGAGTGATGAGGAGGGCTCGGAAGAGAAATCCGAAATGCCTCATGGGCTCCCAGGACTGCTAGACCGCCCCCTGGTGGAGGAACTTGAGAGGGGCACAGCAAGGTTGCCTATGGGATTCGGAGAGAGAATAGAGGATGGCGCTCCTAGGGTCTTTAAGATATCTTGCACCACTGGGAAAAAGTTTATAAAAGATGCCTACATAAACCCCAACTCTTCTATGAATGCAATATCCCTCTCTCTATATAACGAAGCCTTCACCGAACAAGTCAAATATGAAGGGTCTAATATCATTGGGGTAATAAGGAGGGTACCAATTGTGATAGAAAAGTTCCTCTTTCATATCGAGTTAACTGTAATTAATAACATGAACTCTATCATCAGCCCATCCTTAACTGGTCTTGTTTTAGGCAAACCATTCATAAAAACAATGGGAGTGATACTCGATGAGGATGATAGGAGTGCATTATTTACCGATAGTGTCAGGAAAGTGATTTTTTGGGATGGCTGTGAAGAAGTGTATGAGTATCAACCATCAGCATGTGGCAACACATGGGGGCTATGCGGTAGAAGGCCTGGCCGAATTAAGCGATGTGATCCGAATAATCTCAAAATACCTTGCATGATTGGTCACAAGCATTTTTATAATGCTTACATTGACACATGTTTACCCAAAAATGTGATGTCCTTGTTTCATTATGACAACATTTGCAGATGGGGAATGATTCATAAAGGGATGGATGACGTTGGCATAGATAATGATGTGTAGGTGTTTGTAGGAAATATGACATTCACTATGAGCTTCGCAATCGTCGATAATATCGAAAAGTACATCGATCCCAGGTTATCACAAGTTGTTTTTGGGGCACCTTTTTGCAATGCCACAAGCTTGGTTGTGGACGAGCTCAATGGGATCATGACTTTCACCGATGGGATTAGGGAAATCTCATACCAAACGCCTTACAAGATGAGAGAGTTCAAGGAGATTGATTATGGAGGGCTCGATGAGCTAAGCTCCCAACTCGTGTTATGTGACGATGATGTGAGACGGGGATGTAAGGACACTTTTGACCTGTCAAGTGGATTCTTTAAGCATGATAAGGAGCTTAGTTCTAAATACCAAAACAATCCTTTTGATCTCGAGGATCTGAAATACCTTTACTATGAGAGTAATTCTGATAAAGAATCAAATGAAAATGGCCTAGGAACCATGACCCATGATGGAGTCACGTAATGTACGTGACTTTGAGTCTAGCTACAAGACTCGTTAATAAAGAAAAGCGCTTCTTGGGAGGCAACCCAAGCTTTATTTGCTTTGTGTGTTTATTTATTTGTTTGTTTGATTTTATTTGTTTCCGTATGTGTGTTTAATTTTTATTATTATTGATTCATGTTCAAAACTAATTTATAAAAATGCTTTATTTTGTTTTTAACTTCGTCTTAACTACATATAAAGGTATTTTGCAAAAGTTAAGTGTAAGGGAAATCTAAATCGGTTTATTAGAACACAAATGAACATGAATCGTAATAATATTAAATTAACATACATATTCGTATTTGTTTGAGTCAAATGCTTGTATCGAGTCATAATGATATTTTGCAGGATTTCCAGGAAGTAAGGTAGAGGTTTTTCCAGAAATTTTTCGGAAACTTAACATGAGAATTCTGTCAGATTATTTCTGACGGCGTCAGGATTTACAACCTGACGGCGTCAGGTTTAATTTTCTGAAAATTTTTGAAAGTTTTGTTTTCATAAAAAGTTTTTATTAAATCTATAACTTATAATCTCCAGGAATCTGCAAAATTATCATTCCACAAGCATTATATCCTTATATATAGAGTTTATCCCGCCGATGTTATGCAGGTTTTCGTGTTTGTTTTCTCAGGTTTAACAGGTTATTTTGGACAAGGAAATGTTTGTTGGATCAAGCTTATGGCGATGCATTAGTCATGGAGCTTCAACATTACTTTGGAAGAAGATCTAACCGTGTTACTTCATTATCCACCGAGCGAATCAGGGGAGTATTTGATTTCATTCTTATACCTTATTGCTTTTACATCTTGTTATTTGAACATTGGGGACAATGTTCATCTTAAGTGTAAGGGGGGGGGGGTAAAATACGATTAGAGAATGCTTTTACGCTTGATTTTTGTTTGTTTAATAGTAGATGTGTAATAAAACTGAGATAAATACCTGTTAGGGTAATTTTAGTGCCAAATTTAAATTTTTTTACAACATTTAGGAGTGAAACTTTGATCTTAATGAGCGTCTCACGGATAGGAGTTATATGACTAGCACAAAAACCGTACCACTAAAAAATTTTCCACCCCCAAATATGTGAGGTTCGCCCCTAGAATTGGTAGGAAAAGCATTTATGCTATGATGTGTGTACCGGTAGCACTTAGATTCTAGAACTTGCGTTAGGACCATTCCGAGGCCACAAGTGAGACTACATTCGTGTAGTTAGATTTACTACATGATAAGAGGCATTAGGATTAACCCATTGTTTTACACCTGTGTTTTTTGTTATAATTACTTTGGCTACATTGGTCAAGTAATTCTCCCACACCCTTTGCGTTGTACTCATTTTTGGTACACGATACCCCTAGTACACCCTTCAGAGCCTATCTTTTTCGTTTCGACCTTTAAGCATTTTACTTAAAGGAAGAATTTGTTACACCCCACTAAAATGTACACCCAAATCGCCTTAGCCTACCTTGTATGCACTCATTTTTAGTGCATTATTGTGACAACATTTGTTTAAACCCAAGTTAATTATCTAGTTGATTACATGGTTGCTAAGTCGAGTCATATCCTTGTACATATTGTTTTGGGACGATTGGGACTAATGGGTAAAGTACTAGTGTAATGGAGTAATGGGGAAGAACATCATTTATTACCCCCATATGTGCTAAATATTTTAAAAGTACTCCAAGTTTTTCAATTATCTTAATTCGAGTCATTAGAATAGTTATTTGTAAAGTTATGTAAAAGTTCAAGTGTAAGGGGAATGCAACGCCCCTATGATGTATTATTTTGGATGGTAGGGCAAGAGCGTATGAAAAAAAAAATACAAAAAAATGAGAAAAAGAAAAATAGAAAAACATACGGACTACCATCCCGTTTCATTTTATGTTTATTTTATGTTTTTGTTATTTTGTTTTTAGCTTAAGATTGAGTCGAGTCTTGGCTTAGCAACATTGTATAGTACATGTAATTAATCAAGATCTTTAACTCGCCACCAGTAAAATATCCTTTATCCAACAAAACCGTGTTTTCCTTTTCCCTACACCTAACGTTATAACCCATTTAAAAGCCCTCTTTGATAGTTTATCTTAGGTGCTTACGCCTAGTGGAGGAGGTTTTTGATCCTTTCCCAAGCCTATGGTAATCTATTTGCTATGACAGGTAGTGAGAGATATTATCCGTTTTCATTTATGAGATTTATTTTGATGACACTTGAGAGATGTGAGATTCTAAACACTACTTGTGAGGTGCTAGTTTGTAATCTCCGTGCTTATTATGATTAAAGTGGAACGAATATTTGTTGTAATTACTTTTATGTTAGCATTAAATGACCCCTAACTTGTATTTTGATTAGAATAAAAGCGCATTTGCTTGAGGACAAGCAAATCTCAAGTGTAAGGGTATTTGATGAAGCGAAAAGTGTACCGCTTTTAGGGGGTCATTTAAGCCCTAAATCGTATTTATTTGATCAAATATTGCCCTAAATCGTTCCTTTTGTCATTTTAGGTACTTTGGAGAAGAAATCTGGAAAAGGAAGCATTTTGGACGTTTTTGGAGCATAAAAGTGAAGAAAACGACAAAGTCTTAAAATTATGCTGGAAGTTACCTTTGACGGCGTCAGGATTATCCCTAGACGGCGTCATGGCTTGGGAAAAGTGGTGGATGTGAAATTTACTCATGATAAGCCAGAGAAATTTGCATGGGAATTCTGACGGCGTCACCCTTTAATATGATCAAGGTCGTCACGGTATAAGTTAAAGCGGGACGGCGTCACGCCTAATTCTGACGGCGTCAAGCCTTGATAAGCCATAACGGATTTTGGAGAGCTAAAGAGGGACGGCGTCAAGAAGGCCATCCGGGAACCCTAAAAGCGGCGAGGTGACGGCGTCACACTCCATAACGTGACGCCGTCAGATCTGAAAGTCTATATATAGTTTTGCAATTTTTTGTCATTAGTGTGGAACTTATTGTGGAACTTTGTGTGTGAAAAACCCTAAGATGATTTTAGCAGCTTTCTCAAGGCTTTTTGCCTTGAGATCTTCCATGTTACATTGAAGATAAGTTATCAATTAATCATTCAATATGTCTATGTGTTGTTTGATTCTATCTTGTTCTTGTCTTTTGTTTAACATGCTAGGCTAGGTTTTCTTTGTGTTTGCTTAGATCTAATGAAACCTAGCTATTGATTATTGGTTATTAGTGTGTTATTAGTTGTATTGGATGATTGTTTATCTATGTTAGGCTTAAGAAAACTGGCTAACTTCCTATTCGGTAACTTGCTTGAACGTCTTAAGAAACATGAACCAATGCGTACTAAAGGTTTTTATGGTTGTATTTAATGCATGAGCGAATTCTAGTGATCCCATGTTAGGAGCTTCCTAGCCGGCTCGACATAGGAGTGAAGTAGGAGTTCATAGAGTTGGGGAAGTACGTACGCCACCCACGATTGGTATTAAGGAATACACCCGTCATCCACGCAATTAATACACACTAATCAACCGGTAAAAGATAGTTAGGGAGTAAGGAAATCTAAGTAAACACATTTCTCTCCACATAAGTTTTACCACCTTTTCATTTTCAGTTATTTTATTTTATTTGCATTCGTAGTTATTTGGGTTAGTTGACTAGCAACTAATTCCGCCCACTCTTTCAAACCCGAGATTTTACTTGCTTTTATAAAATATAAAAAAATATAAAAAAGAATCTTCCTTCACCCTTAGACCTATTAGAGTAGTTTTTCATACCTAACGAACACTATTCCCTGTGGAGAACGATCAATCCCCCGTACTTACCACTACACTATACTACATCGGTCAGGTACACTGCCTGGTGGGGTTGTAAGCCTCTTGAGATCCCTCGAGAGGTAAAACCTGTTGTAAGGTTGCAAAACCACGCATCAACAACCTATCTTAATCTACCTAGTACTTCTACAGTCTCAGAGTCAACCAGATCAAAGTCATAGTTAAGAGAGAAATAAGACTATTCACAAGAGTATCGGAATTTCCAGATTGCCTAGCAGAGTAAGGCACGCCGTCACAAGCATCAGATTTTCCACAGTTCACCAAAATTCCTCATAACAAAGCCATCATCGAACATACGAAATAAGCACGGGGCTGAAATGCTTCTAGGAAACTTAAATCATTAGCGGGTCTTATCACGATATAACGAAGCTTAAGGGAGTCAACGAAAATGAAAACTAATCGTCAATAACTTCGGTCTTCACAGAATCAATTCTTCCAAACATAAAAGATCTGTTTCAGAAATCCGTTCATTCAAAACATCAAATCTCTTCAAGTCCGGTTAATCTGTCTTCGTTTTTCCATCAATCTGGAAGTGAAGAAAAATCGTGATCTTGTGTCTAGTTCATCAAGCCTGCTGCAGTTCTTCTTGGAATGTGGTGGAGTAATACGAATTTCTGGCACGATCTTTAAATTCCTTCATCATCCAGTCTGCTTCCGCTCTCAATTCATCTTAGTACAACCAAGATGAATAGGGAAGTGAGACTGCATGTCTTCATCAGCTCCAGGTTCGCCGTCTTTCTTCTGCATCGCCAACACTCCCGCCTTGTAAGGAATGTCTTTACTCTTCAGGGTAGTCACCGCTGTTGTCAACTCCAGGTCAGGTAGCGAAGTAATTCTTCTGATGCGTTTCTAGTTGTCTTGATGCATACGCAAAACCTTCTGTGTTGCAAGGGAGGATAACCGAGTCTCTTTCTGAAATGTCTCAAAATTTATTCCGTCTGAGGGTATGGAAACAAATTTCTATTTCAGCTTTCCAAAACTCCGTTCTCAATCGGACTAAGTTGTTCCTCTCTGGTCACAAAATTTATCAAGGGTAACGCAAGTTGTAAACGTCTTTCAGAATTCTGATGCAAGGTTCAAAAGATTTCAGTTTACCATTTTGTTGTCGGTCTTGACCATTTGGTGATAGTTTCCAAATTTGCGGGATTTAAAAAGGGATATTCTCAATCAAGAAAAACCGTTGTCTCAACAGATATCAATCTCTCAGAATGCACAAGTGATCGCCAAATTTCTTACAAAGTGCAAGAATGATTCTCATGTTCTTCTTCGTCTCCGAATGTACTATTAAGTCATTCAATGACCATTTGTCCAAGTACTCACGAGGAGACATTCATTTATCAAATTTACAGAATAGTCAGAGCTTTAGCTAATACTATTAGCGTCACAACCCGTCATAACCGTCGTTACAATTACGGAAAACGATCTCAAGAATAACCTCAATTCATATTTCCATCTGAAGGAACTTCGCGCTCTGAAATTGAATAGATATAAGGTCGTCTCAGGGTGGAGAAATAAGGGTTCCAAATAGCAATACGGTTCAGCTTCCAGAAATCAATACATATCTCCTGTCATCATTCTTCTTTATCGCGAACAAACTTAATTACGCCAAGAAAATGCACTTAAGCAAACTCACTTCACACTCCGGTGGAAAACTTGGTGGTTCAACCAGGAATCATATTCAGAAAACTCAGGGTGCCAAATATTTCTCAAGATAAGGTTCATTCATTGGTGTACGAAATGTGTTTAAGGAAAACTTCATAACCGCGAAAGTAACACACGAGTCTCCAGAGTAATAGCGATAGCAGAAAGTTTAACAATCGGTAATCATGGTAGAGAGTTCAAAATTGTTTCAAGCGCCAAAGGTGAGACATAGGAGGATAGTTGTCAATCAACCAATCCTTTATCAGAATAAAATCAGAGTTAACAGTCCAAAGAAAGACGGATCAACAAGGCAAATCTTATCGTTCAAAAGTGAGAGGGAACTTATTCTTATACTCGTGGTTTAAACACCACAAGACTTCTTATAGGGACAGAGATGGGTAGGACGAAATCAAATAGTGTCAGAAAATTCATAGATGCTCATCAAAACCAGAGACAAGTCACAGAATGTGTTCAAGTACGTCATTGTCAAGGAGGTTTTCAGAATGCTCGAAGAGGTATCGAAATGATTAACAAAAGGATCAGAGGCCAGAGTCGGAATCTGAAGATAAGGATCAGGTAGTGTCAGGCAATTACTATGCAGTTCTCAATGCCTTCAAGATTTATTTAGGTTTCAAAACTTCGGTAGTGCAAAGCATAAGCTTGCAATTTTCCAAAAGTGATCTTAACAGACTTTAACCAAAAGCAAGGCACGAATCAGAGTGATGCGGAAGCAAAATACTTAAACAAATGCCTTATAGTCTAACCATTGCTCACTGGTCAAAACTTAAGTTCATATCAAGGAGTCCTAAAGCAGTTCTCAAGGTGTTCTCCTATGTTCTTACAGTGGAAGCCTAATGGTCCAAAACTCACAGGTCAAGGGTAAATGTATTACGAGTCGCAGCCTGTCTCTCTGATACCATAAATTGTAACACCCCGACCCGACAAGGGTAGAGATGTCACAACAATGGTGACATATCAGAAACATACATAAGCATACATCTTCAATAATACAAAGAAGTACAAAGGTTACAAGAAATTACAAGGAAATACAGAATTACAGAGGAATAAATACTAAGTCTGAAAATAAAACTTCTTCTAGTCATCTCTATAACAAAATATCTATCACAGTGTAGTCTTCTAAGTCCAATGGTACTTTCCACTCATACCCAGCTTCCTACTAAAACCTGCCGCAGGAAAAGAAATGCGGCTGAGCTACAAGAGCTCAGTGAACAGATATAACGGTAACAAAGCAGTAATAAAGAATAGTACAGAGTATTAGAAATATATGTCATGCAGATATAATCAGAATCAAAGGACAATTAAAGAAGTAAGGATAAAGGATAGGGAATAATAACTAGGTAAAGGTAAAAAGGAAATAGTGCAAGGTATAATAATGGTCAAAGGTAAGTAATGTATATGGTAAAGGTAAACAGTAATCCACAACGAGCCCAGAAACAGAGATATAATATATATAACCATGCCATCATCATCAATCAGAGGGGTGTCCTCTCAGTAACCAGATAATATGAGGGGTGTCCTCATGTATCAAATGGAGTAGCTAGCTCCCAGAGGTTGTGAAAGACGTGTATCGCACACACCATCAGTCACCAGAGATATAACAAATAACAGAAATCAGATCAGATCTAGGATGCATCCATACGCCCCAGGTGGCCAGAGTCTACCAATACACACTAGATAAAATAAAGTCAGGGACGAGATAGGTCATCACTCTCCTACCCTAAAGTCAAGTCATCGGTGCATCAATGACAAGGACATGAAACCCTTATGCCTAGTGAGGTGGCTCGGGTATCAAACCGTGGGTCAAAGGTCAAGTATCATGTCATAAACAGAGGGTCATATCAAAAGGTTCAGATTATAAGGTCCATGTCAGATGTTACAGAATTGTACATCAGAGGTTCAGAAATCAGATAGGTTTATACCAGAGTTTATAACAATGTTCAAGTCCAGGTTCAGAAATAGTATATCAGATTAATATTTATATCAAAGTTCAAATTTAGTTTCAAACAAGAGTTTATAACCAGGTTTAGAATAAGGTTCAAATCAACGTTCAATAGGTCATATCAAAGGTCCATAATCAAAAGGTTAATAGATTCATAGAAAAAATTTAATTCAAAGGTTTCATATTAAACTTGTATTTAAAACAATCTTTCAGTGACTTTCATAAAATGATGTTTAGTAAAACCTTTTATAAATATAGTCTTTAAAAGAGATTTTCATAAAACCTTTAGTCCTATAGTGCAGTTCCAATTCAAAAATTGGTATAACATCGTATCCAAAACTTTTCAAAAACATTTTCATATCATTAAGGAAAGTTTCCAATTTCAGTTCTAATGTCAAAATGAATCTTCAGGGTATTCAGAGGTTTGCATATTCAGGTCACAAGGTGAAGAACGAATCATGTCAAGTATCAAGGAATAAAACAGGGTTCAGTTCATCAAGGGAACTCAGAATCAAATAACATGTCAGAAGGGTTCATAATCAAATTCTTATAACAAGGTTCTAATCAGAGATTTATAGGCAAGGGAATCATATGAAAGGTTCAAGTAAAGGGAATCATAGCAATGGCATTAATACAGAAACTGACAGATCAGAAAATGAAAGAGATCATGAGAAACCTGTGAGAAGGTGATGCGTGGGTTTTGCAACCTTACAACAGGTTTTACCTCTCGAGGGATCTCAAGAGGCTTACAACCCCACCAGGCAGTGTACCTGACCGATGTAGTATAGTGTAGTGGTAAGTACGGGGGATTGATCGTTCTCCACAGGGAATAGTGTTCGTTAGGTATGAAAGGCTACTCTAATTAGGTCTAAGGGTTGAGGAAGATTCTTTTTTTATGTTTTTATATTTTTATGAAAGCAAGTAAAATCTCGGTTTTGAAGGAGTGGGCGGAATTAGTTGCTAGTCAACTAACCCAAATTACTACGAATGCAAATAAAATAAAATAACTGAAATGAAAATGTGGTGAGAAACTTATGTGTAGAGAAATGTGTTTACTTAGATTTCCTTACTCCCTAACTATCTTTTACCGGTTAATTAGTGTGTATTAGTCGCGTGGATGACGGGTGTATTCCTTAATACCATTCGTGGGGTGGCGTACTTACTTCCCCAAACTCTACAAGCTCCTACTTCACTCCTATGTCGAGCCGGCTAGGAAGCTCCTAACATGGGATCACTAGAATTCGCTTGTGCATTAAATACAACCATAAAAACCTTTAGTACGCGTTTGGTTCATGTTTCTTAAGACGTTCAAGCAAGTTACCGAATAGGAAGTTAGCCAGTTTTCTTAAGCCTAACATAGATAAACAATCATCCAATACAACTAATAACACACTAATAACCAATAATCAATAGCTAGGTTTCATTAGATCTAAGCAAACACAAGATAAATTTAGCCTAACATGTTAAACAAAAGACAAGAATAAGATAGAATCAAACAACACATAGACATATTGAATGATTAATTGATAACTTATCTTTCAATGAAACATGGAAGATCTCAAGGCAAAAAGCCCTGAAAAAGGAGCTAAAATCGTCCTAGGGTTTTATCCCAAAATTCCACACACTAAGCTCTCTTTAATGACAAAAAATTAGAAAACTATATATAGACTTTGACATCTGACGGCGTCACCTTATGGATTGTGACGCCGTCACCTCGCCGCTTTTAGGGTTCCCGGATGACCATCTTGACGCCGTCCCTCTTTAGCTCTTCAAAAATCCATTCTGGCTTATCAAGGCCTGACGCCGTCGAACCTATAACGTGACGCCGTCCCCTTATGATTTAAGCCGTGACGCCCTCGATCAAGTTAAAGCGTGACGCCGTCAGAATTCACATGCTATTTTCACTGGCCCGTCATGAGTAAATTTCACATCCAACTTTTCTTGCCAAGGCATGACGCCGTCTAGAGTAAATCTTGACGCCGTCAAGAGTAACTTTTAGCCGATTTTTGAGACTTTGCCGTTTTCTTCACTTTAATGCTCCAAAAACGTCCAAAATGCCTCCTTTTCCAGATTTCTCCTCAAAAGTACCTAAAATGACAAAAGGAACGATTTAGGGCAATATTTGATCAAATAAATACGATTTAAGGCTTAAATAACCCCTTAAAAGCGGTACACTTTTCGCCTCATCAAATACCCTTACACTTGAGATTTGCTTGTCCTCAAGCAAATGCGCTTTTATTCTAATCAAAATACAAGTTAGGGGTCATTTAATGCAAACATAAAAGTAATTACAACAAATAATCGTTCCACTTCAATCATAATAAGCACGGAGATTATAAACTAGCACCTCACAAGTAGTGTTTAGATACTCACATCTCTTAAGTGTCATCAAAATAAATCTCATAAATGAAAACGGATAATATCTCTCACTACCTGTCATAGCAAATAGATTACCATAGGCTTGGGAAAGGATCGAAAACCTCCTCCACTAGGCGTAAGCACCAAAGATAAACTATCAAAGAGGGCTTTTAAATGGGTTGTAACGTTAGGTGTAGGGAAAAGGAAAACACGGTTTTGTTGGATACGGGATATTTTACTGGTGGCGAGTTAAAAATCTTGATCAATTACATGTACTATACAATGTTGCTAAGCCAAGACTAGACTCGATCTTAAGCTAGAAACAAAATAACAAAATAACAAAAACATAAAATAAACATAAAATGAAACGGGATGGTAGTCCGTATGTTTTTTCTATTTTTCTTTTTCTCATTTTTTTGTATTTTTCTTGATTTTTTGGATTTTTTTTTTTTTTTTTTTTTTTTTTTTTTTTTTTTTTTTTTTTGCATACACTTTTGCCCTACCATCCAAAATAATACATCATAGGGGCATTGCATTCCCCTTACACTTGAACTTTTACATAACTTTACAAATACTAATCTAATGACTCGAATTAAGATAATTGAAAAACTTGGAGTACTTTTAAAACATTTAGCACATATGGGGGTAATAAATGATGTTCTTCCCCATTACTCCATTACACTAGTACTTTACCCGTGAGTCCCAATCGTCCCAAAACAATATGTACAAGGATATGACTCGACTTAGCAACCATGTAATCAACTAGATAATTAACTTGGGTTTAAACAAATGTTGTCACAATAATGCACTAAAAATGAGTGCATACAAGGTAGGCTAAGGCGATTTGGGTGTACATTTAAGTGGGGTGTAAACAAATTCTTCCTTTAAGTAAAATGCTTAAAGGTTGAAACGAAAAGATAGGCTCTGAGGGGTATACTAGGGGTATCGTGTACTAAAAATGAGTACAACGCAAAGGGTTGTGGGAGAATTACTTGACCAATGTAGCCAAAGTAATTATAACAAAAACACAGGTGTAAAACAATGGGTTTAATCCTAATGCCTCTTATCATGTAGTAAATCTAACTACACGAATGTAGTCTCACTTGTGGCCTCGGAATGGTCCTAACGCAAGTTCTAGAATCTAAGTGCTACCGGTACACACATCATAGCAAAATGCTTTTCCTACCAATTCTAGGGGTGAACCTCACATATTTGGGGTGGAAAATTTTTTAGTGGTACGGTTTTTGTGCTAGTCATATAATTCCTATCCGTGAGACGCTCATTAAGATCAAAGTTTCACTCCTATATGTTGTAAAAAATTTTAAATTTGGCACTAAAATTGCCTTAACAAGTATTTCTCTCAGTTTTATTACACATCTACCATCAAACAAACAAAAATCAAGCGCAATTGTATTCTCTAAAATCGTACTTTTACCCTCCCCTTACACTTAAGATGAACATTGTCCCCAATGTTCAAATAATAAGATGTAAAAGCAAAAAGTAAAAGAATGAAATCAAATACTCCCCTGATTCGCTCGGTGGATAATGAAATTACACGGTTAAATCTTCCTCCAAAGAGAATGTTGAAGCTCCATGACTAATGCATCGCCATAAGCTTGATTCCAAAAATATCTCCTTGTCCAAAATAACCTGTTAAACCTGAGAAAACAAACACGAAAACCTGCATAACATCGGCGGGAAAAAATCTATATATAAGGATATAATGCTTGTGGAATGATAATTTTGCAGATTCCTGGAGATTATAAGTTGGAGATTTTAATAAAAACTTTTTATGAAAACAAAATTTTCAAAAATTTCTGGAAATTAAATCTGACGCCGTCAGGTTATAACCCCTGACGCCGTCAGAAATGACCTGACAAAAATTTTCATTTTAAGTTTCCGGAAAATTTTTGGAAAAACCTTTTCCTTACTTCCTGGAAATCCTGCAAAACATCATTATGACTCGATACAAGCATTTGACTCAAACAAATACGAATATGTATGCTAATTTATTATTATTATGATTCATGTTCATTTGTGTTCTAATAAACCGATTTAGATTTCCCTTACACTTATCTTTTGCAAAATACCTTTATATGTAGTTAAGACGAAGTTAAAAACAACATAAAGCATTTTCACAATTTACTTTTGAACATGAATCAATACTAATAAAAATTAAACACACATACGTAAACAAATAAAATCAAACAAACAAATAAATAAACACACAAAGCAAATAAAGAAAATAAAGCTTGGGTTGCCTCCCAAGAAGCGCTTTTCTTTATTAACGAGTCTTGTAGCTAGACTCAAAGTCACGTACATTACGTGACTCCATCATCAGTCACGGTTTCTAGGCCATTCTCCTTCCCGGTTTTGTATTCCGGTCCTAATTTCAAACAATCCTTGTAGAAACTGAATATCCTTTTCATAACATAGTCTACTCCTTTACTTCTATCCTCATCATTCCTATAGTAGACCGCTTGCTTAAGCTCCTTCTCAACATTTGACAAGTGTTGGAATTGTTCTATCTTATATGGCATTTGGTAGTTTACTTCATCGGTCTCATCCTTAAATCTAACTATCCCTAAGGAAGGTTCATAAGTCATTCTAGAGACCTCAACAAATGGTTTTCCAAAAACCACTTGAGTCAAGGATGCATCGACTATTGGGCGGATATCTTCAACAATTACAAAGTCGGTGACATAGGTGAAG
This sequence comes from Artemisia tridentata subsp. tridentata, assembly GCA_021014915.2. Classification (NCBI taxonomy): domain Eukaryota; kingdom Viridiplantae; phylum Streptophyta; class Magnoliopsida; order Asterales; family Asteraceae; genus Artemisia; species Artemisia tridentata. Next base: position 263,727,640 of record CP139508.1, read on the forward strand.
TTTCCTACATAAACCGGTAATCCCTTAACTCTTCCCGTGAAGTTACTCATCCAACCCTTGTCAGGGGACATCCTATACCCAAGTTGATTCTTCATTATCAAGTTGTAGTGGGCTCTAGTCATGATGTTTATGGGTGATCTAAGGTCGAGGTAAGCTTTCCACACATGTAGATGTCCGATGTTGCATGGTATGTTGAGATTAGAAGGGTCGCCTATTTCTATGATTGGTCTACCTAGGAAGTATGGTGCCTCGGGGTCATCGAATAAGTTTGTATGATATGCACGCTCTTCCTTAGTAGGTAGCCTATTGAAGTAGTCCTCATCATTATCCACTTCCTCAACTTCACTTTTCTTAACTTCCTTATCAACCTCGACTTCCTTAACCTTATCCTTAGGTTCCATTTCTATCCTACCCTCATTCTTGTCACTTTCTTCCTTGCTCCTATCGATTGGTTTAATAGTGACAACGTTGACGAAGTGGACATGTTTGGATGAAGAGGGGTCTTTTACTTGGGGTCCGCTATTTGTGTTCCTAGCGTCCTTATGTGGAGGTGATAACACTTGGTTATGGAGAGCTTTCAACAAGTTGTCAATTTTATTGGTCATCTCCGTTTGTTGTTGATTGAATTCGGCTTCAAACTTGGCTAAACGAGCTTCTTGAGATGCCATAAATTGAGACATCAATCCTTCAAAGTTATCGGTACTACCATTGCCGGAAGGATTGTTGTTGAAAGTACGGTTCGAGTTGGAACCGCTTGATTGGAAACGATTAGGTGGGTTGGAAGAATTGGTTTGTTGTGAGTTTTGGTTTTGTTTCCACCTAAGGTTCGGGTGATTTTTCCATGAGGGGTTGTATGTATCACCGTAATGGTTTGGCTCGGGTTTGAAAGTGTACCACTTATCTCCCGCTCCGTCGGTACGCGAGGATGCGTAGTCCACAAAAGCTTGTTCGGGGAGTTCCATGCAATCACGAGTGTCGTGGGGACCACTACATAACTCACATGAAGAAGTGATTTTGTTCACTTGGCTTGAAGGTTTAGGAGCCTCGTAGGATTTCATGAGGAACTTGACTTGGTCTTCAAGCTCTATGATCCTACGGTCGGAAGTGCTTGAATTGTTAGAAGGCAAAGATATTGCCTTGACCGTTTTATTCAAATCACGGGGATCACTCCAACTTTCGTTGTCATAAAGAGCAAGATCCTCTAGGAGTGCCCATGATTGTTCCGCACTTAGATCACGTAGCTTGCCACCGGCCGATTGGTCAATGGTTTGCCTCGTGGAGAGATTGATATGGTCATAGAAGATTTGGACTTGGAGCCAAAGTTCTATGCCATGGTGAGGGACTTTTTGGAGTAAGTCCTTGAATCGAGTCCATGCCTCGTAGAGAGTTTCGCCTTGACGTTGTTGGAACATCAAGATATCATTCCTTAGCTTGGTAGTTCTTCCCGGTGGGAAAAACTGAGCAAGGAAACGAGTAGTGAGATCATCCCAAGAGGTGATGGATCCTGCGGGTTGACGTTCTAGCCACTGACTAGCTTGGTCCCGCAGAGAGAGAATTGGAAGAGACGCAATCGGGTCGTCTCTCGAGTGGCAACATCAAGGTCTATAGAATCAACGATTTTAAGAAAGTCCTTGAGATGTTGATTAGGATCTTCAGAACGAAGTCCATGGAACGCGCATCCGCTTTGCACCAACCGGATGGTGTCGGATCGCAAGGGTGTGATATTGGCTCCTTGAGTGAGCTCAATGGTGTTTCGATAGCCATGGTGGCTAGGACGGGAATACTCTCCTAAAGTACGGGCTCTAGGAGGTGGTGGTGGTTGTTGTGGTGGTGGGTTGTGGGGGTTAAGGATATTACCATCTTCCATGATGTCGGATGGTATGGTTACGAACAAAGACACGAAGAAAATAGATAGACTAAAGAAAACCTAGAAAAATAAAATAAAAATCTCACTAGAAAGGAATCTAGTGAGTAGACCTAATAGAAATAAAAATTCAACCTAAACAATAACTATTCCCCGGCAGCGGCGCCAAAAACTTGATTGCGTGGGTTTTGCAACCTTACAACAGGTTTTACCTCTCGAGGGATCTCAAGAGGCTTACAACCCCACCAGGCAGTGTACCTGACCGATGTAGTATAGTGTAGTGGTAAGTACGGGGGATTGATCGTTCTCCACAGGGAATAGTGTTCGTTAGGTATGAAAGGCTACTCTAATTAGGTCTAAGGGTTGAGGAAGATTCTTTTTTTATGTTTTTATATTTTTATGAAAGCAAGTAAAATCTCGGTTTTGAAGGAGTGGGCGGAATTAGTTGCTAGTCAACTAACCCAAATTACTACGAATGCAAATAAAATAAAATAACTGAAATGAAAATGTGGTGAGAAACTTATGTGTAGAGAAATGTGTTTACTTAGATTTCCTTACTCCCTAACTATCTTTTACCGGTTAATTAGTGTGTATTAGTCGCGTGGATGACGGGTGTATTCCTTAATACCATTCGTGGGGTGGCGTACTTACTTCCCCAAACTCTACAAGCTCCTACTTCACTCCTATGTCGAGCCGGCTAGGAAGCTCCTAACATGGGATCACTAGAATTCGCTTGTGCATTAAATACAACCATAAAAACCTTTAGTACGCATTTGGTTCATGTTTCTTAAGACGTTCAAGCAAGTTACCGAATAGGAAGTTAGCCAGTTTTCTTAAGCCTAACATAGATAAACAATCATCCAATACAACTAATAACACACTAATAACCAATAATCAATAGCTAGGTTTCATTAGATCTAAGCAAACACAAGATAAATTTAGCCTAACATGTTAAACAAAAGACAAGAATAAGATAGAATCAAACAACACATAGACATATTGAATGATTAATTGATAACTTATCTTTCAATGAAACATGAAAGATCTCAAGGCAAAAAGCCCTGAAAAAGGAGCTAAAATCGTCCTAGGGTTTTATCCCAAAATTCCACACACTAAGCTCTCTTTAATGACAAAAAATTAGAAAACTATATATAGACTTTGACATCTGACGGCGTCACCTTATGGATTGTGACGCCGTCACCTCGCCGCTTTTAGGGTTCCCGGATGACCATCTTGACGCCGTCCCTCTTTAGCTCTTCAAAAATCCATTCTGGCTTATCAAGGCCTGACGCCGTCGAACCTATAACGTGACGCCGTCCCCTTATGATTTAAGCCGTGACGCCCTCGATCAAGTTAAAGCGTGACGCCGTCAGAATTCACATGCTATTTTCACTGGCCCGTCATGAGTAAATTTCACATCCAACTTTTCTTGCCAAGGCATGACGCCGTCTAGAGTAAATCTTGACGCCGTCAAGAGTAACTTTTAGCCGATTTTTGAGACTTTGCCGTTTTCTTCACTTTAATGCTCCAAAAACGTCCAAAATGCCTCCTTTTCCAGATTTCTCCTCAAAAGTACCTAAAATGACAAAAGGAACGATTTAGGGCAATATTTGATCAAATAAATACGATTTAAGGCTTAAATAACCCCTTAAAAGCGGTACACTTTTCGCCTCATCAGAAACCTGTGAGAAGGTTCAGAATATCTGTACCTTATACCGCAAATGAAAACACAACAGAAAATATAAAAGTCGGAAGCAACTCCATCTTCAGCGAATCTACACGAATTCATAACTAACTTATTAAAAGCTTATTTAATTCAGATTACTTATTTAGTCGGCTTTCCAGTTTTAGTAACTTTCCTTTTTTAGCGGTTTCCATAATTGGCAGGTTTCCATTTTTAGAAAGTCTCCATAATCAGAAATATTAGGGTTGCTTTCATCACACTTAGGGTTTACAAATGATTATAACTTAGTTTACTTACTAATCATGCCATATATCGATTTAGGTTATGAAAAGCATTTAAGTATCTTTATTACATCTTTAAAGGTCATAAGAATGATTTAGTATAGTTAGGTTAAAGTATATTGAGGACAATTAGGTTTAAAACACATATTTCACTCCTTTAGTCAATTTCAGCTTTTAATACATAAACATGTCACAACTTTACAAATTTTTTATCCACAATAGAACTCAAAAATAAAATTCAAAAAAATTCACAGAGATACTTCAATGTCTTAATAACCCACATGAATTTTCCCAGAATTTAGTAGTTAGTTTAACCCCACATGAAAAATACCCAAACTCAGACTACTCAAAAAACTGACCTGCAGTTGTACCCAAAAAGTATCCGCCTCAACGACCTACCATCCCATTCAGGAAAAATTCACAAAAATTCATGGTATTACCTAACATATAGAAGTTATATACTGGAGAGTTTCATAGCCCAACTCTTTATAGTTTTTGAATGAAAAATCGACAAAATTGACTGATTTCAAATTCCCGAATTTCAGATTCAACACTTAATGACACAAAAATCAAAAACTCGACCAAAACAACATAAATTCACTCCATTCCAATTGGAGAACTTAACTAAGACATAAAAATAAGTTTACAAACAAAAAAATACCGAACTAAACCTTTACCAAACTCGTTTTGAGAATCAACCAATTTCGACCTACAAAGCTGTCCAAATTAATTCAATCATCTAAACCCTAATTCATCCAATTCTTTTCAATCCCTTTAATTACATGATCATAGCACATCATAAATTCAGAAAATACCCTCAAAAACACATCATACTACACATTTAAAAAATCCAATCTCACAACCCTTATGTCGAATTCATAGGCGTATGATTTATGAAATTTTATGTAAGTGACTTATGTGATTTTATGTGAACCAAAACATTGTGTATGCTTACCCAAGCCTTCCAAATGAATTGAGAGATACCAAAAACGTCCGAGACACCCTCTTGTGATCGAATTTGTGAAGGAATGCAGAAAAAAAATGAAGGCCGCTTCTTGAAGGAGATATTTTAGGTTTAGGGTTTCTTGAATGAAACGTAATATTTTTGTTGTGTGAAAAAAAAATACACCGGTCCTCTAATTACAAAGGGGGTTCAAAATTGGGCTAAGGGCCTAGTAGAGTTGTGGGCTTAAGTTTATGTGGCCCTTTTTGTGGTTTATTAGTCGCGTATTAAAAGAAAAACGGCCCAAACAACTATTCGCGTAGCTTAAATGGTTCATCGTATTTATTTTTTGTTACCTAGTTATTTTTGTATTCAATATGTTCAAAGATTTCTATAATGATGTTTCGTTATAATTTTATGGGTTTATGGTTAATTCGTTTAATTATATTCGCGTTTTTAATTACTTGGATACATAACTCATAAAATTTTAAATTATACGCAAAATTAGTATTCGGAAATTAGGGTTTTACAATTCTGATGCTAGCGTGCCAACTATTATTGTAGGCAAACTCCACCAAACACAAGTAATCATCCCAATGGCCTGTCCACTCTAAAGTACAAGACCTCAACATATCCTCCAAGGTCTGAATAGTCTGCTCCGACTGCCCATCAGTCTGAGGATGAAATGCCATACTGAATTTAAGCCGCGTACCCCAAGCTTTTTGTAACCCTTTCCAGAAACGAGACGTATAACGAGGATCGCGATCGGACACAATAGAAGACGGCGTACCATGTAATCGAATAATTTCCTGTTGGAAGATCTGAGCCAAATGACCCACAGAATAATAAATACGAATGGGGAGAAAATGCGCAGATTTGGTCAGACGATCAACAACGACCCAAATTGCGTCATGTCTTCGAAGAGTACAAGGTAAACCGGTAACGAAGTCCATAGATATCTCATCCCATTTCCATGTAGGAATGTCAAGAGGTTGCAAAAGACCACTTGCACGTTGATGTTCAATCTTAACCTGCTGACAAGTCATACATCTTGCCATATGCAAAGCTATATCCTGCTTCATCCCATTCCACCAAAAATGTTGCTTAAGATCATGATACATCTTAGTCGAACCCGGATGAATAGAAAACGGAGAACTATGTGCCTTAGAAAGCACAGCTTCACGAAGAGTAGAATCATCTGGAACACATAGACGATCACCAAACCAAACGACACCATCAACATCCACACGAAATTCTGACTGTTTACCATCCTCCACATTCTGTACAATAGCCCATAACTCACCATCGTCTTTCTGAGCCTCCTTAATCTTCAACATCAAATCAGACTCCACTTTCAAGCTAGCCCAAAAACCATCATGACCCCGAACACACAATTCAACCTCCATAAGCTCTAAGTCATTAAGAATCCTCGGCTCAAAGTCGAGACTAGCAATCATTCCCGACTTACGACTCAAAGCATCAGCCACAACATTGGCTTTTCCAGGATGATACTAAATATTAGTGTCATAATCCTTCAACAACTCCAACCAACGTCTCTGTCGCATGTTCAATTCTTTCTGGGTAAAGATATACTTCAGGCTCTTATGGTCAGTGAATATATCACAGCTCTCACCATAAAGATAATGCCTCCAGATTTTTAAAGCAAAGACAACGGCAGCTAATTCAAGATCATGAGTGGGATAGTTCGCCTCATATGGTTTCAGCTGTCTAGAAGCATTTGCAATCACTTTCCCATGCTGCATCAAAACGCAACCCAAACCCTTCTTTGAAGCATCACTATAGATCTGATAACCTCCTGAACCTGATGGTAGAGTAAGAATCGGCGCAGAAATAAGCCTCTTCTTCAACTCCTCAAAACTAGCTTCTCTCTCATCGGTCCATACAAATTTCTCTCCTTTGCGCATAAGCTGAGTCAACGGTAACGATAAACGAGAAAAACCTTCAACAAACCTCCTGTAGTAACCAGCCAATCCAAGAAAACTCCTGATCTCAGTCACATTGGTCGGTCTTGGCCACTTTGTGATAGCCTCAACCTTAGCCGGATCCATTTTGATACCATATGCGGAAACGACATGACCTAAGAATGCAACTTGACTTAACCAGAACTCACACTTGGAAAACTTTGCATACAACTTCTTCTGCCTCAAAGTCTCCAAAACAACACGAAGATGGCTCTCATGCTCTTCCTTACTCTTAGAGTACACCAAGATGTCATCAATAAACACGATCACAAACTTATCTAAGTACTCGTGGAAAACCCGATTCATCAAGTCCATGAAAACCGCTGGAGCATTCGTCAACCCAAATGGCATGACTAAGAACTCATAGTGGCCATATCTCGTACGAAATGCTGTCTTAGGAACATCTTGCTCCTTCACGCGTAGCTGGTGATATCCAGACCTCAAATCGATCTTAGAAAAGAATTTCGCTCCTTGGAGCTGGTCAAACAAATCATCGATGCGGGGAAGTGGATAACGATTACGAATAGTAATGCGGTTGAGTTCACGGTAGTCAATACATAATCTCATACTACCGTCCTTCTTCTTAACGAACAACACCGGAGCACTCCACGGCGAAACACTGGGACGGATGGAACAAGATTCAAGCAATTCCTGCAACTGCTCTTTCAATTCCTTCAATTCAACAGGAGCCATACGATAAGGAGCCTTAGAGATGGGTTCTGCACCCGGAATTAAATCAATCGAAAATTCAACTTCACGCTCAGGCGGCATGCCTGGGAGTTCATCAGGAAATACATCGGGGAATTCACTAACAACCGAAAGGCTCTCAATACTAGGAATCTCCAGAGATGAATCCTTAATCGAAGCTAGAAAACCTTCACAACCATGTGAGAGTAAAGAACAAGCTTTCATAGCGGATATGATCATAATAGATTTACAAAGCCGAGAACCTTGGTAGACAAATTCAGGATTACAAGGATCACCGAAAATCACACGCCTGGTATGACAGTCAATCGTAGCTCGATGCTCCGAAAACCAATCCATACCCAAAATTACATCAAAATCATGCATATCAAGAGGAAAAAGATTTGCAGGGCGAACCCTATCGTCGAAACGAAGAGGACAGTTCATGTATTCATGAGTAATGGTCACGGAATTTTTCATTGGGGTAGAAATAGATAAGGCATAGTTTAATGGTATGGCGGTTGTTTTAATGTTTTTAGCAAACTTAATAGATATCACAGAATGAGTAGCACCAGTATCATATAAAACAAAAATGGGACGATCGAATAAGTATAGCGTACCCGAGACAGTTCCAGAAGTACCCGCAGCCTGATCCCTGGTTAGTGCAAACACCCTACCCTTAGAAGCCTGCTGTCCACCATTACCGTTACCACGGTTGTTACCACTCGCCTTCGGACACTCCCTAGCCCGATGTCCAATTGCCCCACAACTAATACATGCACCAGTCACCCTATAGCAAGTATCACCCGGATGACCATATTTGTAGTTTAGGACTTGGGAATAAGCGGGGCGACGGGCTTGGGAATGAGAGAGCTTAGGACTTAAGAGACCTATTTATTATCATTCGTTGTCCATTGTTTCACACCCTCATTTATTTCAGTACTTAGAATATTATCGTTTTACTTTGGTTTTGTTTGGTTGAACCGCTATGCACTTGGGATTATCTTTGATACTAGTCTTGATGTTCGAGACTTAGCTATTTTTTAAAGACTTCCGCTTGCGTTATGTATGCTTTGTATGACACCATAATGTGATATCTTGACCTTGTCGGGTCGGGGTGTTACATTGGCACTAACAGAAGAGGAATTGCAAACACATCAATCACTTGTTACAACTGTGGAGGAAGTGGTCATATGGCAAATGCTTGCCCTAAGCCTAGGACTCAGGGTAGTGCATATCACAAGGAAGCTCTGCTAATGGCACTGAAAGATGAGACCGGTGTATCTATGAATGTGAAAGAGAAAAGTTTCTTGGCTAATGCTTATTCTGATGATGAGATGGAAGACTTGGAGGCCAATGCTGCAGTGATGCTAATGGCCAACATGTAGGAGATGAATGTGAACGAGATAGGCCCGGTATATGATACCGATGGCTTATCTCAGGTACTTGAATCAGAATTCCTTATTCATGAGATTGCTTCACCATCTGCATCTTCATCTTCACAAGAAAATCTTGTTCAAAATGATTCATCATTCCCGTCTCAAGGAGATGATCAAATAAACATTGTTGTTTCATTTGATGATGATAACACCAATGTTTCATTTGATGATCCTGTTGATGATGAAAATCATGATCATCTTGAACAAGATGATCTTATGCCTGATCAAGATCCAGAGCTTATGACCTTATTGCTGACCACGCAATCACAATTGAATGCACAAAAGTCACAGATTGACAAATGCAATGAGATTAACCAGAACTTAAAAGCTAAAATTGCAATGTTAACAAAGGACAATGAGTGCTATAAAATACAACTTTCAAGTTATGAAAAACAAGCACAACGTGAGAAAGGCTTTGAGGTTGCATTCCAAAAGACATACGTTCAAGTCAAGGATTTAGAGCATCAAGTTCGTGAGCTAACTGTTTCCAAGGCTGATTTGCTTTCTCAAAAAGAACAAGAGCAATTTGAATTCAAAAAACAAATTGACATCTTGAATTCTGAGCTGTTAAAAACTCAAACAAAGCTTTCAACATCTCAAAATGATCTTCTTGAAGAAAAGCAAACCACTAGGAAACGTATTAACTCATACCTTGGGGAGATTGTGGACTTGGAATCCAAGCTCAAAGAACTTAAGAATGTTGTATATAAAACAGGTAATTTAGTGACACAAATTCAAAGACTAACTGTAAAACCGAATCCTAAAGGATTTGGATTTGCAATTGGCTGTGACCAACTACGTTTTTTACAAAAAGCACTCAAAGATAATCCTAAGTTATACAATGCAGAATTTCTGTTTGATGATACTTTTCAATGTGTTGTTGTGTTTAATGCTGAGGAATAAAATGAACATGAGGATGAGAGTCGATCAAAATCAAACAAACTATTTTCATAAGTACCATATGATTTTTCAGCAAGACCTCACATCCGTAAATCTTTTGTTCCTCCAAAGGACAAACCAGAACAAATACTGTCTATAACTGAAACAAATCCCTCTTCTGAAGTTGCTCCTGTTACCACTCCTATTACACAAATCAATGGTCCAAACGCTACTGTAGATCCACAAATGCCTCAACAATGTCGAATTCTTCAATATTTTAAGACATTTATGGACGACATTAAACTTTTGGAACAAGTGATAGAATTTAATTCTGAAATCAAAATCTCTTCTTTATTTTCTCCTGCTGAGAAAGAAAAGAGAGAAATTTCTCAGAAACAATTCTTACCACATGTTAAACACCTGAGACTTTGTGCAACAATGTGGGAACAGGAACTACAGACTGAAGTTGGATCAATGATGAGTATTTTTAAAGCTAAAGATGACTAAATTGCAAAACAGAAGTGTCAAAAGAAAGCTTTAGAAAAAGAGGTCGATCGACTCTTGGAACGTGTTTTGTGTGCTGATGTGATTTCAGTGATTATGAATTCTATTTTTGAATCTTGTCATGCAATGCTTGTGGATAATCATGCTGTGAATGTTGAAATGCTGCAAATTAAGATTGATAATTTATTAAAAGAGAATGAGAGTCTTAGACAGATCAACTTTGATGTGGAAAACAAGTGTGAAAAAGAAATTTTCAAATTTAGTCAAAGACTGGACTGGTGTCAAAAGCAAAGTGCTGAATTTGAGTTAAAATTCCAACATCTCAAAGCGTCTTTGTCATTTCAAAACAGTCATGCTACAGAAAGTCAAAATAAGGATACAAAGGCTGTCTTAGGACTTAAACTGTTTGAATATGAAAAAAAATTGATGAACTTTCTCAAAACAGAAAAGACACTGTCCGGTTAAACAAAATTTTGGATTCCAAAAATCAAGAACTCCAACACATCATTGTTGATTTGAAAAAGAAACTCAGAGTTTTAGACAAAGGAAAAGCGGTACTTGCCCCAGGAATGTACAAGCTAGACAAAGCATCTAAGCAAGCATTAAATCAAAATACTAATGTGAATACTTCCACTTCCACAGGATTAGACAACACCTCTAAGGCTAGCAGATCAAGAAACACCAAGAGACAAAGGAAGCTTAGAATCTGGCAACCTAAGAGTAGACTTTCTAAGACTCAAGAAGTAGAAGCTAATTCTAGTAATTTGAATAAAAAGCATGATATGTCAAAAGTAGAATCAAACTTGTCTAAGTCTAGTTCTATAGATGATGTAATGAATGCTAAATCGTTGAATGTTATGAATGATATTATGGTTGATGCAAGTTGTGTATTTTGTCATGCTAGTATATTATCTGGAAATCATGAGAAATGTGTTGCTAAAACTCTATTGAATCGCAAAAAGAAACAATCTAGTGGCATTTCCTCTAGGATCACTACTGCTGCCAAGTCCATATTAGGAAAACCACCGCTAGTAGTTTCTGAAAAATCTGTTCCCAAACCCATAGATACATCTAGGACAAACAAAACACCAAGTGCATTTATTAGGAGAAAGGCTGAGACTAGTTGGACGTGGCAGCGTTGGTTGCAAAACACATCTAGCTTTAAATGGGTACCTAAAATCCTTAATGCATGTGTTACTAACCAAACGGGATCCACTGTTACCAAACTTGCCTCTGTGTCAACTTCTGGTGATGCAGGTGATCCAAATTGTTCTATGGATTGTTGATAGCGGCTGTTCCCGACATATGACCGGCAATCTCAAACTTCTTGTAAACTTTGTTGCAAAGTTCATTGGAACGGTCAGATTCGGGAATGATCACTTCGCTGCTATTATGGGTTATGGAGACTACGTAAATGGGAACATCGAAATTAGCAGGGTTTATTACGTTGAAGGCCTAGGTCATAATCTCTTCTTAGTTGGACAATTTTGTGATGGTGATTTGGAGGTGGCATTCAGAGAGAAAACTTGTTTTATCCGGGATCTTCAAGGAAATGATCTGATGAAAGGAAAACGTGGCACCAGTCTATATACCATTTCTTCTGAAGGCATGACAGCTTACTCTCCTATATGCTTACTCTTAAAGGCACATCCCACAAAGGCATGGCTATGGCACAAACGGATGTCTCATTTGAACTTCAAGACGATGACCGATCTTGCTAAGAAAAAGTTGGTCGACGGTCTTCCCAAATTCAAATATGCCAAAAATCACTTGTGTCCTGCTTGCGAACAAGGAAAGAGTCATCGTTCCCACTTTCCTCCAAAAGCAGATCACAGCACAGATCATGTCCTACAACTGCTTCATATGGATTTGTGAGGCCCTATGCGTGTTCAAACCATCAATGGGAAATGGTACATCTTGGTAATAGTAGATGATTTCTCGAGGTGGACTTCGGTCTACTTTCTTCGTACCAAAGACCAAGCCCCTTCAATGATCATTACTTTTCTCACGAAGATTCAAGTTCAGGTTCGTAACACCGTCATAATCATCAGAACAGACAATGGTACTGAATTCAAGAATCAAACTCTTCGGGAGTTCATTGAGAAAAATGGTATCGTTCATCAAACGTCAATTGCTCGCACCCCTGAACAAAATGGAGTAGTCGAAAGACGCAACCGTACGTTAGTGGAGGCAGCAAGAACTATGTTGATTAATGCCCAATTACCAGACTACCTATGGGCTGAAGCTGTCTCAACTTCTTGTTACACCCAAAACCGATGCATGATCACCAAACGCCATGACAAAACACCATATGAGCTTATTCATGGTCGAAAACTAAATATCAATTACTTTCATGTCTTTGGAGCTCTCTGTTATCCAAAGAATGATCGTGATGATCTTGGTAAACTGAAAGCCAAAGCAGACATAGGAGTATTTGTTGGCTATTGTGAGAATTCAAAAGGATTCAGAATTTGGAATCGCCGTACTCGGGAAATTCAAGAGACAATCCATGCTAATTTTGATGAGCTCACAGAGATGGCTTCTGAGCAAAACAGCTTAGAACCCGCACACAACCGTCTCAACTTTCCTGAATCTTCAGTTGAACCATTACCGTTCAACAGAAAGGATATAGAAGACTTGTTTGCTCCTCTGTTCGATGACTCTCTAGTTAATCGTGCCTCTACTGTATCCACCAATTCCACTGCTCAAACCGTAAACAATCAAGCACCTGATACACCAGCAACTACTTCCACAGCAGTTGCTGACGATGCACCTCAACCAGAACCGTCATCGTCAGTAGATCAAACACCTTCCACTTCTATACCCACAGCTGAAGATTCCCCCCACAATTCTGCTGAAGTACTCACTCCAGCAGGTTATGACGGCAATGCATTTTTTAATCCATTTGCGCTGCCTCCAACCATTCCTGATATTGCAGAGTCATCGACACGCAACTTGGAGCCGTCAAACCTGCACCATAATTATCAACACTATCCATCCACTCATAAATGGACAAAGGACCATCCCATAGTAAATATCATTGGAAACCCAGACAACCCAGTCATGACAAGACAAAGACTCCATACAGACGGTGAAACCTGCATTTATGCACTCACCGTTTGTCAAGCCGAACCCAAAAACATTAAGGAAGCCCTCACTTAAGACAACTGGATTGAATCCATGCAAGAGGAATTAGAACAATTCAAGCGGTTAGAAGTATGGGAACTGGTAGAGAGACCAGATGGTGTTTATGTCGTTGGATTGAAATGGATCTGGATAAACAAGTTAGATGTAGATGGTACTGTCATTCGTAACAAGTCCCGGCTAGTCGCAAAAGGATTCAGTCAAGAAGGGGGAATCGACTTCGAAGAATCGTTTGCTCCAGTCGCAAGGCTTGAGGCTGTTCGAATGTTCCTGGCTTACGCGGCTCACAAGAACATTACTGTCTACCAAATGGATGTAAAGACTGCATTTCTCAACGGCCAACTCCGGGAAGAGGTGTACGTTTCTCAACCAGAAGGCTTCGTGGACCAAGAACATCCGAATCACGTATATCGGCTAAAGAAAGCCCTTTACGGCCTTAAAAAGGCCCCAAGGGCCTGGTACGACAAATTATCTGCATTCTTGCTTGCCAATCACTTTACTAAAGGAACTGTGGACCCGACTTTGTTTATACAAAAACACGGGGAGGACATTCTCATCGTACAAATTTATGTAGATGATATCATTTTTGGATCGACACATAAAAAGTACTCAAATGCTTTTGCAAGACTTATGAAACAAAACTTTGAGATGTCCATGATGGGTGAACTCAAGTTCTTCTTAGGACTGCAAGTTCATCAATCACCCCGTGGTATATTCCTTAGTCAGTCCAAATATGCTCAGGAAATCCTGAAAAAGCATGGTATGACCAGCTGTGACACCTATAACACCCCTATGTCTTCCTCATCCCCGAAACTAGATGCTGACATACATGGGACACCCATTGATCCTACAAAATATTTTAGTATGATTGGGTCGATCATGTATCTCACAGCTAGCAGACCGGATGTTGAATTTGCCATGTACCTTTGCTCCAGATATCAGTCAAGACCGACTGAGCAGCATTTGTCAGCCGTTAAAAGAATCCTTAGATACATCAAGGGAACCATTAATTTGGGGATATGGTATCCAAAAGATTCTGGGTTTGAACTTGTTGCATTTTCAAACACTGACCATGTAGGGTGCTTAGACACGAGAAAAAGTACATCAGGAGGAGTACAGTTTTTGGGTAACAAGCTCGTCTCTTGGCAATCAAAGAAGCAAGACTGCACATCACTATCGTCAACAGAATCGGAATACGTCGCCATGTCAGCATGTTGCACTCAAGTCATTTGGATACGATCTCAGCTAATGGACTATGGATATGTCTTCAACAAGATTCCTATGTACTGTGATTCCAAGAGTTCCATCGCTATTTCCTGCAACACGGTCCAGCATTCCAAGTCCAAGCATATTGCTCTACGCTATCATTTCATCAAGGAGCATGTGGAAATGGGTACGGTTGAATTGTGCTTCGTGGGTACAGAATACCAGCTGGCGGATCTATTCACCAAAGCCTTACCTCACGAACGCTTTGTGAATTTGGTTCATCAGATAAGGATGCGATGTTTATCTCCAGATGATTTGAACAAATTCCTTACTTAAAATTAGCTGAACCAAACATCACCACTATCATGTAAATAACATATTAAAAACTCAAAAACATTAAAAAAAAATGTGCAAAAGTGAAACCAAATCAAAATATGTTATCGTCATCTCAAATTTTTCATTAATTTCAAATCACGAACATATTTTGAGGGGGAGAAATTTTTGCACATTTATCCAATCTCCAATCTTCAACAAAATCTTCATCAAGAAAATATTTCTATGATCTCTTGGACTACTTGTCTTAAAATTATATCAATTTGGTCTTAGTTCAAGGGGGAGAAATAACATATACCAAAATTGGATCAAGATCTTAACAGTCATAAATATCAAAGGACTGAAAGTGTCATGTTGCTTAAAGATGTATCAAAAGGACCATGTGAAAACAAAGTCTCTAGTCAAAGGATTGAAATTGTCACAATAGGACTTAAGGTGATCTAGTGTGCAAGTTAAAGGACCCTAAATGACAAATGTCAAAAGTTAACTTAATAAAATTCATGGTCAGACCTCAGTTAAACACACAAATACACAGTCGTAATTCCCTTTCACTCTAAAATCCTCCCAGCCCGCCAAAAACGCATAAGTCTCAAGAATTAAAGAATTTTAGTTTTTGATAATTTGTAAGTTTTTAATTTAATCCTTTAGGCACTATAATCATTCTGTGGTTGCTTCTGTGATTGAATTTTAAGATTTGCGAATTAGGGTTTATAGAACCGATTTGGGCGTTTCTTGTTGGAAGTTATTTGATCTAATTGTGTATGTGTAAACGATTTACTATATGTTTAAGTAGATATTGCACATGTTTAATTAGATTCATAACCCAGTAGGACTGATTGAATGTTTTAGGGTTTATGGCAGTCACATTGATGAGACTGTGAAGAACAGTAATGTGTTGTGATTATTTGAGTGTTGTTGTATGCATGTTTTTCAATACTAGATCATGAGATAAATGTTAGATACTCATATATGCATAACATTTTGAATACCATGTATCTGAGTGTTTAATCGAGGTTCATATCAAGTTTCTTGCTGATTGTAACTTGATCAAGTTTGTTAAGATGATCGAGCATTTTACTCAAGTATGTTAAGGTGATCGAGTTGGTGCAAGATGATCGACTTTGTCTCCGAGTTAGGAGACAACAGTCAAACTAGTCGAGTATCTCCACTAGTCGAGTAACTCCTCTAGTCGAGTAACTCCTCTAGTCGAGCAACTCCTCTAGTCGAGCAACTCCTCTAGTCGAGCAACTCCTCTAGTCGAGCAACTCCTCTAGTCGAGCAACTACTCTAGTCGAGCAAATCCTCTAGTCAAACATCTCCACTAGTTAGACTTAAGTTGATCGAGTTTCTAAAAGCATAAGATGATCGAGTAACTGTGATAGTCGTGGTTCTATGCTAATCGAGTAACTATGTTAATTAAGGTTCTATGCTGATCTAGTTTCTGATCTAATCATTTTTCTTAAACTTATCTAGTTTTTATAAAGATGATCTCATGTTATCAAGTTTCTAAAACTTCTAAGTTTGTTTCAATGTTTTTCAAGTTTAACAAACTTATAAAACTTGTTTCAAACTTAAAATCTTTAATAACTTGAACATGAAATAAAATTATTTATAAAAACTGATTTGTTTAGAAAATGATTTGATTGAATGATATGTGTATGCCCTCATGAGATTTTTGTTCAATGTGATACATCATATTATGAAGGATAATTTCATGAAACCACTGTCATTCACTAACATATATATACTGTGTCCATTGTGTATTGTTGTTGGTGTTTATAATGATCAGGTGAACCATTTCTCGAACCATGTCTCAAGCATCTGTTACCCGAAAACCAATCATTCCAGAAGGGGATGAACGAAAGATCGGCCATTCTAACTTAAGAGTAGACTTCAAGAAGTTACGATGTCATGAAACTTGCCAGATCATTGTGGAAATCCTTGACAGACATTTCATCAGACCTACTTTGACAAACACAGCAAGTGTACCTGAAATATATCTCAACCAGTTCTGGCATTCTCTGATCATTAGTGAAGACGAAGAGAGCATGACCATCACTTTGGATAATACAGAGATCACGTTCAAGGTTGAAACTCTAAGGAATGTATTGCAACTTCCAAAAGAAGTAACTGGAAAACTGACGAAGTTTCACGATGACCCAACATTTGAAGATATGGCCAAAACACTTCAGCTTCTGGGATATGATGAAACAGAAGAACCACTCACGTCACTCTACAAATTCGAAAGAAAGTACTTTCCACAACCATGGAAAACCATGTACTCAATCATCATTCATTGTATAACTGGAAAAACCACTGGACTGGAACACCCTCGACAAGAGCACCTTCAATTCTTCTGTGGTGTTATCAACCTAAAACATCTAGACTTTGCCAAATACATCTGGAAAGACATGATCTTTCTAAGTACCAAATTTCATCAAAATAAAGATTAC
This sequence comes from Artemisia tridentata subsp. tridentata, assembly GCA_021014915.2. Taxonomy (NCBI): domain Eukaryota; kingdom Viridiplantae; phylum Streptophyta; class Magnoliopsida; order Asterales; family Asteraceae; genus Artemisia; species Artemisia tridentata. Next base: position 263,745,036 of record CP139508.1, read on the forward strand.
AAAATACCTTTTCCCCGCTTCACCAAACTCCTGATCTCACGTTTCATGCAAAGACATTCTGAACTCAATCGACCCGTAAATGAGAAAATGCACACTGAAGACAAAGACCACATTCTTACCAGAATCAGAACACAGCAGTCTCACACAGAAAAGCAAGGTGCTAGAATTCCACAAAACTTGTTATCTGAAGAACTGATGAATACTGAGGCATATTAGAAGTATGACAAAGCTGTAAAAGCCAAAAAGGTGGGATTCATACCTAAAGGGGCAAAATCATCAAAAGGAAAAAGTAAATCAATCCCAGCTCGTGCCACTGTTTCTCGATCCAAGAAAGCCACTACAGTTGAGAAAAGAAAAGTGGTTTCCAAAGCCTCATCAGCAATGCAACTTCGTGATGAATAAAGTGATGAGGAGGAAGGTGAAGATGTAGACCTCAGGAAAGGCAAGAAAAAGAAAGATATTGAGGAGTTCAAATCTACATTGTCAGAATCAGACAAGGGATTGAACCAGGAAAAGGAAAGCAGATCAAGTTTTCGGATACACAATTTTCACCAATTGAACCACCATTGACTGACAATGAAGAACAAGAACAGGTGAAGCAAGCCTCAAAAGAAAGTTTAATGAAACATAAAGAAGATGAAAAAAGACGTGAGAAAATGAGAAAAGGTGAAGGAACAACATCACATCCAGAGGAAGTACAAGAGGAGTCTGAAACTGCAAAATCTGATACACATGATGAATCTGAAAGTGTATCAGGAAATTCTGATAATGAATCTGGATCTGGGTCTGAGGAATCTGAAAGTGATAAAGATGAAGATGATAATGAAGAAGGAGAAGGAGAAAGTGAAAGTGATGAAGATGATAGTAAAAGTAATGAAGATGAAAGTAATAATGAGGATGATGAAGAAAAAGATAAGTCAGATGACAAACAGGATGACAAATCACCATCACCACAACCGTCATCTGTTGGTCAATCCACAAATGAATATAGTGAACTCAAGGAGAAGGTTACCACACTTCAAGAGCATGTGTCAGAGAAATTCAAAGCAGAAGAAAAAGAGCACACGGAGATAAAACAACAGATCAAAAATGTAGAAAAGAAGGTGGATAACCAAATTTCCCGGTTTGATTACTTCGACTTGGAAAAGACAGCAGAGGAATATTTGAAAACTCATGTCCCGCAGACAGTCAGTTCTCAAGTAACTCAATATCTTCAAGCCAGCCTTCAGGGAATTCTCAACACATTTGTCCAAAGGAATCTGGAACAGACGGTGGCAAACTTGATGCAAACAACACCAATCACTATTCGAACCGTGCCACCTAAACCATCCAGATCCGATCTCAAAGGGTTATTACTAGAAGAAATCATGGATGACCCAAAAGAACAAGAACTTCAAGAAGTATTGCTCAAATCCATGAAAGAGGGTGAAAAGAAAGTCAATCTTCCAAAAGAAGGATGCAAGTCCGATAAACCAGTCAAGTGCCATAGGGATGAACCAGATAATCAAGGGAAGAAAAGAAAGAGACACTCTCCATCGACTGGCTGTGCTTCCACAGCACATTCTTCCGGCACAACTAAACAATCAAGTCAACCGGTATTCATTCCACTTGAAGGCGGAGCATTCGAGGAAACTGAATCTTATGATGATGTAAGCTCTGATCATGAAGTTCCAATTGCTCCAACAAAAGTTCAAAAAGTCAATGCTCCATCTACTACTGAAAAAGCCGTACCACTACCTGAATGGGTCAATCCTTCAGCTCCGAAGTTTGATTGGTTTGAGCAAATGGTTGATGCATATCCTGAAGATGACAATGCTGCACCTGTTGAAGGATCGATTGTGGATTTTACAAAATGGTTGAAGAAGGCAATTAAAGTCCAGAAGTTGGGATTGCCTGACATCATCCGAGTTCGCAAGAGTGGATTCACAGAGTTCAAGACTGTTACAACTACAAAGCTGGAATTTGAATACAACATTGAACAAGTTGCAAGAGCTCTGGGAGAAAACATCAACTAGGAACATGCACAAGCCTCAAATCCAAAAGAACAATTACATCTCCGTGATTACACCCATCCCTTACTACTCACTGGTCAACCAAACAATCCAAAGTTGCCCAAAGCATACTTCTTCAACACAGATTTAGCCTATCTCATCTATGGAAACACAGACCCTGAGAAACGATATGCAACGTCAATTACCAAATATCCAGCAGCCTCATATGCCATAGAAGGGTTAGAAGAACAAGTTGGCAGTCTATGGATCAACAAAGTTCAAGAATACAATGAAGATGCTGCTCTTGGGGTCTACCATTGGCCGAATCTGCGAAGGTTGTTCTACAAATATATGCTTTCCAAAAAAACCAAAACTGATGTTTGGAGCAAGGATAGGATTCTGCCAATCACCAGTGCAGAAACCGAATCTATGTTTGGGTACAACTTTCTGAAGAAGATTACTGTGAGAAGATCGGATGATCAAGAGTACACCTTCAGTGAAGCTGACTATCCCTACCTGAACCTCAATGATATCGAAGATATGTATCTACTGAAAGTTCAGGGGAAACTTGAACATCTCCCTGGACGCCTTCAGTACGATATCATCAACTCGGTTCTCATCTACATCCGCAGCATAGTAATCAGAACGCGAGTTGAGGATGTCCATCTTGGGGTAGAAAGCTACCAAACAACGTTGAATCTCATCAAGCCAGATTTCAAACCTCCAGGACATCTTGACAAGCAGCCTTACACGTTTGGGGTGTATTATGCAAGGGACAGATCGTCACCAAGATTCATGGGTTTGGAAGAACTCCGCAAGTTCAGTGATGAAACTCTTCTAAATGTCAAAACTGAACTTGAGGATATCTTGGAAAAACGGAGCAAGGGGTTGTTAACAGGATGGTTACGAGTCATAAAATGGAGCAAGAATGATGCTAAGCAAGCGGTGAAGTTCGTGAAAAGGATTGACAATAAGATCAAGTTCCGGATGCAGATGCGACGACTGGAAAGTTACGTTGGAGGACGTGAACGAATCCCTAACATCTTCACGTTTCGTCGTCCTGAGTAATAACCATTGGTACCATTTCATTGTTTCATCATTTCCATAATTTCATCATTTTTCGTCACCAACTATGGTTTGTGTACACATAACAGTGCACAACCCGTACCAGTAAAGAAAGGAGCCTGAGGTACGCATCAGTGCCTCAATCCTGTTCAAAGGAGCGAAAGCTTCTTTCTTATGAGTAGAATTAAACCGGAATGTTTTTCTAAGTTTTTCAAACATTCTGCTCATAAGGACAAGTATTCCCTTGTCAAGGGGGAGTATTTGAAAAATTAATCTTTGTTCAACATACAAAAGTTCTTGAAATTCTCCCCATAAAACTCATACGGCATATTTTTATCAAACGTTTATCAAAAACATCATAAGTATGCTATTTTTGAGGGGGAGAATAACGATATGATCAAAATATGGTAATGCTACGTTGGAATCTCATGAGTGCTCGACTCAGAATTGACCCTCGAATTGACGATAGGAAAAGTCAGTAGTCGAAAAGACATGTCCCGGACGGGTAATAATTTCAAGCCAGTTCATCTGGTGATGTAAACGTGTCTCGCAAAGGATGTGTCTGAGTAGAATGTACCGATTTCGAGCGATTTTCCTTGAATATGATCTGGACGGGTAATAATTTCAAGCTAGTTTACTAGTGATGTAAGCGTGTCTCGGGATGATCATGTTCATTGAAAGTCAATCAATTCAAAAGTGCCAACTCTTCCCGGCATGTGCAAATTTCAATTAATTACCTATGAGCACATGTTAAGGGGGAGTCTTTCTGAAAAACACAAAACTCTCAAAGTGTCAATAAAATGTTTTTACAATCATCGACATTTTGAGAGATTTTTCAATGGTTTGGTTTATGGCATCATCATTAGGATAGTCATGAAGTTATAAGGTGACTAAGGTTTAGGAAAAACCGTCCTATGATCCGCCAGAGCCGGAGGGATCTACCCAAGGACAATACCAATAGTTTAGAACTAGAAAGTCCTAGGTATGATACAAAAAAGGAGAAATGAAATGAAAGGAGAAGGAAGGGGTTGAAGAATTAAAAAGAAAAGAAAAGAAAAGGGTGAAAAGAAATAGCCCTCCATTTGTTCAACCTTAGGGCAGACACCGGGTTCAATACATAATCTACTGGTTGATGGGCATCACCGGTATTGAAGATCAAAGTCATCATGGACCTAGTGACGCACTGCACTAACCTTCTAGCCACTCAGGTGTCTCTCAAAAGACACTTATTTCATTTCACATGGAGAACCCTTCATCATCTATCGACCTCTCACTACGAGATGTGTTGATATTGAAAAGGAGGAACTCTGCTCCACGCCTCCGACGACCAAGCAAATGTGCACTAATCGAGTCTAGAGCCATGAGATTCATCAAAGATCTCTTAGGAACACTTAGTATTACACTGTTGTTCTACATCATGGGTAGCAGTTGTAAAATTAAGACGAGTCCTACACAGATCTTAGCAATCTGCCAAGAACATTCTTGAGAGAATTTACAATTGTGATTCTCAGTGATAGAATGGAAATCCTGCCGGGGTCAACATCAAACAGCCCTGACAGCAGGTCACTTCGGTAACTCCTTGTGGGTTACGCTTAGTGTTTGCTCCAAAATGGTCTACAGTCGTAGGGTGATCTCCAGCGACTCACTGAATCGTGGGTGCACTTCGGTGTGTCCGTGTTAGCCCTTTCGGGGGTATCCGGTTCAGAACGGCCTGGGTAAGGATTAGAGAAAGGCTTCACACTATGTTGTTGATGATCTCAAAGTCTGAGCCTGTAAGTGCCAGTTGGTTCGTACTGTTGCTGCGAAGGAGCTTGAAGACCTGGAGTTCAACCACCATCAAGACTTCATCATGCTCATATCCTAAAGATATGTTCTCACAAAGACTCAGAAATAAAAAAAGTTCAACAAATGTTAAAGAAAAGTCAAAGTTTAAGCACTACAACCTTTTACAAAGTCAAAGATTGAAGATGTGAGAACCAGTTGCAGAACTAAAGTCCAAAGACATATGAGCATGGTGGAAAAGACGTGAAGACACCAGAAGCAAAGACCATTGGAGAACGGCAGATCAGTACCATATCATATCATATCACTATCAAGAACAAAGAACAAAGATTCAGAAGACGTCAAAGCCACAAGAAGAAAAGACGACGTCAAGCAACCTTGATGACCAATACTTAGGGGGAGATTGTTGGGAACACATTTTTGTATTAATTCAAGTACTGATCATATTGTAATAGGTTGCTTTGGCCTTTAGGTTTGTTATTAGGCCCAGCCCGTTTAGAAGGCCCATGGGCTGTGTCGTTTATTTATTTAAGTATGTTTATGTAAGATAATTAGGGCTACAAGCCCATGCTCATGTAAAACTATAAATACCCCCTCCCACCTTAGGGAGAGGGTTGGTTGATTGTACGCTAAACTTTCATTGTTATGTTATGTCAATCTTCCACTCTCTCTTTCTCTCTCTAGCTTTCTCTCTCTAGATCTAGGTTTGATTAGTGGTTAATTTAGGTAACTTGTGTGATAATTAGTTAGTAACATCACCTTAAAAGGAAACTTTATTTTTAAAATGATACAATGACATCATGACATGCATCATACAAAAGATTATGTGATATCTTGGTTAGATCTTCAAGCAAGATAGTTGACATTGGAAGATCTTGATATGACAACACAAAGATATGGAAAGATTGTGGAAGATTTACAGAGATTTGAAAAATCTCTTAGCTGTCATACCTACGGAACCAACCGACTATAAAGACGGATCCCTTTTGTGGGATCCGCCGGATCAGTGGGTTGTTTACCAAGTTTGCCTATAAATAGCAAGCTGATCATTTGAACACACTATCACTCATATAGCCTAATATTCATACTCATTCATTTACATATCATCTAACCCTCATCATTCATTCATTTCATTTGATCTTTCCTTTGTAGCAAAGGAGATTAAGCATCAAGGTTCAACACAGACGTGTAAAACCTTTAGCATAGTTACTGTGTGATATAGTTGTAAATTCACACATCATTATTTGTATCATTTATCTCAGTGAGTGTGGTTAGTGTTTTAGTCCTCAAAACACAAAGAGTGTAGGGAGTGGTTGTACCCTTGTGAAAGAACCAAACGGGAGTGGTTGTACCCTTGTAAAGAACCCGGTGTTTAGCTTAGTACCAGAAAATAAAGTAAGCAACGTGTAAAGGTTTTCTTTACCTAGAAGAGAGTTTGTTTCTTAGTGAAGGATAACTCTCGAGTTAGAGGCTCGAGGAGTGGAGTAGGGCAAGGAAGAGAGTCCTTGTAGCCGAACCACTATAAACATCCGTGTTGTGTGGTTTGATCTTTCCTCTCTTTACTTTTCATATATATATTGTGTGAATATTTGTTTGTGCTTGTTTCCTTTGAAATAACATAGAATAACAAAGCGAATTAATTTTAAACGGTAAAACTATTCAACCCCCCTTCTAGTTTTCCACACCCTCCGTTGGCATTTGTTCTTTAGTCAATTGGGTACTGGCCTCCTCAATGGGTGTCTCAGTGGGCTGGGCCTTTTTGTGCCTTCTTTTCTCAGGCTGTGAAGCAGATGTCTCAGTGTCGAGTGGTTTGGGTTGAACCACCTTCCTAGACCCCTTATTCTTTTTCTTCTTCTCCTTCTTGGAAGGAGAAGGCACAGGTGAAATAGCTTCAGCACCCTAAATGACCATCAACGTATAGGTGGTCAGGATGATTTGTGTGACCACAGTGGGGTCTCTTGAGTAGTTGGCCTTGTGTAAGACGTCAGGGTCAGATCCCTGTATATTTGGCCTAATGTACTCATAGCCTAATAAGTTTTGGAGCACACAGGAAATGAACCTAGGGTAAGACATGTGTCTTTGCCTCGATTTCCCTGAGAGCTTGACTATGAGGTCCCTGAAGATGATTTCTCCAACATCAATTTTTCTACCCTCTAGGAGACTGAACACTATCATTTGTTGAGCAGTGTTCAATTACTCCGTGGAGGATTTGTTCCCACCAAGGACCTGAATGACAAAAGTCATCAGTATCCTCTAAACGGTAGGAAACCATGTTTTTATTATGGGGGCTTTGTCCAGTTGAGTCCCTGGGGCCACATCAGGGTGTTGTTTGTCATGTGGCCCAAGTAAAAGCAATTCGGCCTTTACTACACTATCAATGGGTTAAGGGGCAAAAGTCTCAGTGAAATCAAGGCCTGTGGCTTTGATGAAGGTTTTGTAGTCTAAGGAGAGGGTTTTCCTCCCATTGTTCACTGAAAACTGAATGATAGAGTCCTTGGTGAAATCAGGGTTGGTGGCCACTGCTGTACACCAGAACTCCCTCAAGTAGTCATTGTAAATGACTGAGGGTGTCTTTGTAAATACCGTAGAGAGAAAACAGTTTTGTAGGTATTTCACCATATCCTTATAAGCAGGAAATTTTTCCGGATAGGCAAAGTTCCCTACGACATTGTTTTTGGTCATTTCTACGCTTTCCAGTTGGAATTCCACATTTGGAGCGTAGGTAATAGCCTTAGAAGAAGCCATTTTAAGGGAAAAGTTATAATTTTAGGGAAAAAGGTCTGGTTTTGAAGAATAAAACACACAAGTTTTAGAGAGATTTTTGCAAGAATATGATTAGTATTTAAAAGAGTGTGTGTGTTTTTTTTTTTTTTTTTTTTTTTTTTTTTTTTTTTTTTTGAAAGGGGTATTTATAGGAGAGATATAGGGTTTGAGAACTTTGGATATCAAAGGTTTGTTATGTGTTTTTGAAAACAATTTAGTGAAACCGTTTGATATCCGCATTAAATGTTACTCTTCCCATTACCCGCCTTTTTCGCAACTATCTAGGTAAACAGTTGCATTGCTCTGCAAAAGTATATTTTGCAGAGTGATGTCACCACATATAATATCAAATGATATTATTTGTGAGAGAGGGCATTAAATGCCAAGTGGGATTTTGTGGTGATGATGTGGGGGCCCAAGATGTGGATGCCAGAAGGTATAAGAACATATATTCCTATATTAACTAAGTGCTTAGAGCATTTAGTATAGCATTAAATGTCATTTGTTGATGTCTTGAGGCGCCTGAATGACTTTTCATTCAGTGTGCGAATGTTAAGGGAGGGTTATTCAGTGAGACATAAGATGTTTATTCACTGAGAGATTTGTTGAGTCAGGGACCAATGGTTATCATTATTTACACTAAGTTGGATAGGTTTACTCAGTGGACTGATTCTCAATATCCAACATCCCCAATTCAGCTTTCAATCTTGTAAAAGTTGGTTCATCCAATTATTTGGTGAATATATCAGCTAGCTGATATTCAGTGTGGATGAAGTGTAATTCAATGTCACCATTCATGACATGGTCCCTGATGAAAAGATATCTGATATCAATATGCTTGGTTCTCTGATGAAGAACAGGATTGTTTGAAATAGCAATGGCACTTGTGTTGTCACAAAAGATGAGTACCATCTTGTAATGGATGTCATAGTCACTGAGTTGACTTTTCATCCTTAGCACATTTGTACAACAACTGGCTGCTGCAACATATTCAGCCTCAGCTGAGGACATGGCAACTGATTGTTGTTTCTTAGTACTCCAACAGACTATTTTACCACCAAGGAATTGGCAGGAGCCTGAAGTACTTTTCCTATCCATGTTGCAGCCTGCATAGTCAGAGTCTGAGTACCCTTTGAGATCAAAACCTAAACATTTAGGGTAGTACAATCCAAGATTTGGAGTACCTTTCAGGTACCTGATGATCCTTTTTACAGCTGTGAGATGTGATTCTCTTGGGTCAGACTGATATCTGGCACATAAACAGACTGAAAATTGGATGTCAGGCCTTGATGCAAGTAGGTACATCAGTGACCCAATCATTCCTCTAAATAGAGTTTGATTTACTGGTTTACTAGCAAGATCGGGACCTAGGTTGTTTGGGGGAACCATTGGAGTTTTCACTATAGCACAGTCACTGAGCTCATACTTTTTCAGTAGGCTTCTAGTGTACTTTTCTTGACTGATGGAGGTTCCCTTATCAGCCTGCTTGATTTGTAGTCCAAGGAAATAAGTGAGTTCTCCCATCATACTCATTTCAAATTTCTTTGCCATCAGTTTTTCAAACTGTTTGCAAAGTTTGTAACTTGTTGAGCCAAATATAATGTCATCCACATACACTTGAACAAGAATGACATCTTCTTTTGTCCTATAGATAAACAGGGTGTTGTCTATCTTGCCTCTGACAAATTTGTTTTGGATGAGAAAGGCTGAAAGAGTTTCATACCATGCCCTAGGAGCTTGTTTCAGTCCATAAAGGGCTTTGTCAAGCTTGCAGACATAGTCAGGAAACTCACTGCTTTCAAATCCAGGAGGTTGTTGAACATAAACTTCTTCTTTCAGTGATCCATTGAGGAAGGCACTTTTTACATCCATTTGATATACTTTGAAGTTCATGTAGGTTGCATATGCAAGGAAGATCCTTGTTCTTAATGACTATGCCATTTTCATCAGTTTTGTTTTTGAATACCCATTTCATGCCAATGATGGAAACATCCTGAGGACATTTGACCAAGGTCATTACCTTGTTTCTGTCAAATTGTTCAAGTTCATCATGCATAGCCTGAATCCAACTAGGATGTTTCAATGCTTCTTTGACACTCTTAGGTTCAATATTGGAGATGAAGTCCACAAATAGACATTCATTGGCTGAGGCTGCCTTAAGTTTAGCAGCCATGCTTCTAGTAAGCATTCCTTCAGTGGGCTCTCCAATTATGTTGACAAGTTCTATATCTTTAGACCTAGTCCAACTGTCCTGAGGTATTGGATATTTATTTGAACTTGTAGAGGCCTGGTTGGGTGGTGGTGTAGGTTCAGGTGCAGAAACTTGAAGATCTTCAGGATCTTGAGTACCTGACTGACCTAGTTGATCACTGAGATTGATTGGTTCCTGAACAATTTGTTCAGACTGATTGATTTCACCAGTACATGTTTGTGCTTCAACAAACTCAGTGATGGTTGGATAAGGGAGGTTATGACGGACAATGTAATAGGATATATCAGCATCAGCTTGATATAGAGTGGAAGGATTACTATCAGGATGATATTCATCAGGAGGGTGTAACACCCCCAAATCAGATCGCAGCGGAAATAATATCTGGGGTGCTATTTATTTGGATCACAACACAAGTAATAGAGAATGGATTATCTAATCCGTTTTAAAAGCTTCATTAATTAAAACATAAGTTTTACATAATTATGAAATGCGGAAAACAAGGCCGATAATAGTTATTAGTTGTCCCATAGTACAAAAACTTTAGTCATGAGTGTTATGTGTACACTCCAAAAGTGCGCCTATGCCCCTGCCAAGCGCTGCCTTGCATCATCATATATCAAATAACTAAACACCTGAGAAAAACATGCTAAAAGTGTCAACACAAAGGTTGGTGAGTTCATAGGTTTATATAAAGCGGTAAAGTTGGACCAATAAGTTCATGAGTTAACATTTCAAAGTGCAAAATGTTATTCGAAAGGCTATTACGCTACGCTAAGTTTCATGTTACTGAAGCTACGACAGTTTACATGCGAAGAGTGCATGTAATTTCATGGGAAGAGTCCATGTACTAACAAGGCCCGACAAGTGTTCTATCCCTAGTCACTTGAAATTCGACATGGTATACATCCGTTTGTCCAATCCGGACTGTTGAATCCCAACACGGATGGAGGTGTCACCCTCAATAGATCTATTTATATCACTCATGCTTCCCAGTAGGAATTAACGGTACATGAGCATGGGCATAAATTTGGGATACAGTACTTAGGCCAGCAGGTAATAGTTTTTCAAATAAAAGCATTGTTTAAATGGTCTATAAAAGTAAGCATGTTTCTCACCCTAAGTAGTTTAAAATGAGTATTAAAGAGTAATAGTGGGGCTATGACTCACCTTGAGTGTAACTGGCAAAGGTGAATATGTGAAATTAAGTAAGTTATGGGAACGGCTCCAACACACCACCTGAATAATAGGTGAAGTATGAGATTTTGACAGTTTGGCTCAATACGAATAATGAGTGTGAAACTGAGTAACGGATAACAATTTGGTTTGTGATGTGTGTGTTTGATATGCTTAAAATGCTTAAAGTTCAAAAATAATATTATACATAATATTATCTTGTTTTTATGTTATTAATTCCATAATTATCGTTTCCTCGAAAGTCGTCGAATAATACGTTAAGTTTATTCGTTAAAACTCGTTATATAATTATAAACGTAACGAAAGTATATATATTGCAACGAATGATACAAATGCACATGCTTAAATGAAAAAGGGTAAAATATGAAATAAAAATGAATATGGAGTAAAGTTACTGTTCAGTCCTTGATCTTATAGAGATTTTACACTTTCTACCCTAACGGGTTAACTTTTGCACCGTTAGTCATTAGTTAGTAATTAATTATATTTTTGGTCCAAAAAGGTCAAATGTGACATTTTAAACCTTCTGTTTACTGGATGATCAATATCTACCCTCAGGTTACCAAATTTGCAGTTTAGATCATAATTATATGAAGTTTACACTTTATACCCGGTTTGTAACAATATTTGCAAATTAGGTCCAAATTTCACAAAAATGATCTATTAAACTTTCCGAAAGTTTCAGTAGCTTTTAAAAGCTTATTGGAGTCTTAATAAACTGCTTATTATCAAAAATGGCTTATTTTCTGCTTAATGGGCTATTAACGAAATAAGTTAAGGCCCATTAAGAGATATCGAACCGTTGGGTTATAAAGTAGTTTGGGCTTTTCTTTGGGCTTATTTTAATGTCACAAAATCATGTTCAAACAGCTTATATAACTGCTTATTCGCTATAGCTTATTGGGCCGCTTATGGATTAAAAAGCCCAATCGAATAAATATAAAGGATTTTGGTCGGTTTGAGTAGCGATAGGATTAGGATTTAAAAAGGGCTTTTATGAGCTTATCACAATAGCTTATTTGTACAGCTTGTTTGACAAGCTTATGAAGAAACAGTACAAGTAATAAAAATGATGTGTTGTGTGTACGTATTCGATTTCATATGACCATTTCTTAGTCGATTAACTACATGGTTCAAAATATATAACGACATATATGTTGTGGTATGAATTTAACGATGCAACAATTGAATAAAAGGGGTCTCGATATGCAATAAAATGAACGTATATATGTCGAATAAATGTGTAACTTGTATAATCTAGCCATCCATGAATAGAAGGTCAAATATGTAACGAAAATTAAATACTAGAAATCGAATAAATGCATAAAAGTAAATGTATGATCGAATAAAATATAGAACGATGCATGGTATAGTTAGAACATTAAGAACGAATGGAAAATAGTTAGAAATCACTTACAACACCAAAAGGTGGTGCGTTACACGTGAAATGGGGCTAGTATTCGAGAGATAATGGCGTCTCGCGTTAGAACGATCACTAAGGGCTCGGGAAAAATGATTTCGACTTGGATTTGAGCTCAAATGATTATGGCAATTGCTCCTGGGTTTTGAGAGTCTCGGCAGTAGCACATAAGGTGAGAAAATATGTTTAAGAGTGAGTGAGAAAGGGTGTGTGTGTATGTCGAGTATATATGTATGCATAAGTGAGTTTATATTGTTTTTAAAATGGCAAGTTGTAGGATTTGATTCCCAAGCAGGATTTGGATGAGGTTTTTAGGAGATAAGATGGTCTCGTACTCGAGTATGATGGGAGTTTGAGGGAGGGTTGTTTGCTTGGTTCGGTTATGATCGAATTGGTATATATGTATATGTGTTCGACAAATCTAAAAGGTCCAAAACGATTTCAAACGTGTCCAAATGCTAGAAAATGGTGAGAAATAATCTCATAAGCTCAAAATCGACTAGGAATAAATACATGCTTAGGTACAATTTGAGTTTGATCAAGTTAAGTTAAATTGGTTTAATATTGGTTGAATTTGTACATGTCTCGCATGTGTTTTACTTTGTGTCTCGTTTTATGGTCAAACCTTCGAATTAAGAAATGAGATTCGACATCCTGATTGTTTGATGTATGATGATTCGAGTGAGGTAAAATATAGCATAGTTTGTATGTCGAAATAAAAAGTCGTCGAGGTCAAGTGAGGGTGCATCAAGCGAATAAAAAGAATAAAATATAGAAATTAGATTTGGACTTAAATAGTAAAAGGCTCATGAATTTGGGCCAGGAATAGTGTTAAGGGTCCGTTTGGTTGTTTATTAGTATAAGAGATTTTCGTGGTCCGTGTGTGAGCTCGTTCCAATGTATTTTTAAATCACGATTCAACGTATTTGAGTTATTGTAGTGTAATAACAAATTTTATGAGATAAACTCTAAATTTTAAGGTGAAAATCATTAATAAATGTCAGAAAATAAATCAAGTGCATTTTCTGATAAAGTAATCGTTATTATTAAAACAGAAAAATTACCATTTGTCACAAGGGTATCTTGATGAGTCATCAATTCCTATCTCTTCCACTGAGGTGTTTGAGAATCTGATGGCTTTAGTACTCTCATCAAAGGTGACATGAAATGTTTTCTCAGTTTGTTGTCTCCTTGTGTTGAACAACCTGAAGGCTTTAGAGACAAGAGAGTATCCTAGAAAGTATCCATCATCAGCTTTTACATCAAATTTCCCTAAGTGATCCTTGTGATTATGAATAAACACAGGGCACCCAAAGACATGAAAATAGCTGATGTCAGGGATTCTTCCTTTGAATAACTCATAAAGAGTTTTGCTATGTCTCTTGACAATGATGGATCTGTTTTGAGTATAACAGGCAGTCTTAACTGCTTCAGTCCAAAAATGTTTGGATAGTACTGATCCATTTAGCATTGTCCTAGCAGCCTCAATGAGTGTTCTATTCTTCCTTTTAGCAACACCATTTTGTTCAGGTGTGTAAGGAGAAAAGAAATTTTGAGAAATTCCTTTCTCATCACAGAAACACTCAAGATCATGGTTTTTGAGCTCAGTCCCATTGTCAGTTTGTTTGACTTTTATGTCATTTTGGTTTTCAATGTTCCTCACAAAGGACATGATTGTTTAAGCTGCCTGACTCTTTTTGGTCAAGAAGTAAACTCAAGTGTATCTTGAGTATTCATCCACTATGACCAGAGTATACTTCTTATGATGAATGGACATTGGACTGATAGGTCCAAAGAGATCCATACGGAGAAGATGAAGGCGACTTTTGATGGAGAAGTTTTGTTTGGTTTTAACGGATGCTCTATGATATTTACCTTTTTCACAGGCAGAGCAGGGTTTATCCTTTGAAAACACAAGTGATGGTAAGCCAAGGACCTTGTTTTGTTTGACAAGATTGTTTATGTTTTTGAAATTCAGGTAGGAGAGTCTCTTATGCCAAAGCCAGTTTAAAGTTTCAGTGGCTTTAGCAAAAAGACAAGTTCCATTCTGAGTTAGAGTAGAAATATCTAACACATAGACATCCTGTCTTCTTGGTGCAATAAGAACTATTTATTTATTTGCATTAAAGATGGTACCTTGCTTATCATCAAATTGAACTATGTATTTAACATCACATAGTTGACTGACACTGATAAGATTGTACTTGAGGCCATTAACATAAGCTATCCTAGTAAAAACTATTCCGCTACAGTTTATTGAACCATAACCTTCAGTGAGACATGATGAATTGTCAGCAAATACCACCTTAGGTCCTGGTTCCTCAACATATTTGTGCAGATATTCCTTCACACCAGTCATGCTCCTTGAACATCCACTGTCTAGATGCCAAACAGGCTCCCTGGCATGTCTCTACACAAATAGTAAACTGTGTCAGTTTTTCCTGTGAACCCACTTCTTTGTGGGCTTGGCTTTGATGGCCTTTTTGAAAGATACAATTGATGTATGGTCAGTGATGGTATGGACTGTGCTTCCACAGACTTTACATTTGGTTGTTGATGTGGACTCAGTAGACTGAGAAGAGGCTTGGTGGTACCTCTTATAACCTGAATGACCTTTTCATGTCCTAAGGTGTCATGAGAGAGATCTCCACATATGTCACAGCAAGGATCCATTAGACAATCATCAGGATGATGGTCATTGAAACCACAATGTGGACAAGGTGAAAAATGCTTTGCCTTTTGCCTTTGTTTCTGTTTTGAATCAGAAGGATATTGAAAAGCCTGTGCTTTAAAGTATGTTGCAACATTAGATGACACTGTGTATGACAAGTGATCAGAAGTCCTATGATCTTCCTTTTTACATATCATGCAAAAGAGGATTCTATAACAGTCATCAGTGGAATGATTTGTATAGTTACACAGTTCACA
This sequence comes from Artemisia tridentata subsp. tridentata, assembly GCA_021014915.2. Taxonomy (NCBI): domain Eukaryota; kingdom Viridiplantae; phylum Streptophyta; class Magnoliopsida; order Asterales; family Asteraceae; genus Artemisia; species Artemisia tridentata. The sequence goes on from CP139508.1 coordinate 263,760,391, forward strand.
TCTTTGTTGAGGTTTTGGTGAAGACTTTGGTTTGGAGGTGCTTGAGGAAGCTGGTTTGAATTCCTTAATCTTAGATTGAGGAGGTTTTTTGGATGATTCAATCTTTTCACTCAGCTTCCTGACAAGCTCAGCCAACTGATCATATTTTGAATCAGGGCTTTCAGTGTTCACTTCATTTGAGACTGAAGGTGTTGAGTCATCAGTGGGAACTGAGACTTCAGGTGTGGGTCTCTTTAGGATTGTTCTACCCAATCCTGACTTCTCTTTTGGAGTATGTTGAGAGTAAACTAAAGGTATTAGGTCTGAGCATGGTGCTGCTCCCAGAAGGACTTTCAGTGGTGGGAGAGGTGTTTGTGATTTTGATTCAGACTCATTGACAGACTCAGTGTTACTGGGTTTATCAGTGAGTCCAAGCATATCTTTGATAGCCTGACTTTCAGGTTGCAGGATTTTCCCAGTCTCAAAGTTAGGTAACTTACTATCTGGGTTGTTTCTTTCAACCCAGTCACTGGACTTGGGTTCCATTTCTTGTTCAAAAGATATGCCAGCTGGTATAAAGTCCTTTTCACTATGACTCTTACTGAGGGATTCAGTGAGTTGGTCTTCTCCTATGATTTTCTTTTTAGAACTAGGAATAAGACTAACAGTTTCATAGACTTTAGGATTCTTTGTTGTCCAGCTTTCAATGACAGCCTTTTCTTTGTTGAGTTCAGTTTGAAGAGCTTGGTTTTGTTTCAAAATTTTAGTGTTTTGAATTTGAAGTGTAACACCTTCTAGCTTGGCTTGTTTTAAGACAAGCAGTTCATCTCTACACTTATTTAATTCTAGAACAAGTTTATTGTATTTTGAAAACAAATTAAGTCTTCGCTCTTCAACAAACTTAAGATCAACATTTATGTAATTCAAGTAAGATTGCCAGTCAGAATCATCATCCATAGATAGTAAAATATTTACCTTCTTCATGGTGATGTTAACCCACTCTCCATTTCTTGCATGGCTTTTTCCAACAGCCAGCTGGTCATTATCTAAAAGTGCCATCAGTGCACTGACTCTTACTTCTTCATCATCTGAGGAGACATCTTCTTCATCCCAGTCATAGGCTTCAGCCACAAGTACCTTGTTGTTTGTTTGAACAAGTTTAGTGGTTTGAGCAACCTGAGACACTGAGGGAGTGGCCTCAAGGAGAGCAAGTTTAGCTTTAGCTTTTTTATACTTAGCTTCAAAGTCTTTTAGATCAGTTTGAATAGTTTTGTTTTGAAAATGTTGAGTAGACTAAAGCATTTTTGGTTGAAACTTGCTAGTTTCTGAAGAAGAACTATTACCATAGAATTTATATGAGGGTTCTGATGTAGTTTTAGAAAAACAGTCTTTTGCAAAATGACCCTTTTTACCACATTTGAAACATTCAGTGGTTTCATTTGCTTTTGCTTTGGAAAAGTTTGACTGATTTCTTTTAATAAAATGTTTAGAGTTAGCAAGGAGTGCCCTTTCTTGAAATTCAGTGTGCAATTCATTAAGGTACTCCTCACTGGTTCTCTCATCAGCCTCATCATCAGAATTCTCTTGGAAATCCTGCACAACACCATTAGAATAAAAGGCAGTAGATAAGGGTATAGTTGTCAGGGCCTTTTTGATCTCTTGAGCTTTCTTTGAGTCAGGGTATCTCCTTGAGATTAAGTTGTCCTCATAGAAAAACTTCCCATAGATCTCAGGGAGCTCAAAATTTTGAATGTGATTAGCATTCCTAAGACCCTGAGAGAAGTTTAACCACTTCTCAGGGAGACTATTGACAAAGCCAACATTGATTTCATGCTTAGACAAGACTACACCATCATTTGATAGTTCATTGATTAAGGTTTTGTATCTTGTATAGGTCTGAGAGAGACTTTCAGAGTCTTTGGCCTTGAAAGTGTTATACTCAAGTTTCAGGTCCATAATCCTGTTTTCCTTGGTATCTGAGGGACCCTCAAAGCTGTGAACCAAGTCATGCCAAGTTTGTTTGGCTGTTGTACAATTATTGAATGATTCCATTGTATCGTCAGGAAAACAAGATATAATGATGCTTTTCAGGCGTTGGTCTTGGTTAACCACCCTTCTCTCATCAATTGTCCACTGAGCTTCAGGTTTAGGTAACCCTTCAGCTGTCTTAGGGACAAAGGGACCTTCATTGATACATGTGATGTAGTATGGTTCCATACTAGTCAAGTAGCAAAGCATACACTTTTTCCACTTGCTAAATTTTCCAGCATCTAGTCTAGGAGCGACAGCTGAATAGCTTCCTCCCTTTTTGTCAACTAGCTGGGGTACATTACTATCAGCCATGGTAGGATCTTGGTTTTAAAAACCTTTTGAGCACTCTTTAGTTTTTGAAAATTTTTATAAACCAGAGGCTCTGTTACCACTTATTGTTCCCCTTACACGATTAAAATTAACTATCAAGTTAAGCTAACCGTGTTCCATGACTTAGTAATGTATTGATTAACTAAACAAATAAGTAAAACGTAAATGATAAATACAAGAGTTTTTCAACGTTTAAATTCTTATTAGAAGTTAATCAAAAGAATCTATACCCAAATGTTTGCCCAAAAAAACACTTGGGATTGAAATGACAAGTATGGTATTGTCTCCTCTCTAAAATTAAGCTAAGCTTAAGTGGCAACTATAAGGAACCACTGAGCTATCTCAGGGACTAGGTTGCTCTTTGGAGGTGTAAAAGTGGTTTGTGAATGTTTAAGCATTAATAGCACAAACTTGTCTACTTTTACTCCCTTATGATCCTATTTATAGACAAGTAAAAGGAGCAACCGTTAATTACAAGACAAAAGATGACCTAAGCTAATCAGGACAAAATACTGATGTATTTTTCACTGTTACAAGAACCTATTTTGGGTATAGGACAATAGTGCTTTCTGAGTAACAGTAATGACACTGTTCTTGTTATGAAGCCTTTCAGGGAAAGTTTGACTTCAACCTGATAGGGACTTCTCCTTATCTCTTCAAACCTTTCATGCCTTGTCCCGCCTTTCTTTCAGTCTTCGGTCTTCAGTCTTCATTCTTCATAGTTGTTGAGGAGACTGGGGTTCAGTGAGTCATTGTCATCACTTACTGAACCCATTAACTTCTTCTTTGGCTTAGGTGCCATTCAGGGAGTTCCGCCTCACTGAATGGAGAATCCTTCTTCTTAGACTCGTCCTAGGCATCTTGAAGATAACTCACTGATTGACTGTTCACTCAGTGACCTGAGAGCGTTCAAGGGTATATGACACTTAGGATAATTTGAATTCGAATCCTTGTTTAAGGACGCTTGGGTACTGAATGGACCCAACATTCTCTCTTCCAAGAACTCTTTCACTAGTCGAACAATCAAAGAAATCAAGATCTACAAAAATCTAGTGAAGTTTGAACTAATCGAGGTGTACTTTCAAGTGTTTTAGGTTAATCGGAACGTGTCTTGGGTAAATTTGGTGCAAATTGGAGTCTTTTTGGGTCTTCTACCTCTCGAATTTTTTCAAGATTTTGTAAGGATCCTCAAAACTTTTTCAATCTTGTTCATTACATGATCTTGTGATGTTTAAAAGTGTTACCAAGTGCTTATTATGTATGTTTTGCTAAAATGAAAAAGCTAGAGTTTGACATGTTTTTATGGTTGCTCGACTTCTTGGTAGTTTTTATACAAGTTATGTTATTTCTTGCTTGTGTGGTAAATCTTGTTGCTTGTGGTACTAGTTTGATGATACAAATGAGCTTTGAACTAATTACGCGAGTTTAAAACGAGATATACACTTGTTTGTGCGTATATATAAATTGGCACATGAGAAAAATAAATAATTATTGGGGTTTTGAAAAACATAAAATTTTGGCTCTAATGGTGAAATGGTGAAATTAGTGCTTAATAGATTATTTTGGATAGCTTATTGAATAAGCTATAGCTTTTTGTGATTGACTTGTTTTGGGTCAAGTTTGGGTCGTGGTATGTGCTTAAACACATACCTTTTCTGGACCAAAACCGGACCCAAATAGACCAAAAACCCGACCAAAATGCCAAATATATTGCGTTTTTGTGTTTTTATATGTGCAGGGACGGATATCGTGGAAAACGACAAAAGACACAAGAAAATTGGGAAAACGAGCACGGGATACGGAAAAGACTCAGAGCCGAACCGGGAAAGACATACTTGGTCAAAAAGTCAAGAATCCACCCTTAGATCATACTTTGAGAAAATGGCAGCATTGGTCCCTTGATTTTCAAAATTTACATTTTTGGTCCTTTAAACATTAAATCCTTTAAAACCCTTAAACCTTTTTCCTTTTATACCCGGATCCACAACAAATTAAACCAACCCACACTTTAGTCTAAACCCAACCCATACCCCTTACTCTACCCAGCCCAACTCTCACGCATATCCAGCCCATTTCTTAATCCTGTGACCCAGTCCACTCTTAAACCCGATCCATCCCCAAAAGCCAAAAACCCGGTCAAACCCATATAACCCACCCTTAGTCAAATAAAATTAAAAAAATACTCTCCCTCACACACTCAAAAACGCACCCAAATAAATCTCAGTTTTACTGTAGCCCACGAACCCTAATTACTGCAACCTTAAAATTACCTCGTCCCAAATTAATTACCTAATGATTAAAAACTTCTGGAAGCTCCTGACACTGCCAGGGACACGTGGGAGGCTTTGATTGGAGGTGCCACATCACGCAATCTAATCCAAGGGCTGAGAATCGTGCGTGGAGAGCAAGGGAAGATCCAAGGGTGATTATTGATGGATTGGAAGGCCTAGAAGGTTCTGAGGAAGCCTATAAATAGAACATCTCCTCATCACAGGAAATTTGTCCAAATTTTATGTCTTAAAAATTTGTTACCTTTTTCATTTCTGTCATTTAAAGTTTTTCGTAGTGTAATTTTTATTTCCAGTTGTAATTTACCTTTCAGACATCATTTTGTACTCAGTTTTTCACTTTTAATGAAAGTCAAATTTGGTCAACTTTGCTGTTCATCAGCTTATTTTAATTTAAGTGCTTATTTCTGAGTTTTCTGCTTATTTCACTATTGTTCTGATATTTGAAAGTAATTAAAGTCCAAGTTTCTGCTTATTTCTCATTTCTTATTATTATTAGCTTTAAGTCAAAATAGAAGTCAAAACAGCTTGTTATGTTTTATTAGCTTATTTGCTTTTGGAAACTTCATTTTCAGGTTAAAAGCAGTCTAGTAGTCATTAAAACTCTGTTTCTCAGCTTATCTAAATCCATTTCAGTTTATAAATTTGCAAATCAGATTATAAAAGGGTGTTTGGCTTATTGAGTTTCTGGATTTGTACTGTTCATTTGCTTGTTTCTTGAAACTGAATTAGCTTTGGTAAGTTAGTTTAAGTTAGAATCAGTAGGTGTTAAGTAGAATTTAGCTCACTATAGTGTTTTGGTCTTTTGTTGGAATTTTTAAGCTACATTAGTAGTTGATAGGTGTTATAATATGTCCCCAAGGGCTGGATAGGATAGGTTTAGATTTGCACAAGTTTTGCGCCATAATAGCTCACTGCTGTCACAGAGAGGTCTGTGCAGACCATCACTATAGTCTGCTGATCTCAGCATTTTTGTGGCCTAACCACTTAAGCATTAGACCTGAATTTCTATATTCAAGTAGTTCACATAGTAAGGTTTAAAGGTATTATCTGGGATTTGACATTAGAGCTTATTTAGGAGCTTAAAAGCAGCTTGCAAAAAGCCACCAAAACTGCTCCAAACTTGTTTCAGATTCAGTCACTAGCTCTTTTTCTAGGCCTGATTTAGTTAAGCTATAATTGTTGGAATTTGGAATTTTAAGTGTTTTTGGGTAGCCAGTAGTACTGAAATGCTTTTGCCCACATAAGTTTCTCCTTAACTGCTTATTTGAAGTGCTTATTGGGGCTACAAAGTGGGGCTGCTAGAACATCAATTTCTGCTCCATTTGCTACTGTTAGGCTGCTTATTAGCTTATTGATTGTGCTTATTTCATCATTTCCAGTTGTTTTAAGTTTCCAGTAGTATGATTAATCAGTTTTGAGCTTTTGGTAATTTTTTGATCACTTCTGCTTATTTTTAGCTTATTTCCCATTAGCTTATTGCACTATTCTGCTTATTAGGGTTTAATCACTTTCTGAATTTATTTTTCATAGATTAAAATTTTAATTTTAGATTTACTCAAATTTTTCCAGATTTTTCCAAACTGTTTAACTATTTTTAAATCATTTAAATAGTTTTAATTAGTTTTTAATTCATAAAAAATTATTAAAAAGTCAAAAAAATATTTTTCTTTTTCCAAAAATTTTCTTTTATCAGTTTTAATATAGGAAAATTATTTTTATATTTTTAGGTTTTAAATTTTAGAAAATCACTTTTATTTACGTTTCATAATTCGTCGCGTAACGTTTTAAAATTCAAATTTTTCGTTTTTAGGATTACATGCTTAGATTACTTGTACCCGTAGCTTAATTAGTAGTTTTCATTTATTATTTCACTGTTCGTAGTGTAGAAAACCAAAATCAATTACTCTTTTTCTCATTCACTGCACGAATCACGTCCCGGGAACACAAATTTCATTCGATCTTCATCGGGACAAACGACTCGGGTTTTGCATATTTCTTGTGCAATTCTCCCTTGATCTATAATTGTTAAATCAGGTCGTACGATATTTTGGCCTTGATTGACTTTTTGACCATTTTGCTTATTTGTAAGTGCCTATTTGACTAAACTAAATACCGTTACGTAACTAATTAAATTAAAAAGGGCTTAGAGCTTAAATATGTTTTTGGGCTTATTTTGGGGTCTCGACACAGTTGGGCCGAGCCCAACCCAAATTCGGCTTGGTTTGACTTTTTGACCAAACGACGTGATGAACATGTTAAATTGATTTTTAGAAACTTAACGATATATATATATCGTAACTTAAAAGGGTTAAATGATTTTTGGGCTAAACTTGAACTATTGGACCCATTATGGACTTTTTGGCCCAATATATATATCTCGGATGGCAAAAATGAGTTTTCGAACATTTTTCGACCTTCTATAAATATTTTGACTTATTAAAACGTTATATATCGATTAAAACCGTTTTGAACCCGTTTTGAAACCTTAAGCCCAATAAGACAAATAAATGGGCTTTTTGGCCCAAAGTTGTAGTTGTTGATTTTTTTTTGACTTTTGAAAGTATTTTGACTAAACGTTGACTTTTGTATAGAAACCCATAATTAAGAAGTAAACGTAACGATAAATATAGTTATAACGATAAATATATACATTTTGGACTAGTTTTGCAAATATAGTTAACGTAAGGGATTATTTGAGGAAATTGCAACACTTGGAAAAAATGGAAAAGTTTGAATAAACGAATGGGTCATGCCCAATTTTTCTAAAATTTCGACACTTAGAATATTTTCGGATGAAAACCAACTAAAAGACGAAACGGATTATTTTTATTATTAAAAATATTAATTCTTCTAAATTAATATTTTTAGACTTTATAAGACTTATAAATATGTTTTAGATATTTATACACTTACACTTATTTAATTTCTCAAAATTAAATACTTATAAATTTCTTTATAATTATAATTATATTATAAATAATTATAATATTTATAATATAATAATACCCCACTATCACCATTATCATATTAATTTTTCAATGCCTATGTAATTAATTATAAACCCTAATTAATTAAATACTTAATTATTATTATTATTATTATTATTATTATTATTATTATTATATATTATATATATATATATATATATATATATATATATATATATATATATATATATATATATATATATATATATATATATATATATATATATATATTACTTACGCATTTTGCGACGACAAACACTGAGCACGGAAATTCCGTCGCACGTATTTTCACCGTACACTTTCACCATGAGCCATCACCAAAGAGTTTTATACGATAAACTATTTTGAAATGTACCTTACCACACAGCAAGCAATAAATACATGAGCACTTGGCACACGTAAACCATTCAACTGAGTTAAAGCATTTAAAACACGAATGTTTCGCTAAGACTTACCATACTGATCTAGGTCGCGTGTCGGAGCGGTTGCACTGTGTTATTGTTGACTAGCAGATTGCTATTATTAATAAGGTGAGTTTATAAACCTATTTTTATACGTATTGTTTTATAAACCTTGGGGTGAGAAACATACAAAACTGTTTTTATTTACCAAATTGAACTTTGTTTTTATACACACTGGTATGCGGATAACCTAAGTATGTTTGAATCCCATTGCGCCCACTATCATCAACCGTCAATTCTTGTTGGGAAGCGCGTATGATACAAATAGATCTATTGGGGGTGACTCCCCGTTCGGTTGGCCCGGCAGGTCAACGCGAATGTATACCATGTCGGATTTTGCCAAGTGTCTGGGGATTAACACTCGCGGGCACCCTTTGTTTGCTATGCCAGCTTGGCATGTTGTTTGTCTAGTTTCGGTTGGATGAGCTTAATGTTAGCATACAGAATGAGTGTGATTGCTGAATTATTTGCTATGATCCATATGTGCTTATTTACTTTAAACCTATGAACTCACCAGCGTTAGCTAACTTTTAGCATGTTTTTCTCAGGTGTTTGAGAATGTATTCATTGAAGGCAGGGCATGGCATTGGTCATAAATTTCTAGAAATGTTTTTGCTTATGCGTTAAACTCTGATTTGGGACAGACTTGTTAAATGAGCTTTGTTTTAAGTGAATTGAACTTTATGTATGACAATTGACTTTGGAAATGTAAACTATTTTAAAACGGATTTTAAATCCGTTCTCTATATCTTTGTGTTGTGATTATCGATTTAGTAGTATCCAAATATGTATGCTTCCGCAAATCCTGATTTTGGGGGTGTTACAACTTGGCCCAATCCATGGAAAGTGGTAGACGAGGCACTTAGGGCTACAACTTACACAAAGCTTATAAAATCAGCACCTACGATCACAGATTATACAAAATGCATAGAATCAACTAACATGACCACATATCATATTCTAAAAAGTAACACAAACACATGCATAAATTTATTAATAGCATATAAACTAAACGAAACAACAGTTGTTTCAATAGCAACCTTACCGATATTTCAGAGTGAAATCTACACAACGGTTCCCTTGAGTTCTGGCGGTGGGCTATTAATCTACCCATATTTCCTAACGAAAACTTCCTCAAAGCACCATACATAACCTCCATATCGATTTCTTCAATCCTCCTCATCCAAACATTAGTGTATCCATTTGACTTTTCTTTGAGACCCTTAATACAAAAGAAAACAATCTATTACTAAATGTACTTAGAATATTATTGACAGCTAGTACTTAGAGGTGGCAAAACGGGCGGGCCGGACGGGCACTGGCTAGAACGGGCACGGGCTAGAATGGGCACGGGCTTAAACGGGCACGGGCTAAACGGGCACATGTTATACAAATTGCTTTATAGAAGACCGAAAATGACAAAATAAATTCCTTAAACGTAATACCCCATTTATATTAAAAAATATATATATATATATATATATATATATATATATATATATATATATATATATATATATATATATATATATATATATATAAGTTTTTCTTTAAAAACGATTATAATGTTCTCTAATTGAGAGAAAATATGTGCCCGTTGTGCCCATTTAACTTTTCAAAAGGCTAAATGTGCCCATTTCAAAAAAAGAAGGGGCTAAATGTGCCGAAATCTTTTACAAAGTAGTCAAAATTAGCCATTTTTTTAATTTTGAGCACAAATTACCACCTCTACTAATACTACATAAAACATAAGTTTATTTATTTATTTATTTTAAATAACTTGCCAGCATACGACGGCATGTGATCTACAATAACAATAATCACAAGTTGCAAGACACCATGTAAAATCACCCAAACCACAAACAAACAGCATACAGTCAACACATTACTTATGGCCACATATTAATATATATACTAAAGATGGTTTATGATGTGACACTAATGGTTCTTCTTAAATCCTTTATCATTTGCTAATTTGCATCCCTATTGGTTGGAAAGTTTGTATTATACACGTACCACTACCTTTTTGATGTGTTGGAAAGATCTCATTGGGTGTGAAACATTTTGCAACTTTACTGTGTAACTTTAATCTTCACTAACACTTTTCATTCCAGTTAGTACGTGTGATAAGTGTGGTGATAATAACCTGCAGACCTAACGATTCAACAACTTCATGTTGCCTTGCCATGTGTTACCAACCATTGTACCTAAGCATGGCTAGATTTGACAAACAGCATGGCACTAACTGTTGTGTCACTTTCTAGAATTACAACTCCACAACTCACCAAAAGATTCAAAACACACACAATACTGCAAATATCCACATCTTATAGCCAAAACTAACCGACCTCTTGAAGAAAATCAAAAAAAAAAAAAAAAAAAAAAAGTTAGAAAAAAAAAATTACAGTAAAAACAATAAAAAGGTATCAGGAAGAAACAAATCTCAGGAACAAATCTTTGTAAAGGTATGTTTTCTGAAACCTTGGTTATATTCTGCCTTCATGTAGGCATGCATTAGCATTCTCATTAGTTGCATCTTTTGTTATTCTTTATACAATCTAGCACTTCTACCTCTGTACATTTTAATACTTCATGCATATTGTACCTGCTAACCAAACCAAAAAGATCAAATAAACACATTAGTTATAATATAATGGAAAATGAAAAAAAATTATATACAAATGAATGTTTTTCAATGGTTGACGGATTTCCAAAAGAGAATGAAATAAACAGTCCTGTATATGTTGCAAATGAGTATGTTGCACACACAAAAATGCACACACCGTTTGGGGATGTTAAAAGTTCTAAAAACACTGGCCCAAGTACAAGGGAAAGTTCTGGCCCAGCTAAAAGCCAAACTGAACATGTGTCAAGGGGATGTTCAGTCAACCTCTATCAATCAAATGGACTCACCTTTCAGCATATACATTATCCTCAAAAGAAAGGGTGCCTGGAAACTTACTACATGCCGCACAAACATGACACCGAAAAAAGAAAGGAACCTATGTTGGAGCAAACGCGGTTTAACAGCCACTTTGGGGAAAGTCATTCACCATATATGAGTTTACATCATCGTTCGGATACACTGGATTATGTCACAGGTAAAAATAATGATTATAACATTTATCCTTACAAATAGTCGATTGATTGTTTGTAAATTAATTGTCAGTATTCTTCAGCTTCTACAGATGCAAACGCGGCATATCATTTTCAGGGTTATGACCATGGATATTTGGCAAATAATATTCATGACTTAACTTCTATGGACACTTATGATGCTCACACCCTAGAATTACAAGACAAGATTAGCGAAATTAGTGCGCCTAATATGAATGCTGATGGAAGATTAATGGCAGATGAGCAGAGTTATGGTATGTGTGCTGCTCATATTAAGGGTAAAGTGCCTGTTATGTCAGCTGATTAAACATGTTTCTAATTACAATTTCACTTATACATGAACACCTTCTGCAGGTGCAACAAATGAAACAGAAATGGAAAATATGGCAGCTAGACAGGCATTTGGTAATTACAAAAAAGGAATTTCAGATATGAGATGGCAAAATAGGCAATGGTGATTTGGAAGACCCACATAGCGGAAGTTGGATTACAGTTCCTGAAGATTATTTAATTCCAGACAACGACAAAGGCCTACCTACACTTATCAACTTCATTTATCACAAAGACACATTGGAATCACCAACTGCAGAAATCTTACAGCAAAAAGCCATTGTGTGTCCTAAGAACGAGACAGCCGATACAATAAATACAGAAGTTCTATCATTAGTCAAAGGTGAAACAACAACTTACATAAGTTGTGATGAAGTTGTTCCTCTTGCAAGTGATGGCGCTGCAAATGAACTTCTCTATCCGCCAGAGTTTCTGAACACACTAAAAATCCAAGGATTGCCTCCGAACAAGCTTGAGCTTAAAATTGGGACCCCAATTATGCTGCTACGCAATCTAAACCTAGGAGGCGGACTCTGCAATGGAACAAGAATGATTGTCACACAGCTATTCTCAAATTTAATACAAGCAGAAGTTATTACAAGCAACAGGGTTGGCGAGAAAGTTTACATACCAAGAATTATTTTGAAAAAAACAGATGCTGCCATGCCTTTCACATTCAAACGAAGATAGTTCCCAGTCAAGGTCTGTTACGCAATGACAATAAACAAAAGTCAAGGCCAATCTCTTAGCAAAATTGGTGTTTATCTTCCGGAGCCTCTTTTCGCACACGGTCAACTTTATGTTGCATTATCACGAGCAACAACCCCAAATGGTCTGAAAATCCTTATAAAAAAACAAGCACCACACCCCCCCAACACAACTAAAAACATAGTCTACAAAGATTTCCTTGCCTCAATTACCACACCAGAAACTTAGTGGCTTAAAAAAAATCACAAAATAGCAACCACTGGCATTTGCATAACTTAAAATTTCCGTTCATTTATTCTTTATTTTTATTTTCTTTTTCCCTTTCATTTTTTGCATTCTGTTCAATAAAATATAATACAAAAAAGGTATGAACTCATTTAATTACCTTTTTCTTTTTGCTTCACGTGTATGCTTCCTGATAATTCTTTCCAATGTTGTTATCACAGAATGCCGTTAAACCCTGTAGAATTAAGCTCTATTCGGGAACTGAAACCTGGAGACAGAGACAAATTGATCGAGGTTAAAGTATACCATGCATGGGCGACTCGAAACCCTCCAAATACAACAGAAAAAGGCTACCGTGCAATCTTATTGGACAGACATGTAAGTCAAACAAATAACAATATGCAAAATTCATTATGCTTAATGCCTAACTAATCTTCTTAATGCAAACAGGGCTATGCCATACAGGCAGACATGCTTGCCGAAGACATTAATCATTTCAGACCTATTCTTATACCTGGGACAGCGTTTCGTATATCAGGTTTCCATTGTATTCCAACAGATAATTGGCAACAAACTCTTCAAAACAAAACATCGCTCTCCTTTAGCACACTCACAAAACTGGATCCGATAACAGCAGAATCATTCCCTAATCACTACTTTGATTTTACCTCCTACAATCGATTACCTACAAAGCTATAAGACCCACACGCAAAAAGCAAGAAAGAATATCCAGTACTTACAGGTAATCAATAAGAAATTCTGATAACAAATTCTAATACTTTTATTCACTATAATTAAATTGCTACATATAACTCTACATAAATAAAAAATTGCAGATTACATTGGATGTTACATTACATCAGGAGATGCTGGCGATATTGGTGATCCTAACAAGAATCAATCAAGAATCCGAAAAGTTGAGATACAAAATCTAAAGTAAGTTACTTAAAAAGAAGAAAGACTATAACAGGAGCAAACTATAATGCACATTAACCTCATGCTGATTATTTACAATTTTTTACTCCAACAGCCGAAATTCTATTGAATTGACATTGTGGGATCAGCTTGCGGACAATTTTCCAAAAAAAGCTATTGAAGCACTTGAAAGGCCAATCATAATAGCTGTAAGCTCATGCAGGGTTTCAAAGTTTCAGAACAGAGGTATGTTTAAAATTATTCACACTATAAAATATATCTTATATATGCATAAACAGAATGAACATTATAAAAACAAGTATTTCGTTTATACAGAACTTCAGCTTTCATCAAATGATGAAGTATTTGGCGTAACAGACGAGGTGAAGTATTTGGCATAACAGACGAGGTGAAACAAATTGAACGACAAGTTTCAGGTCAGTAAACGTGAATATGACAACCATTTACCAATATGAGTCACATTCATACTAATACTTACACATACTAACTTTGATAATGCAGGTGCTGAATTACAACCAAAACTATTGCCTCCGACCACCTACGTACCAACAGTCACAACAACACAAACCATACAAACACCTAACAACCCTATCATTCAGCCTCAACATTCCGAAGGTGATGAACTTTTGAAAGAAAAACAACAAGAGAACCTACCAGACACAGAAGAAACAGGAGGTGACAAACTTCGAATACTTTACAAAAAAACATCAAACTTTACGATTTAGTCTAACATAGTACCGTAATTTCATTTTTTTGGCAGAAAAAACAACACCAACAACATCCTATACAGGTATGCAGACAAGATCAAAGACAGACACAACCTCCAATGTTGGTCACAAAACAGTCAAACGGCCACTCTTCACAGAGTACAAAACATGATGTAATATAAGTCGGCTGTTAATGGCTGATACCCTTCGTATTTGGTGCACCAACTCTACATTTTCCTATTTTCTTATTTTCTTATGCAAAACCTTAAGTATCCTAATACGAACATGACATTCAGATTACACCGTATAAAGAGATTTTTCTGATGAAAGGCTAAAGTGTTAACAGTATAAAGAGATTTCTGATGAAAGGCTAAAGTGTTTTAAGAACGCGTGGCTTACCTTACCTTCTCTCGATCTACGTGTTTCTAGAGTGTGGTGATGATGGTTGTGAGTTATGGTGGAGCGTAGCATAATAACGATGAGATGGGATGACTTGGGTGTCGCGTGATGTGCACCAAAAGAGAGAGGAGATGATGGAGGTTATTTTTATGGTGGAGGTGAGGTGGTGAGGGCGGCGGTGTGGTGGTGTTTGGGGGTTGCAAGTGGCGCCGGCTCAAAGGAGGAGGAAGAGAGAGTTAGTGAAGAGGAAGAAGAAATTAAATCAGTAATTAGTTTAGGGTTAGGGTTATTATACCCGAAATTTACAAAATGGTCCCCCAACTTTATTTATTTTCATTTCTCTTAAGGAGTTTCGGCAAGGACTAACAGGATTAACACTTTGCAAGTAATGCACACTTAAATTTGGCTTACCTTAAGCCCATTTAGGCTTTCCAAGTATATGTATTATTATTATTATTATTTTATTTATTTATTTATTTATTTAGTTTTTTGGGATAAATAAAATAATTAACACCCTCACATAATAAAATTTCTAACATTTAAATAGCAATAAAACATACGCACCGCAGCATCGCGCGGGCAATTTTGCTCGTTAGACATTAAAAATTGAATGAAATCAACACCTATGAACACACATCAGACCTTAAAAGCCAAGGCAAAGTTTAAAACACATAAGTTAATTACATAAACACAAATACATATCTCCAAATGCATGAAAACGCCGCATCCACAACGAAAAATGAGTTTCCTTTATACCGAGGAATTAGCTTTTGAATAAGATGTGCCACGTTGAGGTATGCTTAGGCTGTGTTTGGTGACGCAGATTATAAGAGATTATTGGGGCTACAGCTTTTTTTTTTTTTTTTTTTTCACAAAATAATCTTTTGTCTAAAAAGTAGCATTATTTGGCTGAACAACTTATGAAAGATTATAGTAAAAATAATCACCAAAAATAAAAGCTCCTTGAACCAACTTATGAAAGATTATGGGGGCTACAGTTTTTTTTTTTTTTTTTTTTTTTTTTTTTCACAAAATAATCTCCAATTATTTCATTTTAAAATTTTAATTGACAATTTAAGCTAGTTTGCTAAACATCAAAAAAAAAAAAAAAAAAAAAAAAAAAAAATGTATAATTTTAATCTTTTTCAGCATCAGCACCAGCACCAACACCAACAACAGCTATTGTTGCCAAACATACCCTTAAAGTTATAACACTTTTAGCACAAAACTTAAACCAACACAGACTCATATCCATCAATCCAATAATAGCATACAAATGAAAAAATAAATAAATAAATAAAATAAAATAAAAATTACACACCATATGTTAGGCAATGAGACGGCAATCAGCCTTGTATCTCGAACTCTGAACCACCAAAACCACTAAACAATCACCACTCCAAATCTAACTCAGGTCAGTTAGAGAGAGAGATGAGAGTTTAAAGATAGACACATGGCTTACAAAGAGAAATGAGAGTTACATGTGTTATATTATTGTGGGTATTTGAAACAAATACAATGGTTTAGACACGTATGTGCCGAAGAAGATACGCAACACCTTGTTGCTTAGTTTATAACGAAACATGGCCAAAAAATAACTTCCAATGACTCAATTACAACCCAAAAACAAACATGACCCAACAAACTACCAAACGACATGAAGGAAACAACAAAACGACCTACTATAGGGAAAAACGACGTCGTTTCGTTTTTTTATACTCAAAATGGCGTCATCCACACCCCTAATGTGTTTTTTTATTCAAGTTAAATGTGTATAATATAATTTTTTAATATACTACTTCATTTTATATAAATTCATACAACTATCTCGTTTATCAGACAGGCATCAGATCTAGTTTCACTGCATAAACAAATTAGAACATATCTCATCTTAGAAACTTTATATGATTGTCATTGGTTCTAGTTTCACTGTAAGAGCACACGATATGGTAACTCAAAGGTGAGTTAAAGCTTAACTTTTTGCTGCGTTAAGGGTGAGTTATCACACCGTGCATGTGAGTTAAAGTCTTGTGTTAAGGGGCACGTTAACCCCCTAACGTGCGTTAAAGGTAGTGTTTTTTGTGAGTTAAGGTGAGTTACCACACCGTGCATGTGAGTTAAGATGAGTTAAGCTTTAACTCAGGTTTTTTTAGTTGAATTTATGATAAAAGTGGGGCACAAAATGTTGAGTTAAGGTTGAGTTATGATAAGGGGTGATTTTTTTTTAGTTAAGGTTAAGATGTTAAAGCTGACGTGGCAGTGTATTAAAGTTTAACACAGGGTTACCATACCCTATGCTCTATGTAAACAATGATAAACCCCTCGTTTATTCTTGGACTGCCCTTTCGCAGATTACTTGTGGTCCTACATAATGACATGGTGCAAACTCTCATGTCCCAAGCCTACCTCAATCAGGAGCCTCTTCGGTGTACACAAAGCTACATCCTTCCCACCAAAAAAGTGCAAACTCATCAATCTTGTGATCCTAGCATACCGTTGGGTCATTTGGAGAGCAAGAAACGAGAGCATTTTCGCCAACAAAGAACCCTCCCTTCGTCATGCCATGAAAGAGATCAAAGGAACGAGCTATCTTTGGTTATCCAGCAGAGCCCAGAACCTCCACATCGACTGGCCCAATTGGAGAAACTTTAATGTCTAGATATCTTCAATTTGTAACGTAGTTTTACTGTAAGCAATTACCCGTTGTACCATGGTTGCTAGTGCCTTACTAGCCTCTTGTCTTTTATCAAATAAAAGTTCCCTGCTTTAACGTTCAAAAAAATAAAAAAAATTAAATTAAAAAAAAAAAAAAAAAAAAAAAAAACCTCGTTTATATATGAATGTTCCTCGTGTAAGAGTTAGGACTTCACCAAAACCTTTGATGTAGACGTTCTCTCGATACTTTGTGCTATGCCATTAACAGAATATCAATGTACATGTCGTACCAAGGTGTGACAACACCTAATCTTCAACTAGTAAATTACTTGCTAAATTCACTAGCTCGTGTATCTCTAAGAAAGTAAGAATAATCCTCCATGGTATGCTTATGTAAGATTCAACAAGATGACTTGAGGTATTTGCTCATAAAATGATCCGAGATTTGATTCTCATAAGTGCGCAAATGCATCTTTAAAGAGTTGCTGAATGATAGTCTCATATGATTTCTGGTTCGATGTCTTATTCCAATTTTCCGATTAACCTTGTTGAATGTGTATCCACCAAATGATCAAGACTAACAATTGATATGTGTAGATAAAGATTATATATATATATATATATATATATATATATATATATATATATATATATATATATATATATATATATATATATATATATATATATATATATAGAGTGGGGATACAATGAGAAGCCCCTTAAAATGAGAAGGATGAGAAGCCATCTCAACCATCGATCTAACTTGCAATATCAAAAAAGCGGAGTGTCATTTTTGTAAATATTAGAAACTTGAGGGGCAAAGCAGTAGATAGTGAAAATTGTACAGGCGCTTATTTTTTTTCCAAAAAACCTTTCATTATTAATTTCACTCTCTCTCTTCCAGTTCCCTAAAATTAAACCCACTGCATCTGATAATCGAAAGAAGACCCTTTTATTTCCAGCTCAAACCACAGTCCATCGCCGGAATCTCCTCACCGGAATATTCCTTCCGGCAATCTCACACCACCTAACTTCCGTATTTTAAGTAAGAAACCAATTTTAACTTCATTTTTAATTTAATTTAATCGGTTATTAGTTTGTTACGATTTAATTAGGTTTTATTAGTTTATATAATTTTCAATTTCTGATTGATTGATGAATAGTTAAACTGTATGTAATATGTTTTAATTTTAACTTATATTCAGTAATTTTAAATTTTAACTAAGATGCAGTAGCATTTGAATTGTGATGCAGTAGTTTTTAATTTGCCGCACATGATTATGAGTTAGGTTAAATGTAGTCTGCGTCATGTGTGTAAGTGATTTTGTGTGCTTGAATGTTTATCTGATGCACTAGCAGTTGAACTAAGATGAAGTAGTTTTTAAGATGCCGCGTATGAGTATGATTTAGGTTAGATGTAGTCTGTGTCATGTGCGAAAGTGACTTTGTGTGCTTGAATGTTTTGGCTGATGCAGTACTGTAGCATTTGAATTGTGATGCACTAGTTTTTAAATTGCCGCGTATAAGCATGAATTAGGTTAGATGTAGTCTGCCTTATGTGTGAAAGTGACTTTGTGTGCTTGAATGTTTGGCTGATGCACTAGCAGTTGGTCTAAGATGCAGTAGCTTTTAAATTGCCACGTATGAGCATGAGTTAGATTAGATGTAGTCTGCGTCATGTGCGAAAGTGATTGTCTGATGCAGTAGCAATTGGTCTGAGATGCAGTAGCTTCGTATGAGCATGAGTTAGATTAGATGTAGTCTGCGTCATGTGCGAAAGTGATTGTCTGATGCAGTAGCAGTTTGTCTAAGATGCAAGAGCTTTTAAATTGTTGCGTATGAGCATGAGCTAGGTTAGATGTAGTCTGCATCATGTACGAAAGTGATTTTGTATGCTTGAATGTTTTTCTGATGCACTAGCAATTGGTATGAGATGCATTAGCTTTTAAATTGCCGCGTATGAGCATGAGTTAGCAGTTAGGTTAGATGTAGTATGCGTCATGTGCGAAAGTGATTTTGTGTGCCTGATTGTTTATCTGATGAACTAGCATTTGAAGAGATACACTAGTTGCATATGAGCATAATTTTTTTAGATGTATTTGTTTTAAACTTTTATGAAGTATAATGTAAGTTTATTTCGCTTGCTTTAAAAATGCTTCAGGTGATACTGAATCAGACGAAGTAGATACAAGTAATAGACCTGATTCGAACAAAGAGAAATCTGGTGCATCCCCAAAAACTGACTACTGTAGCTATTTCAAAAATTCTAATGCATCACAACTTACATTTTCTTACATCACTATTTGTTTATTGCTGCATCATATTTATCTTTTACTTTATCAAAGTTCATATTCTACTGCATCAATGCTTATTTTTTATTGAATCAATGCTTAATTCTTATTTTTTACTGCATGAATCTTTAAATGTTACTGCATCAATGCTTACTTATTACTGCATCTCATATGTTGTGCAGTGATATCTGTTACTGCATCAATGCTTATTTGTTACTGCATCAATGCTTATTTGTTACTGCATCAATGCTTATTCATCAATAGTTGATTAGTTTCATGTGATAGGAAATACCAGTCAGGTTTAAAGGGTACATGTTATGATGTATGAACACTACCTAAGACAACATGGACACACTATGAGACTTATCCAGATATCATGTACTTAAACAGACAACGTGTCCAAGCCTTGGAAGAGCTGGATGAAATGAAGAAGGAATAAAAAGCTTTACTTGAAAAGATACAACAGCTGGAGGATCAACCACATGCTTCTGGTGAACAAGGTAATAAAACTGTAAAATGTTTTAGGCTCTATCGTTTTTGTTATATGAGGTATGCTGGTCACATTGTGTTTTCATTTGCGTTCATTGTAATGTTCTGAATGTGTATGTTGAACTATTATCAGATATGGGGTATCTGTTAGTGAAAATTAATTGTCATCCTGAAGTGAAATATTGTCTCGGATGCTAACTCTCCATTTATATAATTTTAACAGATCCATTCTCAATCAGCTCCGAACTGCTGCTTAGGATAGACTCGATGGTTCTGACAGGGATTATTGACACAAGAGAGGCATCTGGCTTTAGAAGTATAGTCGCTGACACAAAAGTTAGTGTAGCTGAGTATTTCTCCGACGTTATGTCCAAAAGTGATGCTGAAGTTTTGGCAGAACTCTGTCACTTTTCAAACAAAAGAAAAATGTAATATACCAAGATCACAAGTAACTCGGTACTATATTGTTTTATATATTGTTACCATATATCATGATACATCACTTAGCTGACTGCACAGGTATGTCAAGTGGTTTAAACTTCATAGAAGTGATTTGAATGCCACAAAGTTATGATAGATAATTGATAGCTCGAAGCAGATTAAAATAGATCACATTCTGTTTTTACAGGAAATGTTTCCACATAATCCACATATGCACTGAAATGGAACCAGTTGCCTCTGTTGGATCTTTGGCATCATATGTGAGTTCTTTATCTCATGTGCTGCAAAGACAAGGAAATTTAGTTGAAGTGATCTTACCTAAGTAACTATTCTACTTTTTTTTCTTTTCTTATCCCAGTTCACGTGTGTTATATATAATTGACATTTAGATGAATGAATAATGTTTGTTTTCTAAACAGGTACGCAAGCCTGAATCTTGAAAAAGTCAATTCTTTACGAGAAATTGAGGCAGAGTTTGTTTCACATTTTGATGGTCAATTGCACAGGAACAAGATTTGGACTGGGTGAATTTCTTCATCCATGACTATGTATTGAACCTATTTTCTTGCAATTATGCTTGCTCTGACTAAATGTGGTTTACTATTGTCACAGTGTTGTCAATGGCATAGGAGTTACTTTTATACAGCCTGTTTACTACTCATCGTTCTTCAACAAGGAGAAGATTTATGGCTACCCAAATGATTTTGAACGGTAGTAACCCACTTATGATTAACGCAATCATCATTTAGATGATAAAATCTCATGCTATCTTGTTATAGTATTAATTTGCTGTTCACTTGATGCTGACAGATTTTCCTATTTTTCTCGTGCATCACTGGATTATATACTGAAATCAGGAAAGCAGCCTAATGTATTACATATACATTAACTGGGAAACTTCAATTGTTGCACCACTCTTTTGGGAGGTTTTTGTTAATCAGGTGAAAATCGTATAATATGTGATACTTTTTGACCCATTCCAAGGTTTGACCACCTGGTATTCTGATCCTTTGTAACAGGACAATGCAGCACCGTCTTCATCAATCCCACGCAGCTCAATCACGGAAAATCCATATACAAGTCTGCTTATCTGCACATTTCGGTCAGATGACGAAAGCATTACTGGGACATCTGCTGTATCATGGTGTCAGCATCTTGTTGTTGAGGTAATTACTAATTGACAGCTGCACTTATTTTGAGCTTTCAACGTGGGAAGCCGCGTCTTTACTCCCATAATTGGATTATTAGTTATATCACAAATCAAGTTAATACATCGACTTTCTACGTATACTTAATTTGGTTAGCCACTTGCAGTGGCTTATTGCTGTTGAACTTGGGCTTCTGAAAGGCCGACATCCTCTTTTGGAGGACACTGATGTAACTATTAACCCTTCAAAGAGTTTAAAACTGATGCCAAGTGAAGCATCTGATGCAACTAACAGAACAAGTAGTCTTTTGAATCTACACCAGTTGGATGCTTTGAACGAGAATGCCTCCCATCCTTTGGAAAAGATGCTGAAAAGAAGTGATGAACAAAATAATATAGCCGAAGATAAAAGTATCAATGGGGCGGTGACACAAACAAATGTTGTAGGATCAGAGGTAGTGAAGGAAGGGGATAAAGGTGTCAATGGGGCGGTGACACAAACAAACGATGTAGGATCAGAGGTAGTGAAGGAAGGGGATGTCGATCTCGTAGATGCCGAAACAGGGCAAGTGGTACGCGCTACAGAAGCAGTGATGAATATGCTTGATGTGACCATGCATGAAACTCTATCTGAAGAACAGAAGCTAAAGGTATGCCTTGAAATTGTGATGGCTTACATGTATTCTAAATATTTATTAAGTGTTTGTGAATAATTTCTCTTGAGTTTCAGTAATAGCGTGTGTATAGGCATGCCATGGAGAGAAAATATCAGAAGTCTCTAATCTAGTCCTATACGTCCTTTTTTTACGTGTCCTCAATAAACAATGATGGAAATGGCTTACGTCCACAAGCCCCTTCTAGTGTATATGTATCTTCACCTAAGCAATAATGTAGAGGCATTCTATATATAGGTGTAAAAAAGGATGAAGGAACAGTTCCACTAAATTTGGAATATGTTTTCATGTCCCCATAAATTTGAATGTGAGTGAAACATTTTCAGTTTACTATTTTTGTTAAATTGTGAAGAGCTCGCTACTTTTTGACTGATATAAAACTCGATAAATTGCTTGTAATGAAGTGATGCACTAAGTTCTTGTATGTTGGATATAAGTCCAGATTAGGTCAGGCGCGTACTGTTTTTATTGTGGAAAAGTGATGAATTTATACCTGGTACCCTAGCGTTCAGTTATTCTTCTAAATACAAATTGGGATTTTTGAATGAAAGTTGTTGAGATTTAACAGTGAAAAAAGAAAAAATTTGAAGATATCAACCGTTATTAAGGGTTTTCTTGATATATTTCAGTAGTAAGAGACAAGTTTTAGAGTTATATTGAAGGTGGTGTGTATTGATAGTGAAGATGGGAAGAAAATTGAGTTATGGTTGCATTTAGAAGATTTCAAGATTTGAAGTCTTGAAGATTTTCAAGTCGTATTTATACTGAAAATTGCAAGGTCAGCAGCCATGTGCTTGCTTTATGCCTTTATCTGCTTATGATGGTGGCATACATATTAGTGGAAAATGATTGTATGTTGTGCTAATAAAAGGGGCTGTTTGGAAACTCATGTTTTTTCTAAAACTCTCAGTTTTCAAAAGAACAGAGATTAAATAGTTCTGCAAACATCCCCAGGTTAATGCAAGTTGTTTCTGAACTCATTTATTTTTTTTGTTTTATGCAGGGAACCACGTAGATTTGGTTTTGTTCAGTTTGTGGAGCCTGCTGATGTTTGCAGAATTATCTGTCATGAATAAATTTAATTTGCTGCTGGTTTTCAAGAAATTGGTTGTACGTACGGTATGTGTATTGAGTTTTCATCTGTATATGTGTAATGTACGTTGTTGCAGGAGTGGCAATAGATTTAGCAGTGATCGTAGGCGGTCACCTCCCCCTCGTTACTCTCGCTCACCTCGTTATGCCCGATCCCCACCTCCTCGCTATGACAGATCACGATCGCCCCGCCGAGATTACTCTCCTGCACCCAGAAGAAGGCATTACTCAAGGTAAAAGCATCTGATTGCTGCAAAAGAAATTATTCTCTTGTTCTAGAATTACAAACTATATCCTGCAAATTATTAGACTTTATTGCCAAACACCAATTGCTGCATTGACTTACTGTACTTATTTTTGGGCAGGTCGGTTTCACCTGTGGAGTAAAGGTACAGTTGTGAAAGATCATACTCAGGCTCACCAGTGAGAGACCGTTCTCCATCTCATGATGGTGCACCTAGGATCCCAAGTCGCAGTCCTGTTAATGGATCAAGGAGTCGAAGCCATAGTCCTGTAAGGGACGTAAGCAGGAGCAGGAGTCCTAGTCGTAGCCGAAGCAGAAGTGCTGATCCACGTGATTACGACAGAGATGTGCCTCCACACAGGGATGCTTCTGCTAGTCCGTGAAGTCCTGTTTTTTAAACATGTTTCTGAGATGGTTGTAACGTATTTGTTCGAATGGCTGTTGTGTTACGTTAGTTGGTACGTTATTAGGAGTGGTAAAATGAATTCTGAAAAACTTTATGCTCTATTGTTAAGTATGAAACTATCTTGTCAACCTTGTTATTAAATTTGAGTTTAAGTGATTGGATCATAAATTTGAGTTGTAATGAAGTGATCCAGTTCTTGTATGTGGGATATAAGTCTATATAAGGTCAGGCGCATAGTGTTTTAAGTGTAGAAAAGTGTTTGTGTGTGTTTGTTTGAAGGTATGATGCAGTAGTTGTAATGAGGTGATGCACTAAGTTCTTGTATGTGTCATGTACTTCTTGTAATGAAGTGATGCGGTAACGGAATCATCACATGAAGTGTATAAATCTACTGCATCGTTGTTAATTTTCTAGTGCATCATAGTGTATACATATACTGCATCCCTGTTAAATTTCTACTGCATCACTATTAATTTTCTACTGCATCACAGTGTATAAATCTAATGCATCACAATATGTAAATTACTGCATCACATTTATTGCTAAAAAAAATAAATAATAAAAATAAAATAAAAAAAAAAAAAAAAAAAAAGAAAAAAAAAAGAAAAGGAGGAAGGTAACAATTGTTGCCAAGTATAACAGAGCAAGAAGAGGAAAAAGTTGTCACTGAAGTGTGGTAATTGGATGTATGAACATTTATATAAGCATCAGTAAAATCTATTTAGCTATGATTGAAAGAATCTTAAACTCATTTAGGCACTTAAATGGGGTCCAAAATTTATATATTTGGTTGTAATGTTGTTTGGTATAGCTGAGAACTTTTTCTGCCTTTTTAGTCACAATTAGTCTAGCAGTGCAATTGGCTCGTATCGTATCTTTGACATGAGGAATGCTCATTAGCTGATATTTTAATTTGACCCATTGGAGCTGAACACAACGCAAATTGACCTATTCGTTTGCTTTTATATTTACTCACTTTAACTTATCATAAGCATCATGCTACTAGTTCATTTAGAATATTTTTTGATAACTTATTCCATTATGACCTAAAACTGTATGTATCATGATCTGTGCAATGAAGTTCAAATCGATTTTTTTTATATGATTCATGGAAATTACATTAACATTGACCTTTACTCGGAGCACAAAACAATAACACAAACATTAGTATATACAGTAACTTTTTAATTCATCAACACAAGTCTATAACATACATGGTACACATTATGCAGATTTGGAATATTCAGATAACCAAATGCGGATAAACTACTCTCAAAACAGATTCTGATTTTTAATTAACCAGAATCAAATGGTATCCAACTCTTCGTCTGAACACACATATCTAAAAACACAATAATCAGATAATTACCTTGCTAACGCAATACCAAAAACCAACATTACGCTTCTTTCTCCAAACTAGCA
The DNA here is from genome assembly GCA_021014915.2 of Artemisia tridentata subsp. tridentata. Classification (NCBI taxonomy): domain Eukaryota; kingdom Viridiplantae; phylum Streptophyta; class Magnoliopsida; order Asterales; family Asteraceae; genus Artemisia; species Artemisia tridentata. The sequence continues at coordinate 263,785,756 of CP139508.1, forward strand.
ATAGCAGTAGCAAGATCTTCATCCAACTCGATATCCCAACCACCATCCCACCTTATAAAAATTTCGGTATCTTCCAAATACTTGACTCTATGAACATCACCACTGGGCGTAAATAAGTAATCTCCAACACCCAAATCGAACCTTCCACCTTTACTCAAATTCCAAACAATCCTCTTTACAAGCAAGAGCCGTCATCATCATATGGGACCCATCAAGAGAGTGGACAAAATTTGGAGGAAAAGCTGTTCTTTGTCGCTTAACCATAATTTTATCAGTTTCTCTTTGTAATGTCAATACTTGAAGAGATGTCTTTATCTGCATACATAAAGAACGAAAAAAAACTAATGAGAAATTACAATCAGCGAAAGTCAAATTACAGAGGTATGACTTTATGACTTTAACAAAACTCACAAGGTGTCTTCCTAATTTGCGGTAGGGTTGTACAACAGGAAGTCCAAGAGGAGTAGTCCACTGTACAGGATTGTTTTTTAGAGCTATAACCTACAGAAACAAACAATCAAATTTGGAAAAGATAATCAAATACTAAACATACTAAGTTGACACGAATAAAAATTCTATATACCTTTGCACAATCACCAAGCCAAGTCATAAAAAAACTACTGCATCACAGTTATTTTTCTACTGCATCACTATTTATGTTAATATCAATCTTTAAGTGCATCATAGTTTCTTATTTACTGCATTATAGTTAATTCTCTATTGCATCACTGTACTGCATCAACCATAGTTTCAGGAGTTGTCACAATTGTGTACCCATTTGTGTTAACCAACTATTAACTCGACCAAACCATTGACCTGTTAACACAAACTAAAGACTAACTAGACTAAAGTGGGAACTCGGGTCACATAAGGCCCAAGACGGTAGCTCAAGTATTTTTGTGCTAGTTTCGGGTCGTGTCAAAATTTATGTGTCATCCATAATTAGACCAAGCCAATGAAAAAGTTACCAGACTAAAAAGACGAGTATCTGAACCAAAGTCCCATCACTGTACTACATCACTCTTTATGTCAATAGAAAGAAACTTACAACCTTCCAAAGGTTTGTCACCAATATCAGTTCAGGATACCATGTCCTATTTCCACTATCATCACAAATATAAAAACCAACATGATCCTTGACACGAAAAACTTGAACATCTGTATGTTTAACGCATCTAAATTAAGTTACTTTAAAAAAGAATAGATATAGTTACTGAATCAGTGTTTTAGATCAACCATTATGAAAACCTAATGAAACCTTACATACCTACTATGCATAAATTAATGAAACCTACTGCATCATTGTTTTAAATCCACTGCATCAACATGTTATATCAAACAAATCAGAACAAAAGTTGAGTAAACTAAATGAAACGTACTTCATCACTGTGTTATAAACCTACTGCATCACTATGATATACACCTAGTGCATCACTATGGTATACACATACTGAAACAGTGTTTTATACACCTCATATGCATAACCAGATAAAAAAACATACAAAATTACTTTCGCACATTACTCACACTACATTTAACCTAATTCAGCCTCATACGCAGCAAATTAAAACCTACCGCATCTCAGTTAAACTGCTAGTGCATCAGACAAACAATCAGTCATACAAAGTCATTTTCGCATATGACTCAGACTACAATTAACCTAACTTAGTCTTATAGGCAGCAAGTTAAAATCTACTGCATCTCAGTTCAACTGCTAGTGCATCAGAAAAACAAGCAGTCATACATACAAACTCACTTTCGCACATGACTAACACTACATTTAACCTAACTCGGCCTCATACACAACAAATTAAAACCTACTGCATCTCAGTTCAACTGCTAGTGCATGAGGCAAACAATCAGTCATACAAACATAACCAAACACTATGCGTAACTTAAACACTATACATAACCTAATGGAACCTTGTATTAGTACTGCATCAATGTTTTAAATCTACTGCATCACTATGTAATATCAAAAACACATCAGAACAAAAACTTAAAAGAAACACTATCATTAACCTAAACACTATGCGTAACCTAATGGAACCTTATATAAGAATCTTCATCTATAAAAGAAACATTATCATTAACCTAAACACTATGAGTAACCTAATGTACAGAAAAAATTATTTTTAGGCAACAATGTTTTGGGCAATCCTGCGTACCCAACACGTCAGACCCACTCATACACAATAATACTTACAATGCGCAGAAAACTACCTGGGAAGACAAGGATCAGTAAGGCGCCGTTCCCGCAAATCTTCCATTGACAGAAGCTACAAATACAGAAGTTAGAAAGATGGCAAAATTTAACTAAAACCAAACCAGTTGACAAGTTAGTAGCAATGTAGATTTTGTACCAATTCTGGATCAGGGACAGCAGGCATTGACAGTAATTGGTGATCAAATCCTACTTCGTCCTTCTGTAATATATCAACCATACATGATCAGTATAACAAGTGGAAAGAACTTAATATGCACGTCTGCAACTATTAATTGACATAAACCACATGTGTCTAACAATGGTTGTACAGTATACTGATAAATAACAAGATACCTGAAATGATGCAATCATTGTTAATACCACATTTCCTTTCTGTATTGCATCTATCCTTCGGGTAGCAAAACTATTGCCATCGCGTACACGATGAACATGATATATAATTGGAACTGCAAGCAAATATGTAACAGATTAAAGTTTCTATTTCATTCAAGTTATTCATCAAGATAGTTATTAATAACCCCAACAAGATGAAGAACAGAACTTACTTTCAAGATCCCCGACAAGAAGAAAGTAAATATGTAAGCTATGAACAATCTTGAGGGAATCAACAGTTTTCGATGCTGCAGCCAATGCCTGCATATTGTCAACTTTTTATATTTAACTACTTTTACATTATAGAAAATTTCTACCTATATGATAAATTCTTGAAAAATTATATATAACTTTTACGATGTAGAAAAAAAAACAGTTGAACATTACTGTTTTGGGCAGACAAATTAGATATAATCTCTTATTCATGATAAAATTGTTATTTGTAGGTTTCAAAATTTCCTCATTAAATAAACTGTAAACAAAATAAGTAATGCTCGTAGTATGAAGTAGCATCAAACTGCTGACATTCGTTGACTTCTTATGTTTCTAACTACAGAAATTTATTGGTTTAGGAATCTGATTTGGGTTACATCTTACTGTTCTAAACTATAATGTCATTAAAAAGACCCAGATAATATGTACTTGATCGAAGTTAGATAATATTTTTGTGATCTTGTGACATTTAAATTCAAGCAACTATTTTCATAAGTGGAGCTGCTACTAGGTTAAGATTTCATAAAAAGAATGAAACAAGTACCAGATGCCTATGATATTGTTAAATAGACAAGTTATACACGATACCTGTCCAATGAACTGTCCTCCAAACACCTTCCAAAATTGTGGAGCATCGGGCAATGTGATCCCTTTGAATATGTTAACCTAACAAAAACCACAGCAGATAGAAGTTATTTTACGAACAGAAAACAAGCCTGCTAAAAGAGTGAATGGGTATGTTTATAATCATGTTTACATACTTCTATAGGCTCAAGATGCAATATGCTCTCGAAAAGTGAACATGTTTCGAGTGTTTGTTCTGCACTCCAGATTGATTTTGACTGCAACAAATTGCAGTGCTCATGGGCAGCACTAAGCAGGTGAGCTGTCACAACATAAGTGATATCAGAAGCCTTTTCAAGACTATATCAGCTGAGATAACATGAGAAATGCTGCACTGAGAAAGAAAAGAAAAAAGACTCGTGCAAGTACCTTAGTCAGTGCAATGACATCTGCTTGCTGCACAGATAATGTCACACCTGCAATACAGGAGTAGATTATTCATACCGTTTAGCTTACGAGAATTGAGAATGAGAAAAAAAACACAAGAAAGAATTTGATGGAGAAATACAAGGGGGTGTTTTGTTTAAAAGTCACCATCTTCCATTCAATAGGAAACATTTGAAGATAAGAAAAAGAATGTATGGGTAGATGAAAAATGGATATATTAGATTTAATGGTCAGAAATTTGAATACAAATGCATAACCTGAGTTTCACCTGATGATATAAATCTTCCCAAGTAGTAAACTCAGAAGTTGTATGAGCATGCTCTGGTCCGTCAGTAGATCTGGAAGAATTATAATTCGTGTTCTCCCTATGCCTGTCTCCCTGCTTCACATTTGACTACAGAAAAAGTTGTACCTTTAGGCAAGTGATCATTTAGTGGGGAAAAATTCATTGTTGAGCTTGTTTAGTAGTTAAGAATAAACCCAAATTTATTTACCTCGTCATATTTAGCTCTCCTTTTAGAATCTTGCAGAATCTATAATACACGGGCCACAACAGAGAATCAATAGAAAAAGTTCAGAACTTCAGTAATTTCAGATACCTAATTGAGCATCACCTTATGTAAATAAGCAATGAAATAAAAGCGCAACAGAAACTACACCTCGTATGACTCTCTTATCTCCTGAAATTTTGTCTTTGCTAACGTTTTGTTTTCGTTTGCATCTGGGTGATACTTCTTTGCCAGCTGCAACAAAGAAATTAGTGAAAGAAGGTACCACAATCAAGCACTTCATATCACACAAGTGATAAAAATGATGCAATTTTTTTGTAAAACATTGTGAACAAATGATATGACATTTAATGTCAAAGGTGTTAAATATAATATACTGCATTATGTGTATTAAATATACTGCATCAGTTTTAATAATATACTGCATCATAGCCAATTAAGAATTATACAATCTAATGAATCAACTTTTATGGGTATTATACAATCTAGTTCATCAACTTTTATAATTTACTACATAAAATTTATAATCTACGGGATCATAGGCCATTAAGTATCATACAAACTACTGCATCAACTTTTATAATCTACTGCATCATAGCACATTAAGTATCATACAATCTACTGCATAAACTTTTATACAACTACTATACACACCTTATAGGCTTATATCAAGCACATCAGAAGTAATCAAGGATACCAGTAATCAAGTCCAGCTCATCGCCACCCAGCCTACCAACTCGCCACCCAGGCATAGCTCATCGCTGGCTTGATATAACCCTCCAAAGGTCGACTGATATAGCCTCATCACACTTTGCCTATAAGTGCACTTGGGCTTCATGATTGTTCCTTGGTACAAATGAAAATGCTAAAACAATTCTATTAAACAGTAAACACCCCAACTAGCAACTTATGTCAAGATTATGAAATTAGTAACAAGAGATATATTACCCGCAAACGATACATGACGTAACTTATTTACCGGATGTAGCAAGATGGGCCAAACGAACTCATTGTTTTACAAGCAAACACTATCGTAACCGAAACACTATGCGTAACCTTTAAACTAGTGCATTATAGTCTTATCAATATCAGTGCATCAAACTTTTAGCAATAAGTTAATCACAAGGTTTATGAACAACTGGTGCATCACAGTACGAAACTAGTGCATCACTGTACGAAACTAGTGCATCATAGTTATAGAATATAATGTAGACATTTTATCAAACACATGGCATGCAGATTTCATATACATGTTTTTCATCTATTTTTTTTTCTCAAACACATACTGAATAAATGTTTTATACTAAATACACTAACAATCAACGAAAACATATTAACCAATTACAAATTCAAATTAACATAAAGTAAAACAGACAAAACAAGTTAGAAAAATAACATACTAAGATCTTACTATCATTATTCATTAATGATGAATGATTAATTGATGATGAACACTCACTATTCGAGGATGATTATGATGAACACTCTTTAAACAGTGGTATTGACAGTTAACAGTGGGGAAGGTGGTGCTGAACGGTGGAGAGGTGGCGATGAAAGGTGTGGAAGGTGGTGGTTTAGGCTAGGAAAGGTTATGGTGAAGGCGGGAGGAGAAGCGAGAGGGAAGGCGGGAGGAGAAACAAAATAACGAATGGATATAAAGGGTTTTTATAGGGATAGAATAAAATGACTATAATACCCCTACAAGTATTAAGACTGGGGGCGGACTATTTTGGACACATGGCGGGTTGTGGTGGCTTCCTAGCCTTTTCATTCTAAAACCCCTTCTCAATATATCTCATCTCTATATATATATTTATATATATATATATATCAGTCGATATATATATATATATATATATATATATCTCTATATATATATATATATATATATATATCAGTCGTCATGAGCAAAATCAATCATCAGCCTGTTTCATTTAGTTTGCATTCGTATCAAAATTCTTGGTTCAATACCTTGGTCCAATAAATTGTATTAGATACTTGATGTTTCAGAACTTGCTCTTTCTGAACAAATGGGACAATTTCTTAAACCTGACCACGAATCGACGGTATTAGTTGATTTAAGGCCTTCAGTTTTGTTAATTACCGTAGACAAATTTCATGATAGTGCCACAATTTTTAATAATTTAATAACTTAAATGAGCAATAAAATGTAATATATCTACTCAACAAATGAACAATCAATAAAACCCTGCTACATCAAAAAAGAACAGAGACTAATACTTACAACCAACTGCCCACTTGAAATTTCCAACCTTCATTACAACTTTTTGGAACTTATTACCAACAAAGATTGCAAGAAATTAGGAAACTAGAGTTCTAACCAACAAAACTGTGAGCAACACCACAAATAAACAACTATAATCAAATCTGAATCTAAATCTACCCACAAGAAGAAACAAAAATCTCTTCCGCATCACCTAAATCAAATCCAACTAATCCTCTAAACGGATGTGTCTCAGCAAGCGGCTTCAAACACAATCACAATCTAATGTACAACAATCAATAAAAACAAAATAACACAAAGTTAACAACCTTCTTTCTGCGAGTCCTGAATATAAGTCACGTTCTCAGCATTGTCAGTGTTCCCAACAAGATCACAATACATCTTTAGTGACCCTTTTGAGAACTCTATCGAAGCCTCAAAAACACGACAAAACCCTGTTTGCAATCCATTCAATGCGATCCTTTGAGTTTCTTGCATACAGCTTTGATGTTTTCCTCTCTCTAGTTCCACTTTTGCTCTGAACTCGTCTAAATAATCTTTCCTTTCTTTTAAATAATCTGCCTGGTGTTCAGCATTTAGTTCACACAGCTCGAGATTCGGACTCTTGGTTTCAAAAACACGGTTTTCAGTCTTCTGGAAAGCAAGGATCTTGCGGTCAAGTTCTTTGGACAAGCTGTCAACCTTTCTCTTTTGATCTTGCTCTTTTCCTTGTTGATTCCACAAAGCATGCAGATCCTTTGAGAAGCTTTTCATGGCATAATAAACTGATTGGTCTGGCAATTTATCCATTAAATTAAACCAATCTTGGCAAACCATGAACAATGGTGGGCCCTTTAAAGTCTGAAAAGGTTGAGACGTGTTCCTACTCTTTGAGTAAAGTTCGACTTCAGGAACTATGAACTTTGACAGCCAACTGTAAAGAGCTCCAACATATTGTTTTTGTGCAGTAAGATAAACACGAAAGCATGAGCGCCAGTTTTGAAGCTCCGCCTCAAGCTGCAAAGTAGCAAGACGATGTGTGTTGTTTGAGAATTTTCCATAAGTTGGACATGTAAACAGTTTAACTTCAGACATGATCTTGTTTTGAATTTCATGTGCTTCCAACATAGCTTTCCACATGTTCATCATGCTACAAAAGAAAAAAATATGACATGGGTTACTAGTTCTATCTAATATAGTATAAGCATGAATAGTAGCGACTTGGTACTTACCCGTGTAAAAGTTCGATAATCTGAGGCTGCAATTCTTCGTCTCTTAGTTTGTCAATTCTTTCTGATATAGATTCTGCACTTCGAATGGCAACCAAGATTCGGCTGTATAAGTCTTTAACCAAAGCCCTTGTTTTGTCTATCGTGGCTCCCTCGTCTCCCTTGACATCTTGATTACGTAACTGGCTGCATTTTCTCTCGTATAATTTCCGAGTGTCGTCGCCCGCCTAAAATTTTCAATGTCTCATTTACTTGAAAAAGAAAACACATACTCCCTCCATCCCATAGAAGACACAATTTTGAGTTATACAGACATATTTTATACTAACTAAATAACTAAATACCCTTCAGGTAACGGCTAAGTATAATGAAAAGTTTGACGAACGAGCAACAATTAAACACTGAAACCTAAGGGACGTCAATGTGTATACTTACAAGTATAAAGTTATTGTGAAATCACACATGGAACACTAAGAGACTTTTGACTACTGAGGTCAAACTTACTATCTTTCAAATCATATATTAACTTCAATATTGGATATTCCGTCATTGCGACATCAAATTTTGAAGAGCTTATATCAGGTTTGAAACATATTACTATTTGTTTTGACCAGAAAACTCAAACTACATCATGATTGCATGAAAGTAATTAGAAAAGTCAAACTACATCACAATTGCATCAAAGTAAATAAGAAAATGTAATAGGGATAAGTGAATCACCTTGACTTCTTCATAGAGCTTCTTCTCCCAAGCATATAGTCTTCCTAGTGTTAATGAATGGCTTCCTGAATTCATTCCCCCTCCATCATCAAAGAGATCATTATTGAATTCCGTCCATGTTGAAGCCGTTTTAGAATTTGATGCTACAAGACTCTTACATGTATTTGACCGATAAGATGTTGAACGTAATGTAATTGCTTGAATGAGTTTAGTTGAGTTCTCTGCATCGTTAAAAGACAATCTTTAGATACACAAGCTTTGAGTTTGTTAAACCCAAAAACACACATTTAACTCTCATTAGTCAAAAATGTAATCTTCGACTCTCAAAAGTCGAACCGTATCTAGTTTCTTGAATATGAAGGAGTAAATCAATAAAACAAAACAGGAATGGACATGGTGGCATACAATGATAAATGACATGGCATGAAAACCATATAACAATGTTAGCACTACAGGAACGGCGAATTCTTGTATCTTGTAATTTCAAAGCCGGGCAACAAAGACGAGGCCAAAGAATAAGAATATCATGTACACGATTTAGCAAAAATGTAATGAAATCACAACTGATATACTTATTTTACCTTGTACAAATTGCAACATTTAACTTGGTTCAAACAAAGCTTTTATATATTCGTCAAATACCTTGAATACCCTTAAATAGAGACAAGAGAAACAATGACAAGTAATATAGACATAAGGAACTCTTGCGACGTTCATGGTACATATACAAACTACAAAGGGTGTACCGTAAAACTGTAATAGGAGTCCCGTCATTTTGCTCATTTTTATTCGTATCATAATGCAAATTCTTCAGGGGGATAGCCAAAACTAGTGGACCCTATTATAAAAGTACACTTTTAGGTCTTTAAGGCTGGATGCAGTAATACGAATTGATCGATTGATTGAGTCGATCGATTTCAATCCCCTTACTGGAGCACTTGATCAATCCCTCCTTTTTTGTGGATGAGGGTCGCCAAGCCAATCTAGATCACCCCTTCTATTTTTTTTATTTTTTTTATTTTTTTGTGTGTGTGTAGAAAAGGTATTTTTGTGGGGTATGTTTTTTGTAGTGTAGGTCGCCTTACTGGGGCACCCAATCGCATGAAGGTCGCTGGAGAGAGAAAGCTGACGTGGCAGAGAAAATGGGAGGGATTGACCCTCCTTACTGCATCCAGCCTAACAATCATTTGGGAGAACAAAAATGGTAAAACTAAAAGGCCCAAACATAAGCATGTCCCAACCGTACTTGCAAGAAACAACCTTATATGAAAATTAACATTTGATTTACAAAGTCAAAAACGAAATACTACATTACTACCCACTAAAGGCTCTTTTACAATTCTACTAAAAAAACTTTCTAAATGTGGGCACTTTTAACATGATTAAAAGTAATAGTTTAAACACAAGAGCCAAAAATTAAGTTAAGTAACATGATCTTAAAGTTAGAATGGAATTCAATTATTGCACGAGTAAAATGACTTCAAAGACCCCACCCTTTAACATTTGACTTGTGATAGTCAAACCAAGCACTTCTCAAACTAGAATCTAAACCTCTTTACCTTTAATCCCCAAAAGTTTTATAAATGTGGAGTACTTCTTTTATGATTAAAGATCATTTAAAATGAGATACATATATGTTGTTTCGACACTTACGCTGATAACTTGACTAAAGATGTGACCTTTTACTTTAGAAAACAAGGCACAAAACACAAAAGCTGAAAAATCTACTCAAATAAGAACATAAAACAAGTTATTAAGAAGTATATAAGTAAAAATTCAATTGAAAGTCAATCTAGTGTTTGTTTATGTTTGTGTAAGTGTGTGCGATGTGAAAAGACCAAAAAGCCCCAACCTTTGATTTCCTCCAAACCAGATTGCAACTGAATCCTGTTAGATTCCAACATCTTGGATACACCTTTACCAGCATCATAAATCCTAAGAAAATAGTCTTCAATATCCTTCAATGCTTCCAACAACTCTCTGCCTCTATCAGGTGTATCTATGACTGTTAAACCCTTTTGTGTATTATCCCCCTGGCTCACATTAGCACACTCCACTTCAACACCACATTTTTCCTCATCTTTCTTTTTTTTCTTATTCTTTTTCTTCTCTTCACTCCTCATTACTACCTTTTTTTCCACTTGTTCCACTCTCTCAACTTCTTCTTCCAGATCTGGTATACCTTCTTCTTCCCTAACTACCCTTAAATCATCATCAGAATTACGATTACACCCACTCATTACCTCTGGCCTCATTGTCACAAATGGGTCAAAAAAGTCCCACCCATACTCCCTTTGTGGTGATGGCATTGATGGTACACTTGAAGTTTGACTACCCATTCCCATACCCATGCCCATGCCCATGCCCATTCCCATTCCCATTCCCATTCCCATATAAAAATAATCACCATTTTGACCATCATTTTCTTGGTGCGTATCATTTTCTCTCTTAAACTTATCTTCATCTTCACATGAAGAGGAAGTTGAAGAAGATGAACAAGAACATGAGCCACATGCAATGTCATCTTTAGTCTGTTTGGTTGGTTGTTCTTGTGAACAAGGTGGTAAGTTTTGTTGCAAAAACAAAGGGTTTGAAACAACTTTGTTTTCTTTAGGAGGAGATGGTGGTGGAAGTGTGATTAAAAAAGGTGAAGATGAAGATGAATGTCTTGCAACAAAGAGCTTAATAGCAGCTGAAACACCATAAACTGACTGAATATACTTAAAATGAGCTTCTGCTAAACCATACCTTTTTTCAACAGCTAGTTTCAAGAAATGCTTCCTTTCTCTACAAATAGACACCACTTCCTCTTCTTCTTCCATCTTTGTAGCAACACACCCCATTTCATAAACTAAACTAAACCCTCCAAAAAAAAACTACAAAAAATGACTTTCAGAAGAAACCAAAAAAGGGTTTTAGAGGTTCTAAGCTAAAATGAAATGGGTATGTGAAAAAACCAAAAAAGCAATCTTTTTTTCTTTTCTTTTTTAATAGAAAAAGAACCCCATTTTTAAGAAAAGATTTTTAGAACAAACCATTTAAGGGTTTTATAGATTTGTGGCTAAAATGAAATGGGCCTGTCTCAAAATTTAAAGAAAAAGTAAAGATTTTTAAAGAAAAACAAACCCATTTTGAGTTTAATGATATGAGTAAGTTTTAGGTAACAAGATTCTTGTATGATGAACCCTAATCATATTTTTGAGCAAAATGGTGGTGGTGGGATTATAGAGAAAGAGAGAAGAGAAATACTGAAGTTCAGTTTTTTCTGAAAATGGCTTGTCAAACTGGGAAAGAGAGAGAGAGAGAGAGAATACAAGTGTTGAAGTATGTGTAAAACGTTTGTGTTTGTGTGTTTGTTTTTTTATTTGTTTTGAATATTCAAATGCAGAAGTGATGATGCTGTTGCGGCTTGTACTTTAGTCATTATATGACTTGTACAAAATGCATAGATTCTTGTATACTTTTGTCTTGGATTTGGGATTTTGGTCTCCAAGAAAAGAGTAAATTTGGTTTAGATTATGTTTATAGCAGGAATAAAACTGTTGATAAATGGAATTTTGCTGTTAAAAGACTAAAAAATTGTGTTTATTTGTTCAAGGTTATAAATCTTTTTCTCCAAACCTGAGTCATATTTATATGTACTTTGACTACTTTTTTCCATCGTTAGACTAGAAAATTGCATATTTATTTGATTTTTCCCATTCAAGATATGGTAGTTAGGATGGCCACACTGCATCGAAAAAAGTCGGTTATCGGTCGACACCATTGTGGTGTTTGAGGCAAATATCGGTCGACCATGTTCCAAAAACAAGATCGGTCGATTTTATGACCGACTTTCCTTCTTCCAAAATGTTACTGTTTGTGTTTTAAAAAAAAAACTTTTTTTTTTTTTTTTATTAAACTTAACCACTTTTACAACCTTATAAATACCAACCTCAAACACACCTCTAAACACACAATTTCAAACATAATTCAAACACAATTCAAACAACTTCTCATCTATATTCATCATGTCAAAGAAAAATACTCCCACATCAAAAGACCGACGATACGGTTGGAAATTTTTATGCTATTATGGATAATATCAAGGATAACCATGGTAGTGGTGAGAATGATGCTGATGATAGGGAAAAAGCTCTTAGAGAATACCGTGTTCAAATTCAAGCGGTCAAAAGCGGGAAAAAAGAAGGACCTTGAAGAGTCGTAAATGGGAGCAAAAAATTTGAACTCCAACGAAAGCAAGTGGAAATCATGGACATCACAAAATGGGAGCAAAAAATTTGATCTTCTACAATTCAGCAATCGACCCAACTTTTCCCGAACGACACATAAATGAGCTTTTGCAGTTTAAGGCAGCAATCAAGGCATGCTACAACTTAGATTACTAGTTTACGTTTGTAATAAGTATCGTATTGTTTAAGTTTTTAATTTAGTATTGCAATATTTTTATTTTTAATGAATTTTAAGTTTTTTGTTTAAAATGTTTGATTAAAAAATAAAAAAATAAAAAGTCGGTCACCACTGTGGTACATTGGTCATATCTGGTCATCGGAGAGAGAAAGCTGACGTGGCAGCTGGTGTAATACCTAAAATTTCAAAACATGCAAAATGACCAAATTACCCTTGAACTTAAAATTTTACTTATTAATTATTTAAAACACCAAATTAATCACAAACGCTTGGAAACGAATACCATATGAAGTAAAATATTTTGTACTTGAACATTTTAACATTTTACTAGTTATGAAAATATTTGTAATATTTATATATTTATAAAATACCGATTATGTATTTTATTTACTTTATATTATATTTTTCTATATTAAAACTAAACAAAAAATAGGATAAGTACCAAAAATAATGCAAGATAATTAGAGAACAGATTTTTGCCTTTATCCTGAGTCTTGAACCGACATATTATCTCCCCCCTCCTGTCATATATTCGGTATTATATATATATCCTATTATTTATCCCTAAAAGTCGACACATACATCCCTAAAAATTCCATTCGATCGTATAAAAATTCCTGGAGCTGGTTCTATATTTTTCCTAGGTTCTATTACGTGCTAAGAGGATTAGAAAAATAGAAGGTCGATTTATAGAAGCTCGGATTTCCTGTTCTTGATTTTTCTTTGCTCGCATACTTGTACCGAGAGGTATAATTTTCTGCAGCTCATGCGTTTGGTTTTAACTCTTTCTGATATTTTTATAAGCTTGTTTATGTCCTATATAATCTGTATAAAATAGCTAAAATAACCCATGCATGATCTCTAGGTCGCTTGAAATTATTCGAACCATATAAACCCTAATCGAACATAAAACCTTAAATCGACTAAGCAGATTTTTCTGGGCTGAATATATATTTTTAATCGATCATATATAAGCCTAATAACAACTAGAAAAATACTCCTTGAATTATTAGAAGCTTAAAATTTGTGTTCTTAAATTAAGTGTATTATCGGATTTAATGAAAAAGGAAGAAAAATTGCAAAAACCCTAGTAACGAATTAGGGTTATAGTTCTTGGGGTAAAATCTGACTAATCAATGCATGATAATGATGAGGTAATGATTGTTCAATGATTAGGAAAAATTAGGGTTTAGTTTTGGTAAATTAAAGTGTAATCCGATTGGAAAATAAAAACTTAAGGGGGTGTTTTGTAATTCTTTAAACTTGTGGGGTATTTTTGTAAGGTTATTTAGATCAGTGGTAATGTATAAAAAATATAACATGAGGGTCTTGTGTGTAAAGATAGCAAGAAAAGAATTATTTGGTAGTTATAGGGTACGAATTGTAAATAATTAAAATAGAGGGACTAAAAGTGTAAATTCAGGAAACTTAGGGTTTTTCTGTGTAAATAATGATATTAGAGGTGTAATGTGTAATTTTGGATATTTAAGGGGTTGATATGTAATTATTAATAAATTATGATTTGAATTGTAGTTTTGTAAATTAAAGGGACTAGTTTTGTAATTATGGGAAACTTGAGGATATGATTCGTACCATATGTTAATTTAAGGGTATATTCTGTAATTTGGTAAAATAAAGTGCTTGATGTGTAAATATAATAATTGTAAGGGTTAATTTGTGAATTATGTAAATATAGGGTTTACTTTGTAATTAATATAACTAGAGGGGTATAAATAGTAAATTGTGAAACTTAAAGGATTAAAAGTGTTATTCTGGATAATTTATGTATTTAAATAAGTAACATGAGATATTTTAATGTTAGGCCTTTAACATTGGTGAATTTGCATTTAGAACCCTAAAATATGGATAATTGTCATAATTAACCCTAAACTATTATTATAACTTGATAAAATGAACCCTATTTCCATAATATTATTAAATTGACGACTTAACCAAATTCTATCTTGCTAATTATAGAAACCTGCTAAATAAGGAAACGTTCTAAAAATGGAAACTTACTTAAAATGGAAAGATAACTAAGAAACCGTTTGTAATCTTGTCTTTTACTCCTTTAGGTTCGAGGAAGGAGTAACTTGGTCCTTGTCAGCTTTCTATTCTTGTTTTTCTTGCTAATAAGGTACAGATATTCTGCCCTTCTTGTAAGGTGCCTTCGTTCTCTTGATCTCTTGTTTTGATTCGTTTAGGATTCCCAAAGCCATTGCTATGTTTCCCCTTGTATTGTGAACATTTGTTTTGAACCTTGCCTTGAACCTTGCTATGAACCTTGATATGAACTTAGCCATCAACTTTGACTTGAACCCTGATACACTTGATATGGAACTTGAACTTGAACTTGAAACTTAAACTTGATATTTGACTTGGACCACTTGATACTTGATACTTGGTCCACTTGATACTTGACACTTGATACTTGACCTTGACCCACAGTTTGAGACTACGAGCCACTACTAGGCATGAGGGTTTCATGTCCATGTCATTGATGCACCGATGACATGACTCTAGGGTAGGAGAGTGATGTCCTATCCCGTCCCTGACTTGATTTGACTTGTTATGTAGAGGCAGACTTTGGCCACCTGGGGCGTATGGATGCATCCTAGATTTGACTTGACTTGACTTGTTTGATTATATTACTTGTTATATTAGATGATTGATGGGTGTGTGTGATACACGTCTTTCATCTCTTGGGAGCTTGCAACTCCACCCCTTGGAGGTATCCCCTCATATTATACTTGGTATACCGAGGTCACCCCTCCGTATACATGTATATTTGTTTATTTGATTTGAATTGGTTCGTAGAGGATTACTGTTCTTATCTTTTTCTTTACTCTTGTCCTTTACTTATGCCTTAACTCTTATTGATCGTACTTCATTTACTTTTCATAATTTCCTATTACTGCTTTGTTACCGTTATATCTGTTCACTGAGCTTTGTAGCTCAGCCGCATTTTCTTTTCCTGCGGCAGGTATTTAAGCTAGGAGCTGGGTTTTGCTTTGGGATGAGAGCAACTTTGAGTGAAGCATTGACCTTAGTCATCTTAGTTCTACCATTTGGATTTTAGACTTGTTTATGCCATTGTTGGCACTTGGTTTATTAAGTACCTCATTTATTTTCGTTTCATTGTCTTGATGAACTTGATATAAGTCTTGTTGGCTTATTATCCTTGGTTATTAATGTTAAGACTTCTGCTGTTTTGTTATTGATTGTTTCTGATATGAAGCCATATTTGTGACATCTTTACCCTTGTCGGGTTGGGGTGTTACAATTTATGGTATCAGAGACAGGTTTAGCGAAACCCTTAGGCTTAGGCCATTGACCTGTGAGGATTGGGTAGACATTAGGTTTCTGCTTCGTCTTTCCTTCGTGCTTATCCTTCCTAGTTTTGCTAATTTTGTTCGTGACCGTTCAGATGGTGACTACGCGTAATACCGAATACCATCATGGACAGGATGACCCTGACTTCGAGGCCATAATAGCCGCTGCTATGGCTAATGCTCTTCCTCAGTTGGTGACCCAAATCACCAATGACATCAGAAATGGTGCGGGTTCATCAGGAGGTAATGGTGCGGGTTCATCAGGTGGTGGTGGTGGCGGTGCTCCACCTACTGGTATTCATGTTTGGATCGAAAGGTTCAATAAGCTCAAACCTCTTTCTTTTCGGTCTGCTGCCACTCCCACAGAGGCAGAGGATTGGATCACTCATATTGAGAAACTATTCAGGGTCTTGGGTTGTGCTGATGAATTCAAGACACGTTTGGCCACATTCAAATTGGAGGGTGATGCGCTGAGTTGGTGGACAGCGTATGTTCAGTCATAGGAAGAGGATTTCGCTGATACTTGTTCATGGGAGGATTTTTGTGTCATATTTTATAAGCAGTATATTCCGTTGTCTGAGCAGCAGAGGTACGAACGTGAGTATGGGACTATTCGTTAGTTGGATCGAGAGTCATCTGGGGAATTCATGCAGAGGTTCATGAGGTTGGCTAGTTTTGTTGGACCAGAGGTTACGGGTAATGCTCATCGTCAGGCTAGACACTTTAAATGGGCATTGAAGAAGTGGGTATTGGATCGTATTGTGAACACTGAGTATGAGGATGTTGCTTCAGTTGCGGACGCGGCCCGTAACATTGAGTTGTTGCATGCTGATGGGGGTTTGAATAAGAGAGACAAGGATAGAAATCGTGTGAACTTCAGGGAGCAGAGTCGTCAGGACCAGAGTCAGGAGTATAGGAGTTGCCAGGACCAGGGATATGGGCGGTCTGGTAGGAGCTTTGAGTCACGAGGACAGGCGGATCGGGGACATGATTATAAGAGACAAGATTCGAGGAGTCAGGATTCTAGGTCGGCTACTAGACAAGGTAATGATCGTCAGGAGCGCTATGACAATCAAAGGCAGTGGAAAGATCAGTCTTCTAGAAGTTATCAGCAGAATCGGGCTACTGGATCAAGCACTCAGAAGGGATTAGCTGAGAACTTACTTCCCTCATCGACTTGTGCTACTTGTGGGAAGTATCATACTAGAGTTTGTCGTAAGGCTTCTGGTGCGTGCTATGGGTGTGGTTCTACTGAGCATAGGGTGAAGGATTGTCCTAACCAGACTACGTCAGCACTTGGGAAATATCTTGATCCTCCTCCCCCTACTCCTAGTACCGGTCGTGTTTTCTCGCTTTCTCGTGACCAGGCAGATAAGGCGTCTGGTATGTCATTGTTTCATTTCCGTTCTATTTCCTTTCCGTTTCCTTGCAAATTTCGAGGACGAAATTTTTTTTTAGAGGGGAAGAAGTTGTAATACCTAAAATTTCAAAACATGCAAAATGACCAAATTACCCTTGAACTTAAAATTTTACTTATTAATTATTTAAAACACCAAATTAATCCCAAACGCTTGGAAACGAATACCATATGAAGTAAAATATTTTGTACTTGAACATTTTAACATTTTACTAGTTATGAAAATATTTGTAATATTTATATATTTATAAAATACCGATTATGTATTTTATTTACTTTATATTATATTTTTCTATATTAAAACTAAACTAAAAATAGGATAAGTACCAAAAATAATGCAAGATAATTAGAGAACATATTTTTGCCTTTATCCTAAGTCTTGAACCGGCATATTATCTCCCCCCCTCCTCTCATATATTCGGTATTATATATATATCCTACTATTTATCCCTAAAAGTCGACACATACATCCCTAAAAATTCCATTCGATCGTATAAAAATTCCTAGAGCTGGTTCTATATTTTTCCTGGGTTCTATTACGTGCTAAGAGGATTAGAAAAATAGAAGGTCGATTTATAGAAGCTCGGATTTCCTGTTCTTGATTTTTCTTTGCTCGCATACTTGTACCGAGAGGTATAATTTTCTGCAGCTCATGCGTTTGGTTTTAACTCTTTTTGATATTTTTCTAAGCTTGTTTATGTCCTATATAATCTGTATAAAATAGCTAAAACAACCCATGCATGATCTCTAGGTCGCTTGAAATTATTCGAACCATATAAACCCTGATCGAACATAAAACCTTAAATCAACTAAGCAGATTTTTCTGGGCTGAATATATATTTTTAATCGATCATATATAAGCCTAATAACACTAAAAAAATACTCCTTGAATTATTAGAAGCTTAAAATTTGTGTTCTTGAATTAAGTGTATTATCGGATTTAATGAAAAAGGAAGAAAAATTGCAAAAACCCTAGTAACGAATTAGGGTTATAGTTCTTGGGGTAAAATCTGACTAATCAATGCATGATAATGATGAGGTAATGATTGTTCAATGATTAGGAAAAATTAGGGTTTAGTTTTGGTAAATTAAAGTGTAATCCGATTGGAAAATAAAAACTTAAGGGGGTGTTTTGTAATTCTTTAAACTTGTGGGGTATTTTTGTAAGGTTATTTAGATCAGTGGTAATGTATAAAAAATATAACATGAGGGTCTTGTGTGTAAAATAGCAAGAAAAGAATTATTTGGTAGTTATAGGGTACGAATTGTAAATAATTAAAATAGAGGGACTAAAAGTGTAAATTCAGGAAACTTAGGGTTTTTCTGTGTAAATAATGATATTAGAGGTGTAATGTGTAATTTTGGATATTTAAGGGGTTGATATGTAATTATTAATAAATTATGATTTGAATTGTAGTTTTGTAAATTAAAGGGACTAGTTTTGTAATTATGGGAAACTTGAGGATATGATTCGTACCATATGTTAATTTAAGGGTATATTCTGTAATTTGGTAAAATAAAGTGCTTGATGTGTAAATATAATAATTGTAAGGGTTAATTTGTGAATTATGTAAATATAGGGTTTACTTTGTAATTAATATAACTAGAGGGGTATAAATAGTAAATTGTGAAACTTAAAGGATTAAAAGTGTTATTCTGGATAATTTATGTATTTAAATAAGTAACATGAGATATTTTAATGTTAGGCCTTTAACATTGTGAATTTGCATTTAGAACCCTAAAATATGGATAATTGTCATAATTAACCCTAAACTATTATTATAACTTGATAAAATGAACCCTATTTCCATAATATTATTAAATTGACGACTTAACCAAATTCTATCTTGCTAATTATAGAAACCTGCTAAATAAGGAAACGTTCTAAAAATGGAAACTTACTTAAAATGGAAAGATAACTAAGAAACCGTTTGTAATCTTGTCTTCTACTCCTTTAGGTTCGAGGAAGGAGTAAATTGGTCCTTGTCAGCTTTCTATTCTTGTTTTGCTTGCTAATAAGGTACAGATATTCTGCCCTTCTTGTAAGGTGCCTTCGTTCTCTTGATCTCTTGTTTTGATTCGTTTAGGATTCCCAAAGCCATTGCTATGTTTCCCCTTGTATTGTGAACCTTTGTTTTGAACCTTGCCTTGAACCTTGCTATGAACCTTGATATGAACTTAGCCATCAACTTTGACTTGAACCCTGATACACTTGATATGGAACTTGAACTTGAACTTGAAACTTAAACTTGATATTTGACTTGGACCACTTGATACTTGATACTTGGTCCACTTGATACTTGACACTTGATACTTGACCTTGACCCACAGTTTGAGACTACGAGCCACTACTAGGCATGAGGGTTTCATGTCCATGTCATTGATGCACCGATAGCATGACTCTAGGGTAGGAGAGTGATGTCCTATCCCGTCCCTGACTTGATTTGACTTGTTATGTAGAGGCAGACTTTGGCCACCTGGGGCGTATGGATGCATCCTAGATTTGACTTGACTTGACTTGTTTGATTATATTACTTGTTATATTAGATGATTGATGGGTGTGTGCGATACACGTCTTTCATCTCTTGGGAGCTTGCAACTCCACCCCTTAGAGGTATCCCCTCATATTATACTTGGTATACCGAGGTCACCCCTCTGCATACATGTATATTTGTTTATTTGATTTGAATTGGTTCATAGAGGATTACTGTTCTTAGCTTTTTCTTTACTCTTGTCCTTTACTTATGCCTTAACTCTTATTGATCGTACTTCATTTACTTTTCATAATTTCCTATTACTGCTTTGTTACCGTTATATCTGTTCACTGAGCTTTGTAGCTCAGCCGCATTTTCTTTTCCTGCGGCAGGTATTTAAGCTAGGAGCTGGGTTTTGCTTTGGGATGAGAGCAACTTTGAGTGAAGCATTGACCTTAGTCATCTTAGTTCTACCATTTGGATTTTAGATTTGTTTATGCCATTGTTGGCACTTGGTTTATTAAGTACCTCATTTATTTTCGTTTCATTGTCTTGATGAACTTGATATAAGTCTTGTTGGCTTATTATCCTTGGTTATTAATGTTAAGACTTCTGCTATTTTGTTATTGATTGTTTCTTATATGAAGCCATATTTTTGACGTCTTTACCCTTGTCGGGTCGGGGTGTTACAGCTGGTGACCCAGGTCACCACTGTGACTAGCCTTACTGGTCAATGATTTTTGAGTAAATTTGATTGAATTAGTGACCTATATGTCATCTGAAGAAGAAATTATTTAGGTTGTATTTCGTTCATTTGTAGCTGTATACATGTCAGTTGATGTTAATTCGTCTTGGTAAAATAGTGAAAATGGAGATTATAGGTGGGCCAGAATCCAATGGCTATAAGAAAAAGCTGGAGGGGCTCGAGGACTGTGGTGGATTTATGTTTTCAACAAAATTCCTCCTCCTTTCTACCCTAAAACCGGCCCGTTGGCCACCAAGTTTCAAATTTGTTTGTTTGACTTTTACCAAGAACACATTGTACACAAAATTTACACACTAACCATTGGTTAATAGACCTAAACTTCCAACACAAGTGTTTCCTTCCTCTTTTGCTTCACTTTGGCCGACCACAAGTAACCAACACACACCCTTGTATTATTTTTTTAATAGTCTAGCTTATTTAGATGCTTAATTGCTTATTATATTACAAAAGCCATATTTGAAATTTAATATAAGAGGTAACACATTAGATAGCTTATTCACAAGTAAAATCACACACAAAAACCCCTCTTGGTTATCTCTAGCTCACGACACCAACACAAAGAGAAGATGGAGAAAAATCTTGGGGTTTTAGCAAAATATATAGCTTATTGGAAGCTTATTTGGGTTAGGTTACTAAAAAGCTAGAGATTTGGGAGCATAATTGGTTATATAGTGGTTTATTAGTGATCTTTGGCCACAAATCATCTTATATCAACAAAGTAAGCATATACTCTTTTCTATAATTTTTTACGCACTAATATATCACCACACCATGTTTGTAAAAAATATATTATTTATAAAAATTTAACTAGTAAAGATCTAACAAAAATATGTTCATTTTGTTTTGTTAAAACTTTATGAAAATTATTGGAGAAATATATAAATTAGTACTAAAGTTTAGTAATTTAAAGTGAGCTTATAAAAGAATACATATGTTGGGTCTGATAAATCAACCCAATTGTCTCCGACAAGTATTTAAACATAAAATAGCCGAATTCACCTTCTGAAGGCCAGTGAGCATCAACTCTCTGATAACGATTAGAAAGTATGTCACTTCATAACTATCAAAGTGAACATGATGGTTATTAGAAGTGATATACTCTCTGGGAGTTATTAGAGAACATGAATCTCTGATTATTATTCGAAAGATGACTCACTGAAATTAGTGAGTGTTGTATAAAGCTCAAAGGCCAAATAGCCTGAATGGCTTCAGGGAAGTCGAAGACCAACTGAAGAAAATGACTTCACAAACTGATGCGGTGTTAGGGAGTGAAGTTACAAGGAGCTGAAAGACAACACCGGAGTCACTGAGAACTGACAAATGTCTCAGTAACTCTAAAGACTTAACTCTGATTACAACCTAAACCTCAGAACGAGAAGGGGGAAGCTTACACAAGAAGATAAGTTCAAATACTTATCAATACGCGTGAAACAAGCATTGGAACTCTAAGTTGTCAAATCGTAAGAGCCGAAAGTAAGATTCAGACTAGGTTACTAGGCATGTGCTCACCTATAGCAAGTGGACAACTTACTATGCAACCCAAATGCAAACACTGTTTCCCTTCCTATATAAACTTAGGTCGTAAAACTAAGTTAAGCAGAGATTTTGATAAGAAATTATTTGATACCTTTTTAAGGGATCATTTAAGCCTAAAAGTCATATATACTTGATCAAATATTGCCCTAAATAATTTCTTTTTGAATTTTAGGTACTTGGGACGTAAATTGTAGAAACTGGCATGTTTAGTACCAAAACGACAAGAAAACGAAGAAAAACGACCAAGTCAAGAATCTGTCAAAGTGGAGACCTGACGGCGTCACACAACATAACCTGACGCCGTCATTTGTATTTGAAGACCCAGACTCTTTGCAATTTTATAACGTGACGGCTCAGATATTTGATGCGAACATTGCGTCCATGCAAAAGGTTTTACTTCTCAAGGGATCTTGAGAAGCTTGCAATCCTCCAGGTAGTGTACCTTGTTAATACAGATATCGTCCTAAAAACGTTATTTATATTTTACGATCTTTACTTAGTTTTGTTAATGACAATTACAAAGTATATCTTTAAGCAAATTATAAATACTAGCTAAAGTCTCTTTAGAACACATTTTACATTTCACAAGTTTACTTGGAAATACATTTCATACATCTACATGTTTATTTCCTTAAAAGGAAACTTTATTTCTAAAATGATACAATGACATCATGGCATGCATCATACATGTAATCTTGGTAAGATCTTGTAATATCTTGGATAGATCTTCAAGTAAGATAGTTGACATTGGAAGATCTTGATATGACAACACTAAGATATGGAAAGATTGGAGAGATTTGGAAAATCTCTTAGCTGTCTTACCTCTGGCATACCCACGGATCCCTTCGACATAAAGGACGGATCCCTTTTAAGGGATCCGCCGGATCCGCCGAGTGTTTATCAGCTTGCCTATAAATAGCAAGCTGATTACTTGGCCTTCTTATCACTCATATAGCTTAAGTACATACTCATTCATATTACTAACATCATTCATTCATATCATTTGATCTTTCTTTTGTAGCAAAGAAGATTAAGCATCAAGGTTCAACACAGACGTGTAAACCTTTAGTATAGTTACTGTGTGATCTTTGTGTAATTCACACATCATTATTTGTATCATTTATCTCAGTGAGTGTGGTTAGTGTTTCATTCCTCAAAACACAAAGAGTGTAGGGAGTGGTTGTACCCTTGTGAAAGAACTCGACATCTAGCTTAGTGTCGGTAATTGTATAGGCGACGTTGGGTTGGTTCTGCCCTGAAGTAGAACTCGGTGTTTAGCTTAGTACCGGAAAAGGAAGTAAGCAACGTGTAAAGGTTTTCTCCACCTAGAAGAGAGTTTGTTTCTTAGTGAAGGATAACTCTCGAGTTAGAGGCTCAAGGAGTGGAGTAGGGCAAGGAAGAGAGTTGATGCGCGTGTGCGTAGTGCTCTAATTTATACCCACGATATGTCGTTGTGGTTTTAGCAGTATTCAAGTTTTAAATTTATATTTAGCCGACTTATCAATAACACACACACTTTAACGAGCAGTGTACCCGGTCAGTATGAATATAATGGTAAGTAGAGTGTCGATCACTAAGAGTGGAACGTATTACCTAGTTATTCTAATCAGTATTTTAATATCTTAAGTTAGCTATACAACCTAATCTAACGCAAGGGGGTTCAGCCTGAGAGACTGGCACGATTTGGTTATGATTAAATATAACCTAAACTAATAGGCATGAATCAGCGATTAGCACACACGTACACAGATAAATACTTGAGACAATAAGAAGATCTGTCTTGATAGTTAAGTAGCTTGTCACTTGTTTTATTGCTAGTTTTATATGAAGTGTATGTAATTAATCCTTTCTCGTTGGCTCTAATCTTATCGGCGAGTAAACCCTTAATGATTACTTATGACTATCCTATTTACCTTTCTTCCTACTTTTCTACAGACGATAGAATGCATAGGTGATAAAATAAATAGGCGAGGACAGAGGCATGGCGACCCGATCAATGCTCAGCTAGACACAGAGGTTATCAATGCACTAATAAAAGTCACCAAAGACATCAACATATAAACTTTAATTAATGGGAAAGCAATATTAAAGGGAGTGCAATCTTTCCGTTGTCACATTACACAAGCCCATCAATCCTGATGAATTAAAGTGTACTAATACAATAAAACAAAACTACTTAATGAATTGAATACATGCAGGACCTTCTTACAGCTCTTGTATCTTCGTTCAAGGTGTGTCTTGTGCTGCTACACGTCTGAATTCGGCCTAGGGTTTTGTGGTCTTCTTCTCTCTATTTTAGCCTCTCGAAATTCGTCTGGCCTTGGGGTATTTATAGTTTCTGTCTGAGGGTAAGATGCGGCGCATTGAATAAGTAGATGCGGCGCATTGACTTAACTTCGCGTGGGGTCCAAGATTAATATATTCAGGAATATTCGTATACCGCCAGAAGATGCGGCATAACTCCATTTCTAGATGCGGCGCATGTCCTTGCTGTCTTGGATCGTAGCTTGTGAAATCTTGATAGTGATGCGCCGTATATAATAAGTAGGATGCGGCGTATCTGGAGCAGAATAATCTTGATCTTGTACATTTCAGTAGACTCTTAACTTCTTGATTGTTTTGCTCCATAATTAGTCCAAAATCGCCAAGTTTCACATAATACTTGTTTTTACCTGAGAATTACAAAAGTAAACATTAACGTATCAATTCTCACAGATAATATAATAAAACAAGTCAAATAAATAGGATAAATGATGGTAATAAAATGTACTTATTTAAGTTCATCAAGAGTCCTTGTAGCCGAACCACTATAAACATCCGTGTTGTGTGGTTTGATCTTTCCTCTCTTTACTTTTCATATATATTGTGTGAATACTTGTTTGTGTTTGTTTCCCTTGAATTAACATAGAGTAACAAAGCGAATTAATATTAATCGGTAAAACTATTCAACCCCCCCTTCTAGTTTTCCATAATTGGTATCAGAGCTACGTTACTTAAGACTTTTAAAATATATTGTATTTTAAAACTTAAAACGATCCATAGATTTTGAAAACTTTAAAGAAGGGCAATCTATGCAAAGACCACCTTTATTTGAACCAAATTGCTTTATATATTGGAAGAATCGCTTTGAGACATATGTAAAGTCAAAGGACATAGATCTGTGGTATATAATTGTTGAAGGTGATTACAAGCCCATTAGTAATGATATTTCGGGTGGTCGGGATGTAGGAGCTTCTCTTACTCATCACAGTGATGAGCAAAAGAAGTTGATTGCCAAAAACAATGAAGCCAAAATGATGCTTTACAATGCCTTACCTAAGAAAGAATATGAAAGAGTTTTTATGTGTAAAACGGCTAAAGATATTTGGCAATCTCTTATTATCACTCATCAAGGGAACTCACAAGTCAAAGATAACAAAATTGATCTTCTTGTTCAACAATATGAACAATTTGTTATCTCTGAAGATGAGACCATTGATGGTGCTTTTGCTAAGTTTAATACTATTATTACATCTCTTAAAGCACTTGACGAATCTTTTTCTAGTAAGAACTTTGTCAGAAAATTTCTTAGAGCACTTCATCCTAAGTGGAGAGCAAAAGTGACGGCTATTGAAGAATCCAAGGATCTCTCGAGCATGACACTAGATGAGCTCATAGGAAATCTCAAAGTTCACGAAATGGTGATGTAAAAGGATTCAGAAATAGTTAAAGGGAAGAAGGAGAAAATAAAGTCCATTGCCTTGAAAGCTAGAGTTGAGCCAAGTGATGAGGAAGAGTCTTGTTCAAGTAGCGAAGACGAAGAATATGCCATGGCCGTAAGAGATTTCAAGAAGTTCTTCAGGAGACGAGGAAAGTTCGTAAAACCACCTCGTGAAGAAAAGAAATCTTTACGAAAAGACCATGATGATAGAAAGGGCAAGTTAGATAGGAAGTGCTATAGATGTGGAGATTCTGGTCACTTTATAAGTGAATGTCCAAAGCCTCCAAAGAACAAGTCTCAAAAAGCATTCGTTAGTGGAGCTTGGAGTGATAGTTAAGGAGATGATGATGAGCCTAAGAACAACGAAGTTGCCCTTATGGCTCATGACACAGAAGAGGTACATTCTGACTCATACTCCTCTATAGATGATGAAACCTTAGAAATAGAATTTAACAAGCTGTGTGATATCACATTAAAAATCATCAACAAAAACAAATTCTTGAAAACTAAAACCACACTTTTAGAAAAAGAAGTGTATTGGCTTAAAGAAAAAGAGATACGAATGGAAAAGGGGAAAAATAGTAAAGATACATATGTCTCTTGTCAAGAACTAAAATTAGAATTAGATGCACTAAAAACTTCACAGGAAGATCTCATTAAGCAAAACTCTAAGTTTAAAAGGTTTGATAAAAACATAAGTTGTGCAGATGAGATAATGAAGATGCAAAAACTTCCTCATGATAAAACCGGATTAGGTTTTATGAAACTAGGAACCTTAAGTGACTTTAAGAAACAAACTGTGAATGAAAAAGAAACTGTTTCAACTAAGTCAGAAGCTCACGAATCCGACGAATCCAAAGTTTTGGATCCGCCAGTTGTACCCAAGGGATCCGCGGGTACAGAAGTTGAACAGAAGGTTCAGAAAACAGACCGTACTGAATTTGTTAAGGTCACTAGAAAACCTAGTACTAGTACAAATAATAACAAGCTAAAACCAGCTGTGTTCATAGGGAGAGGTCAAGCTAGGAATGAGTATAGAGTTAAAACATCACAACAGAGAACTCAAACTAGTTTTCCCAAACACCCCTTTCCTAAGAGTAATGTTAATTCACAACATCATTATCAAAATAATTGGAACCAAAATATGCCTAGAAACTTTCAAGGTCCCAATTACATGCCATGTAACTATTATCTTCCATTTGCTTACATGAACCATGATAATGTTATGTTTAACACAAACGGACCCATGAGATATTGGGGACCAAACGCTTGAGTCTTTATTGAACTTAGGTGTGCTTAAAAGTTGAACTTGAACCTGATGAGTGGATCAAAGATAGTGGGTGTTCAAGACACATGACAGGAAACAAATGCCTTTTCTCCACTTACCAAGTGTACGACGGAGGTAATGTCACATTTGGTAGCAAGCTTAAAAGTAAAATCATCGGAAAAGGTACAATCTCTCATGACTCCCTCCCTATTGATGATGTTGCTCATGTTGATAATTTAGGTTTTAACTTACTTAGTATAAGTCAATTGTGCCACAAAAAGTATAACGTCCTTTTCAGTGAAAATGGAAGTAAAATACTTAAAGATGGCATAACAGTAGGAAAAGGTGTCTTAAAGAATAACGTATATGTTATGAAATTAGATAAAACACCTAAAGACAAGCTTTGTCTTACTTCTCTGGACGAAAACTCAACCTTATGGCATCGACGCTTAGGTCATGCCAATATGAGGTTAATTCAATCCTTATCATCCAAAGAACTCGTTAGGAACCTACCTAAGTTGAGATATGACCAACACTTTTGTGATGCTTGCAAAATTGGGAAACAAGTGCATAATAGCCATAAGGCTAAAAACATGGTATCTACATCTAGGTGTCTAGAATTGTTACATATGGATTTGTTTGGCCCGTCGGCTATACAAAGTTATGGAGGTAATTTTTACACATTAGTTATAGTAGATGATTACTCTAGGTATACATGGACTAAATTTTTGAAAACAAAAAATGAGGCCTTTGATAAATTTGAAATTCTAAGCAAGAAAATTCAAAATCAATTAGGAAGTAACATAGTATCTATTAGAACTGACCATGGTCGAGAATTTGACAACGAAGTCCAATTCGGAACATTCTGTGATAAAAATGGAATAACTCATAATTTCTCGGCTCCTCGAACTCCACAATCTAATGGCGTAGTAGAACGGAAAAATAGGAAAATTCAAGAAATGAGTAGAACTATGTTAAATGAACAAAACATACCTCAAAAGTTTTGGTGTCGCGCAGTAGATACTTCCACATATATCCTAAATAGAGTTTTAATTAGACCATTTTTAAATAAAACTCCTTATGAACTTTATCAAGGCAAAAAGCCTACTTTAGGATATTTTAGAGTGTTTGGAAGCAAGTGCTTCATTTTAAACACAAAGGATTATCTCACCAAATTCGACCCAAAGTCGTGTGAAGGTGTATTTCTAGAATATTCACAAGCTAGTAAAGCATACATAGTTTTGAACAAGGAAACCTCAAGAGTCGAGGAATCATTGAACGTAACATTCGATGAATGTCCACCTCCCTCTAAGACATCACCTTTGGTAGATGATGACTTAGTTGAAAACCAAATGGTTGATAATCAGGAAAATGTTGAAAATGATAAAGAAGATGAACCAGTAAAAAGAGATTTAGTCAACATCAAAGAAGATAAAAGTCATCCATTAGAAAACGTCATAGGAAAACTAAATGAAAGAACATTAAGGCCTAAAGCTCAAAATGAAAGTAATTTCTTTTGTTTTGTTTCAACAATAGAACCTAAAAATATAAATGAAGCAATAAAAGATGAATCTTGGGTCATTGCGATGCAAGAAGAATTAAATCAATTTATTAGGAATGACGTTTGGACATTAGTTCCTCAACCTAAAAATCAAACCATAATAGGTACCAAATGGGTTTTTAGAAATAAAATGGATGAAAATGGCATAGTATCTAGAAACAAAGCTAGACTAGTAGCACAAGGCTACAATCAACAAGAAGGAATAGATTACGATGAAACATTTGCACCCGTAGCTAGACTTGAGTCTATTAGAATAATACTTGCATATGCATGTGCACATGATTTTAAATTATTTCAAATGGATGTCAAAAGTGCATTTTTAAATGGCTTTATAAATAAAGAGGTATATGTAGCACAACCTCCCGGCTTTGCCGATTTTGAAAAACCAAATCAAGTTTACAAATTAAAGAAAGCTTTATACGGACTTAAGCAAGCACCAAAAGCTTGGTATGATTGACATAAGACCTTCTTAGTTGACCATAAGTACACCATGGGCCTAGTAGATAACACTCTCTTCACCAAGAAAAAGGGATCACATATTATCATCGTCCAGATATATGTGGATGACATTATATTTGGTTCAACTTGTCAAGAGTTATGTGATGATTTCTCAAAAATCATGCATGACGAGTTTGAAATGAGTATGATGGGGGAACTAAACTTTTTCTTAGGTCTCAAATAAAACAATTAGAAGATGGGATATTCTTCAACCAATCAAAGTATATCAAAGATATGCTTAAGAAGTTTGGTCTTGAAGACTCAAAACCATTGAAAACACCTATGTCCTCCGAAACCAAACTCACAAAGGATGAAGAAAATGAATCCGTAGATAGCACTAAATATAGGGGAATGATTGGTAGTTTATTCTATCTTACGGCTAGTAGGCCAGACATTATGTTTAGTGTTTGTCTATGTGCACGTTTTCAAGAAGATCCCAAAATATCCAATCTTGAAGCCGTTAAACGGATATTTAGGTACATCAAAGGCACTACACATGTAGGATTATGGTATCCCAAAGGAACGGGTGTAGAAACCATAGTGTATGCCGACTCAGACCATGCCGGTGACTATGTTGATAGGGAAAGTACTAGTGGTATTTGTACTTTTGTAGGATATTGTCTCACCTCATGGTTCGCTAAGAAACAAACAGCCCTCGCAATCTCAACGACAGAGGCAGAGTATGTGTCTGCAGGAAAGGCGTGTCAACAAGCACTGTGGATGAAACAAGCTCTCATAGACTATGGAATCGAACTCAATGACATCCCCATTCTTTGTGACAACAAAGGAGCTATCGACCTCAGCAAAAATACGGTCCAACACGCTAGAACCAAACACATTGAAATACGTCATCATTTCCTACGCGACAATGTTCAGAAGGGAAATATCTCAATTGAGAAAGTTTCCTCAGAGGACAACATTGCCGACATCCTCACAAAACCTCTCAAAAGAGAACCTTTCAACTACCTTAGACTTGGATTAGGATTAATGGAACCTAGTGATTAGAATAGACAGTAGCGTAAACCTTAGTTTAACCAAACTCGACACTAAACCAAAAACTGTGTTCTGATCCCGCGGATCCAAACGATAACAAAGGCGGATCCTTTGTTTTGGATCCGCCGGATCCGTCACATGCACAGGTTGTTATATTATAAAATAAACAACACCATGTACTATTCATCACTCTCCTAAAACTTATCACCTACTGAATTCGTCCCATACTTCACCAAATTCACAAATTAAGCCATTGTTCTCAACCAAATTGTGCTCCAAACAACACTCTAAGTATCCTTATCATGTTTATACTCCTGATCTGCGTCTAGGATTTCTTTTTCATGCACAAAACCAAACCTTGGGGTTATGCATAATTCTTGAAAAATCATGAAGTATACTTTCCAAATTGCATAACAAATCATGTTTTTCATAGTTAGGAATTGCATCTTATAGTACATTGTCATCATTCATCAAAAACCCCATGAGAAATTTTTGCTAAAATCTTCTCACGACTAGGAAAAACGGTTTTTGGACATTGTTCATACAAATACAAAAACGTTAGGTTTTAAGCATCACTTGCATCATGTCTCTTGAATGCTAAAGGGAATACATAACTAATATATATTTTCGGGTACATTCAAATGTAGCTACATTGAAGTAGGAGCGTTTGGGTTATCTCTTGTTTTATTATAAAACTTGCATAAACATAATTTTCATGCATCAAAATGAGTTGAGATAATCGCACCTCCACATTGTCCCCATGTAGGCACACACTAGACATATATATTTTTGATAATTTCAACTAAACTATATATATTTTTCGTGTCTAGGATAATCATGCCTCCCGTCACCAACTATGATCACAAACACACCGTCAATTACCTACCTAAACACCATAAAACCAAAGGACTTAGTGAACAACAAGTTGAAACTTTCAAAGCTCTAGAAAAACACTACGTACATGAGGGTAGGTTTGTAGAGTCCTCATTCTATGAAGGAACCGATCTTAGGGAACAACTAGCGGCCATTCACTTTGATTCCCTCCTAGATATCGATGAACCAATAGTTCCATGATTCATTTTAGAATTCTATGCTAGTATCACTCTAGAGTCAAATGATCAAGGTTA
Source organism: Artemisia tridentata subsp. tridentata (assembly GCA_021014915.2). Classification (NCBI taxonomy): domain Eukaryota; kingdom Viridiplantae; phylum Streptophyta; class Magnoliopsida; order Asterales; family Asteraceae; genus Artemisia; species Artemisia tridentata. The sequence goes on from CP139508.1 coordinate 263,817,342, forward strand.
CATAAACATTCGTTTCAGTGTCAATGGAACACAATACAACATCCCCTTAAATCAATTCGGTGAGGTCCTAGGAGTTCCAAGTTATGGAACGAGTGTCTATACCGATAAATGGTCATTAACCATTCTTGAGTCAAATCTTGAACGAACGACACCATATGCCACTCCTTTAGCCTCAAAAGAAGTCATTCGTGAGCATCTCTTCATTCCTAGGAACAACCCCACTAGGATGTATCGAGGTAAAGAAGTAGCTAGAGATCCGTTTGCTATGGAGCAAAATGAGATTAAGCCCGAGTTTAGGAAACTGGAAAAAGTCTTAAGGGCCAATGTCATGTGCACGGTAGGAAACCGCGATCACATCAATGCTTGTCTTTGCCACATGATGTACAATGTGTCAATCCGTCATCCTTTCAATCTTGCTTACTATATCGCCAAGAGAATGGCCGATATTCCAGTTCAAAGAAAAGTGGCATTGCCTTATGGAATGCTCTTAACCCGTCTTTATCGAGCATTTGCACCCATTCCTAGAAATGCCTTAGGTTTTGTTCCCGACTATGATGAGATCCAACGTACCTTTGCTCCCTTAAGCGACCATAGGGTATGTAACACCCCAACCCGATAAGGGTAGAAGTATTACGTTATGGTGACATATCAAAGCAAACACAAGCATATGACTTAATTAATACAAATGAATTTCAAAGGTTACAAAGGGAAAATCTAAAATACAAGGTTACAAATGAGAACAACAATAAATTCTAAGTTTGAAATTGTAAACACTTCCAGTCATCTCTAATCCAGAATAGCTTTCAAAATGTAGTCTTCTAAGTCCAAAAGTACTCTCCCCTCATAACCCAGCTTCCTACTAAAACCTGCCGCAGGAAAAGAAATGCAGCTGAGCTTAAAAAGCCCAGTGAACAGATATATATATATATATATATATATATATATATATATATATATATATATATATATATATATATATATATATATATATATAAATGAAGCAAATGATAAAGAACAAAGAATATAGTAAGGTACAATGGGGATAATATCATAAGGTATAAACAATGTGAAAGTATAAGGAAAAGAATAGGATAGTAATCCACCACGAGCCCAGAAACAGATCATATATAGTAACCATTAAACAATCTAGAGGGGATACCTCTCAAGTAACCAGATAATATGAGGGGTGTCCTCATGTATCAAATGGAGTGATCAGCTCCCAGATATGTGAAAGGCGTGTATTGCACACAAGCACCAGTCACCAGACATATAATAAATTAGATAACAGATAATCCACTAAACAGATAACAGATCTAGGATGCATCCATATGCCCCCACAGATAAAATAGTGGCCAAATAATATAATGCGCATATCAGATAACAGATAAGGGACGGTGTGGAACATCACTCAACCACACTAGAGTCATGCCATTGGTGCATCAATGACATGGACATGGAACCGCCATGCCTAGTGAAAAATGGCTCGGGTATCAAACTGGGAGTCAAATATCATATCATAATCAGAGTATCATATCAAAAGGTTCATATCATAAGGTTCATATCAAATATTTCAGAAGTGCATATCAAAGGTTCATAATCAGAGGTTCATATCAGAGTTTCATATCAAAGGGATCATAGCAAAGGTATCATATCAGAAACTATCAGATCAAAGGTGCATAAGAAGTCATGAGAAACCTTAAGAGAAAGGTCAGAATATCTGTACCTTACACCGCAAGTGCGAACATAACAGAAACATAAAGATCGGAATCAAACTCCTTCTTCAGCGAATCTACACGAATACATGATCATCTTATTATTAATATCTTATTTAAATCAGATTACTTATTTTAGTCGGCTTTCCGTTTTTAGTAACTTTCCTTTTTATAGCAGCTTTCCAAAAATAATAACTTTTCCAAAAATAGTATGTTTCCAAAATTAATAAGTTTCCCGTATTAATGTAAATTGACAATTTAATAAACTTTAAGGTTCAATATGATTAATATGATAGTTTAGGGTTAATTATGACAACTTATAATAGTTTTGGGTTTAAAATGTCAATATATCAAAGTCTAGGGTCTAAGATGTAAATTATGTAATATATGACCAATACTCGTTTTAGCCGATTAGATGACATGTTTTAACATGTTTTCGACACAATATAAACCCGAGACCCTTCTTTTGTTTTAAATCCTATTCGGCCCATATATACGTGCATGTTTTAACATCTTAACTCGACACCATTTTCATACGACTCCTCCTTTTTGCCCAGCCCCTACGACGCATAAATAAATCCTTTTCCAGCCCATATCTCATGCACACGCCATGTATAAAAATAACAATCCGCACACACTCTTTTCGACTTTAGACCAAACCGGAACGCACTCCACCAATCTAGTCGAGACACACCCTTCTCGACACATTCACACTCATTATGGTACACACACTCACACACCTTTCGAATTCACTTCAACATCGAAATACCTCTTTACTCAAAGCCTAATGAGACACTACTTGATTACTACCTACTGGACAGAAACATGAGTCTACAACATCCAAAATAAGTCTAACCTTTTTTGTTTGTTTAGGACCTACATACGCACTGATCACACATTTTATTCTTGTTTATTAATCCTCACAATACACCAACTATTCCATGCATGCAAAATACTCGAAACACAATCTAGAAGATCATACCAGTCCAAACTCTTCTTCACAGGTTAAATACTTATGTTCCTCTTAATTCGTTTAGGTTAATATCAGATTCAAACGTAACATAGAGATTAAACGTTTAAAGTGACCAAATATGTACGCCTATAACAGTTGGTACAAATGGCAAACAGAAAATAATTTCGACACAACCGTGGTTCGTATATTCTAGATTTTATGAAGCCTAACCATTCGCATACAGTTTCAGTGAAACAAGTACTTATCATTTAGACTAGATCATGATCATGTATTATAGTTATTTTTGGGTTATATGTGCCGATAGAATAGAACACAAAAAGTGGATATACCTTGGACGATAACTCGAATCTGAAACAAAGACGGAATTCAAACTCAAACACAACATGAGCATGTAGACCAGTTTGAATACAACGCAGGTACTCACTCAACGACCCACACAAGGACTCGAACCCAGTTCCCACCTCTAACCTTCTGCCAACGACCTACATTCTTAGCCCCAACCGTACACAGCCCCTACACGAACCGTAACCCATGAGTGAACGAACCTGAAAGATGAGCCCAACTCCAACGCGAATCGTACCCGCACTCTATAAACGACACTCGAATACTGGGTTGCAATAACTCGACCTCTATTTAACCACAAGCTATCTTCTTCGTACCACTTGGATATTGAGAGAAAAGGCACAGCCGTCTTGTTAAAGTTTTTTTTTCTTGGGTTTTCGGTGAAATGTGAATGGGTATAGGTCGATTCATATAGTGAGAATATAAGGAAATTATGGCTGAATTATTGCCGAGTCTTGGGGAGAATTGATGACCCAATCTTTTCTAAATATAACTCATAATATTTCCGATTTATCTCTTTTTGACTATCAAATCGGGTGGCATTTATAAAGTTAAGGAAATGGGTCGGTTGTTGTTTTAGTTTTTTTGATTCTGTTATCAAAGTTGTGAGAAGTGGAGGATATATGCTTTAAAAAGGTGAGTGAGTGGAGTTATCCACATGGATGTGTCGTATACTTTGAATGATGATTGGAGAAATTAAAGGCCCAATTTGTGATTAATTGACCGAGTGTCATGGGAGGTATGATAATCAAGGTAGACTTACCATATTTCAAAAACGTGTGTGTATAATTAATAAAATGTCATTCGATCCTATACAACTATATATCGTGTATTTTATTATGGCAATAGAGATTTCGGTTCCATATATCTTGTTGGAAGAAAACGTGTGAACTTAATAAGGAAAATGGAATTATGGTTCTTATCACAAAACGTATGGAACAAATTTTATAAAGGGTGTGTGTCGTTTGTTATCACATTAGAATTAGATTTAGTAACTTAGTTTTATTTCATATAATGACATATAATCACATAAAATATAGTTTAATATTTTTTTATTTATCAATACATAACTTAGGCTAAAATTCGAATTTCCAATTAAAATGCGATTACGGATTTTAGGGTTTTACAGGGTAGCGCTTGATAAAGGCAAACGTCCTCGTGCTCAAACCTCATCATCTTCATCATCAATGAGTGACGATGACGGCTTACCAAATTCTAGACTTCCTCCACCCGAGTACTTGAGACAACTTCCACCAATTCAGAATGAATCACCTGAGCATCGTCAAATGAAGGGAATGGTGAAGAATTTAGGTCGATGGATCATGAAGCTTCACAAGGGTATGAAGAAGTTGAAGAAGAAGTTGAGTTGATAGAGTGTTTGGAACTAATCGTTTCTAGACAATGTTATGTTGAATGGTTATATTATTAACTTGTTATGATGCTACTTGAATTGTATGTGAACTAACTAATATTTGCAGGTCGATAACACTTAGTGTTATCAATTTTCCAAGTATAAGCCTATGTTTGGCTTAACTCCTATTAAGGTAAGTTCACATAATCGGATTAATCTACGATTAACAATGTGTTAGTATCATCATATTTAGTTGTTTTGCATTACATATTAGATGATAGATATGCTCCAAGAGAATTTTCGGGTTTTCGTCGAAAAACGAGAAATATGACATACTCTCTGTGAAGTTTTAGCATTTTTTTGCCAGGCGGATCTGGCGGATCCCTTAATTTGGATCCGCCAAGTGTTAGCGTTGGCTCCGTCATTTTACAACCTGCGGATCAGGCGGATCCCAAATTATGGATCCGCACGCCTTGTCGTTTGGATCCGCAGGTATAAAAGTTAATTTCTTAAAACTTTTCGACTCATCCCGATTCTTTGATTTTAGTTTCTAATGTTCTTTAGAATAGGTTCACTGATCACTATAAATCTTAGAATGATTTAGAAACTCTTAGAAACCTAAGAACAAAATTTCCCACCAAAATTTGAATTTTCAAATCTTAGGAGTAAGTTACCTTTCTGTTACAAGTAAGGAACCCTTTTTAGGGATCCTTCAAATCCGTGGGTACATCACATCACAGGATTTTCCACTATCCCTTTGCATTTACTGCATATCTCCCTCCTCTTACTCAACATAAGTTCTATGGCTTGACTTATGTGATGTGATTTGCACAAATTTTTGTTCCAAATCATTCAGAACCAACATTCTCTATTGGATTCACATCAAATCCAAACACACAGACTCATATACCTTCTTGTAGGAATTAACCTTCTTGATTGTGTGGATCTATTCGGGTGGTCTTGGATCTTGAAAGATCAAGAAACCCATTTGAGTTAGTTGGTAGAGAGAAGTTAGAGAGAGGTGGGAGACTCTTTGTGAAAATCTGGATATTAGATTAATTGTGACAAGAGTTCCAACCCTTCCCAAGTGTGGGAAGGGGTATTTATACTTCTACATATTGGTGCCCCTAGTGGGCTGTGGAGTGAGCTGACAGTGGGGAAAGCCCCGACCCACTCCACAAATATAAATACGACTAATACTATTAATACTAATACTAATAATACTAAGCTAATATAAATAAGCCTACGAGCTATATAAATGCTAATTAGATGCTCGGGGTGACCGAACCTTCATATGAATATTTATATTCCTAACAATCTCCCCCTAAGGGAGGTCACCCCGGAAATAATAACTTGAATTCTAGCATTTTATCTTTTGATCTTGACTCCATAGCTCGTAGTCTTCGATTCTTCAACGTCTTGTATCTTTGTGCCTTTAGCAGTGATCTTTTGATGACCGTTCTTTGTCTTGGATGATCTTTGAGTATTCTTCGACTTTATCATCCAACATTTGTTTTCAAGTCATCTTTCAACAGTATGTTTCCATGTGATGTGTAAATCTTTGAGCCGACATGCTCACACTATTTGGTGTCATGATCTTTAGCATCAGAGTTTGCAGAAGCCGTGTTAAAGGTCTTTTAGGTTGATCATGACTTTGTTGAGTTACAATTGTAGTGTAAGCATGTGGTATAGGATTGGCATCTTTACATCAACAGCTACAACCGCATTCAGCTGCAACCTCAATCAGCTACAACCGCAAACAGCTGCAACAGCAATCAGCTTCAATCGCCAGAAGTTCCTGCATACGACAGTTAGCAATAAAACGTCCGGTACTTACAGGTTCGGACTTTGAGATTGTTAACAGCATAGTGTGAAAACTCTCTCTAATCCTTACCAAGACCGTTCCTAATCGAAAACCCACAGAGGGCTTTTTAAGATCGAACCGTAGCACATCAACGATTAGGTGAGTCGCTGGAGATCACTCCACGACTGTAGATCGTTTGAAACCGCCGCGATCACTAAGCGTAATCCCCAGGGAATTACCGAAGTGACCTGCTTTCAGGGCTGCTTGATGTTGACCCTGGCAGGAATTTCCATTCAATCATTGAGAATTACATTTGTAAATTCTCTCATAAATGTTCTGGCAGATTGCTAAGATCTGCGTAGGACTCTTAAGTTTACAACTGGTGTCCTTAATGTTGAACAACCAGTGTAGAAATAATTCGTGTTCCTATGAGATCTTATTATGCATCTCGTGGCTCTAGACTCTATTGTGCGTTTTGATTTAGTGAGCGGAGGCTGGAGAGAACTGCCACCTTTTCAATATCATCTAACTCGGAGTGAGAGAGACGATAGGAATGTATTGAACTCCGTGACAATTGAAACAAGAATCCTTTGAGGGACCTTGAGTGGCTAGGGAGGGTTGTGCAGCGTATCACTGGGTCCATGATACTTTGTCTTCAATGTCAGCAATCAACTAAGTGATTCTGACAACATATGTATTGACCCGGTTTCTGCCTAAGTTGTAAGGAGGGCTAATTCTTTTCACCCTTTATCTTTACAATTCTTTTTCATTCTTCAACCCCTTCAGTGCTTACCGAGACTTCCTTACTAGTACCTTGTTGGGTTTGTTCCAGTACTAGCTCCATCTCAGTCGGCACTCTTCCCTTATCCACTTTTCTCCTTTTTCATCATACCTAAGGACTTCTACACTAACTAGTGGATTGTCCCTGGGTAGATCCCTCCGGCTCTGGCGGGATCGTGGGAACTTGAGCCTAACCTAACCATCCTTATAACTCCATACATTCATTAAAATGGTCGGTCTTTGATGTACTTCCACGATTGCCAAACCAAATCTTTGAAAAATCTCTCAAAGTGTTCATGATTCTGAAACACATTTTTGCAAACACTTGAGAGTTTTATATTTTTCAAATGCTCCCCCTCAACAAGTGCTCGGTTGATTGTTTTATAAATTTGCACATGTTAGGTAGAGCTTGCACTTTTTGAATTGATCCAATTTCAGTGAACATGACCGATTCGAGACACGCTTACATCACTGGTTAGACCAGCTTGAAATTATTACCCGTCCTGGTCAAGTCCATAGAAAGTTTCTCGAAACGGTACACTCTACTCAGACACATCCTTTTCGAGACACGCTTACATCACTAGTTAGACTAGCTTGAAATTATTACCCGGCCAGGATATGTCCTTTCGATTCATGACAGTATATGTTTCGTCAATTCAATGGTTAAGTCTGAGTCACGATCTCTTGCAATGCCAAATCCTTTTTTGTTTCCACAAACCATTTGCTCCCCCTCAATATGTGCATTGATATACAAAAGAGTTTAGCACATATGGGAGAGCGTTCATTATACTTTCCAAAACATCACATTTTCATCAGGTTTCATATTTAAATCACATTCTCTCCCCCGATCAAAAATTTCAAACCTTTTGAGATTTGTGATCCCAATTGATTTAAATAATTTAGAAAAATATGGGAGAAAATGTGGTCAGGTTTAACATGTTCTGATGATGAAACATACTTTGCTCCCCCTTAATCTAAGAGGGAGATTCACTGCTCATTTTGCACAAGTTAACAATTATGACACAAATGATATTGACCTTTTTGCTCAAATGATGTAATCACCCACTTTTCTGAGTGAGTCAGTGGTCAACATCGATTATCCATCCACCAACAAATCTTCTCAAGTATTGTCGATCCCCACTTGACGAGATCTGAGTAAGTACTTCGTTGTTAAAATGATGGTGGTGGAGGTGAAGGTGTTGTTGTTGTTGTTGTTGCCGATGTTGTTGTCGTGGTGAATTCCGAGCCAATCAATAGAGTTTGAACGTCTGATCAAATGGTTAGAATGAGAACTGGTACATTCATTTTGGCTATGGAATCTGCATAAGAATATCAACACAGATATACATACATACAGATACACTATTCCTAGATAGCTACCCTTCAGCAGCTTGCCACATTATAATACCAAGTTCATCCTATAATCAAACCCCAATCAGGAACTACGTCAAACCACTATCTAGCATGAAGAGCAAATAGCAATCATGAACATGGCAATTCACACGAATTTCAATATTCAATTCAGGATCTTAGGAACATGATTCTAACATAATAGCAATCTACCTAAGCGAATCCTGAGAACATATGCACAATATCAACAACAATTAAGCAGCAGAGACAAACAACATTTGAAACTCATTCATTTAGATCATACAAATGCCAGTGGAGTATTCAAAAACATCAAACACAACTGGTTTTTTTACTTCTTTTAGGTTTTGAGTCTTAAGGTGTTTAGGGGATTAAACGAGGATTCCAAAGAGATACAAATGAACCTTCTAGTTATATGAAGCTAGGATACTATAAGCAAGTTGCACATAATGTCCTAAACTTTCTAGCAACTAACACACTTGGTCATTTGAAATATTTAAGCAAGATCCTCTTCAACTAATTCCCCATTAACTACAAAACCATTTCTAACAAGTATGATTTAACCAATAAATCCGTTTGATGATATAAAATTTGAATTCACTCTCCCCCTCAATCAATGACCCGTATTCTAGTTGAACCTCAACTAAAATCACGCTTAACCCCACAACTCATCAAACAAGAACTGTCATGAGGTTTTGTAGTCGTTGATTGAGTGACAAATTTTATGCATAATCCAAGTATAAACAAATTTCATACAACACATATTCACCAAGTGTCTCACAAATAATTTTCAGAAGAATCATAGAATGAAAACTATTTGTATGCAAAGAAGACTTCTCTTCTTTTTCAAGAAATGATGCACTGAAACGTACATCAGATCTAAGAAACATGGATATAAAGTAATCCATGCCCAGGTGAACATCACCCAGTTGGAGGAACAGCCGTCTTTTTGGCGACGTGCTTTCCCCAATATGAAGCGCGGGTTGCTATCTAAAGTAATAGCAAGCCATTTTAGACATGTTTTAACAATCCATTTTAACTTCTGCTCGAGCTTCATTTAAAGACCCGTGCCATTATTGAATGACATTTCTAAGTCCGTAAATGTTATCGATAAACAGAAGACATGCCTAGGTGAAACTATTTTTGGTATTTTCTAATTTTTTTAATTTTTATGGTTTTTCTGGATTTACGATTCTCTATTTACAATTAGCATGATTTCTATGTATCTATTTACAAAAATGGTATAAGATATGAAAAATAATGTAAGAAGCAAAATATATACAAGGATACGAACCAGAAACCATTACTCCTCAGCATTCTGAATCTTTTCCGCTTCCATCATTTAACTTGCTGAAGAGTAACGTGAGCACATTTAATCAGGGAATGATTCTGGCTTTTCACTCTCCCCTAATTAGTGCTCTCCCCCAATCTGACAACCTCTGACGATCACCCATAATAGGAAGAAGACTTTGGATGAACGCCCGAAATATGAAGAAGACTTTTGATAACCAAATGCATGCCGTCTTTAATCTTCTAACACTCCCGTCCTAGAGTGACGCCGTCAAAAACCTTAGGCATCTTTTCGGTAGTTTAAGTTGAGCCTCAACTGAAATCTAGCTTAACCTCACAACTCATCAAACAAGAACTGTCATGAGGTTAAGTTAAACCACAAATTTAAGCCCAGTAACAACTTGATTTCAGCTTAACCTCACAACTCATCAAACAAGAACTGTCATGAGATTAGGTTAAAATCAAGTTGGACCTAACCTTAAACTACGGAACAACTTGAACCTAACTTAACTCCACAACTCATCAAACAAGAACTGTCATGGGATTAAGTTAAATATCAAGTTGTAAGAAAAGAGCTCAACATTCTTGAATGTAGAGAAGACTGAAGACTCGACCTTCTTCAAGATTGCCCAATGTGGAGGAACAGAATACCAATCTTCTTTATCTCACCCAATGCCTTCCAGTAACCTTACATGTAACCCATCAGCCCGCAGTGTACACATGAGATGATAACTCCCAGCAGAGAATGAAGAGTAGACTGACGACTCGACCTTCTTCAGTCTTTAGTATAACACCAAAGTAACAAGTTGAACCACTGATCATCTATAGAATGTATCCATATTTGGATATTAAGCCCTGATCACGTGAACCTGTTGTGCGTCCTTGATGTACACATTCTCTCTCCCCTGATGGTTACGATTAATCAGCCCATAACGTAGCAGTGAAACGTAAATACCAAGGTAACAAGTTGAACCACTGATCATCTCTGCGGTTCTCAACACCGGAATATATGATTAAGCCCAATCATGTGAACCTGTTGTGCGTCCTTGGTGTACACATTTCTCTCCCCCATGATGGTTACGATTAATCGGAATCATCATCATGATGTGTACATGTAGCCTGATGACGTGTACTTGAAGCATTGACTAGAAACCCATTGTTGCAGATTATACCAACCCGTGAGACTCGATTAGCATTCCATGACCATGTTCTTCAACACCTTGATAGAGGAAGAAGATGTGTTGGAGAACCATGGTTTGCACGACTCCTGAACTGACGTATTCAGGAGTCGTATGACCATTTCTCAATCATCAACCAACATGTAGACTAATATTCACCCTTTCCCCCCCTCAAAAATTGCATATGCCTGCCAACTGCAATTTTTGATGATTGAACCAGTGAATATGAATACCATCAACGATAAGTAACTCCGCTTGACGGTTCTTGAAGACTAACACGTTGTTTATTCACTCTTTCCCCCCCTCAAAAATTGCATATGCCTGTTAACTGCAATTTTTGGTTGAACAAGTGAATAAGAATATACTCCAGTGTGCGCCGATCCACTTGAAGATTGAATAAGCACGGAAAGAGCATGAATCTTGTTGATGAGAATGGCCATTAATAAGAAGACTCCTCTTCTTTTGAAGATAAAGTGCACTCAAGCGTACACTTTTCTTTTCTTTGGAGAACGAGGCCTGAACTGAGGTGTTCAAACGTCATAATGTTGAAGAGCGAGGCCTGCACTGACTTGTACAGACGTCATTTGATGAAGAGCGAGGCCTGCACTGACTTGTACAGACGTCATTATCTCTCTCTTTATAACTTCTCTCATCTAACTCGTTACCAACCCCATTATCATTTTGTCGGCTTGAAATCGTGACCACTGATGGAGAAACCCAATATGATGAACTTGAAACTGAAGTAATATAACCCGAACTTGTGACTTAAACTTGTACTAATGCGTGACAAAGAGCGGTGTAGAGAGTTCGTGCAACATCGAATCCCTAAGTACTCTATACTCTTCAACCAACCAACCATCAAGTATAAGACGTACATCACCTCTTGGATATCCACAACTTCGTGTGACACTGAGCACTACAACGTGACTCCTTAAAGTGATAGTTATTTTGTAATAGGGAGAAAGAAAAAATAACTAGATATCCAAGTCCTTGTCATTGTATTGAAAGCTCGAACAAGGATCTCGAAGTATCTTCATCCAACCTCCCCGATATCTTCAGATGCTAAGTACACGCACCCATGAAATTTCACTTCAGCCTCAAATAAATAATACTGAACTAACGCCGTAGTCACATCTTGTGGTTAATGCCCAAATCTAGCCCTTTATGATGCTTTAACTGAACTTTGATAATGGTTTTAACCCGATCATGGTAAAGAGCGCATAGTCCATCATCACGGAATTTTACAAATCTATGATTTAAACCGAGAAATAAGTTCTTTCGCGGGATTTTACAAAATCAAGAAGAAACCGTGAGACAGTAACCGATTGAATGTGGCGTGACTGAATTGGTTTTGGTGATCATCAGTTTGGGTTAAGAATATTTTGTGAGAATTACAGATCACATCACAACCTTTTAAAAACTTTTGGCCAACTAACCAACCTTGAACATAGATTAGAGACCACTCGATGAAAAGAATCCGATATACCAATACTGAAAACTGGAGTAGGAGACCCCAAATTTGTTACTTAAGCTTGCACTAATGTTGGAAGAACGGTGTATAGAATTAATGCTCCAAGCAGATCTCTAAGTGCTCAATACCCAACCAAAGTATGAAACATTAACACCTCTTGCGATTATCGACAACGTCAATGATGTGTGACACTGAGTACTTCAGTAACTCTTAAGTGATAGTTACCCCGACTGCTGGTAACTAGATAACCCAAGTCTTCAACTTAAATTTTTCGCACGAGCAAGTTATCATTGAAAGTCATGCATCCAACCAACCCCGACTTCAAGATAAAATAAGTAGACGCCTTCGAGAACTACAACTTCAATCACAAATAAAGAATACCAGATTAACTTCGTGGTCATCTTGTGCTGTTGACTAGCCAGAAAGGAAAAGAAACATGCGCAAATTCTTAGAAGAGCCCATGACTCATAGTCAGTCCTATCAAACAAAGCTGTCTGATCCAGAATAGTTGTCGTACTGTGTACAGGATTTTACGGTTCTTGAGATTTATCTGAGAAATAAATTCAAGAACTAACTGCACAACAGTAAGTATCAAACTGCTGTAGACTGAACCACTGAATCCTGAATCGCTACGATCTGACCCGCTGTAACCGATACTGCTAAGATTCAAACCGCTGGAGACTGAACCGATACGATCTGACCCGCTGTAACCGGAACCGCTAAAATTCACATCGCTGGGGACGGAACTTCTAGGAAACTTGCGATAATTCTCCCCCTCAAAAAGGACATGAAATGACCTTTTTGCCAAAGCTGAGAGTCCGTGATGTATGTGAATTTGACAGGCACACAACATGGAAAGAGACAAACGAAACAACTGCAACGAAGAAGGTGATTCAGACTCTCTTGTAGTAACCCCTTGCTTTCCTCATCATCAATGGTTTAGAAGATTGACAATTCATTGAAGCTCGTAATATGCCAAAACCGCTTGATGAAATGCATATGACTTTAAAGTGAGTAAAAAGTTAAAACATGTCTCCAAACAAATCACCTCTTGTCTTTAAGCCTGACTACCTCTTGAGAAGATCTTGAACAACAATCCCATTAGAAGCTTGAGAAACAACAATCACCTGATGAAGCTTGATAAAGAACAAGTCCGCGACTTAAACTTGCACTAAATTATGAATTAGAACCTATATTGAGCACAACAACGTAACTCCTTTAAATATAGGTAGTGATATATACCCAACCTTCCATCCTTAATTGTATATATCCACTTCATGAACATCCAAGTCTAATCACCTTAAATTGCAAATTGTGATTTAGAACCTATATTGAGCACAACAACGTAACTCCTTTAAATATAGGTAGTGATATATACCCAACCTTCCATCCTTTATTGTATATATCCACTTCTTGAACATCCAGGTCTAATCACCTTAAATACGCTTGAGCAAGGGTCAACAAACAATGTGCATCCATCCACCCCGAGATGTTTGTGACACTAAGTACACTAACCCGTGAATTAACAAACCAACCAAGTTACCATAATTTCCCAATTCCTGCTGATCTTGAAGCACAAACTTATCCCGAAAAAATAGTCAAACCCCGTAAGTTTTATTTTGTCTAAATCCAAGTCCTGCCTACTTGTCCAAAATTGATTTCACGGGATTTTACAGTTCTTGAGATTGAAACCGAGAAATCGAATCTTTCGCGGGATTTTCTAAAATCTACAAGAGAAACCGTGAACCCAATAGGAATGGCCCAGAGTGAAGTGCAACATTAATCTTCGAAATTCAAGTCACAGGAGTAAAATCACTACTTGATCAAATTGCAACAAGTCGAGTCACAGATTGTCAAATTGCAACAAGTCGGATTGCAATCAACCAAGTCACAATTAGACAAGTCGCAAGTGTTAACTAACAACGTCACATCGTAACTGGTCAAATAGCAATCCGTCAAGTCGCATTAAGTCAAACACACAACTTGACAAATCACAATTAATCACATTGCAATTTGTCAACTGTAACTCAAATCGTAAATATCAAATTGCATGCTCACTCAAGTCGTAGGTACTAATAGGACCGTGCAGCCAAATCCATTATTCTGTAGTCACATTGATAATCATGAACCCAAATACTAGCTGTGACGTGTGAGTCCATGTGATAATAATAACCGAAGTGCCACTCCTTTTAACAATCAATTGTAACAGAAATAAATTAACACAATGTATGAAGAGTACACTTGTTAGTTATATTTCAGCCACAATTATTAAATTTATTTGGATAAACACTACAGCCCAATCCACGCATCATGTACTTCAGACCACAATATCATAAGTACTATAACAACCCGATCAGAAGTAACCACAGCTCAACACAAAAGATCCAAAGCCAAGCTTAAAGTTTACGCAGCCATTATAAAGCACATTTCGGCTAACAAAGTCACAGCCAAACACAAATTGTAAACGAAAATAAATGTTCACGTATACATTGGCCCAACTAGCTCTTTTATAATACCGGTCCAAACCACTCTAATCATCCAGCCCATTCACCTACCCATGCGACCCAATCCATTTCTCTCCAAACCCTATTAATCCGGTATTTAACTCCCATGTTAAACATAACTCAAACCCTAATCTTAATCTCACCAAACAATTATCCGCCTCTCTCATCTCTGTCCAAAAGAAACGCAGCGTTCAATTATCCACCCTCCTCTTCATTTCACTCAGCCGCGCATCACCTCAATATTAACGCTAGCACCAGCCTTATTACTCCATTAAACAATCCCACTAATTACAAACACAAACGCAACTCGATTCATCTTAAGACACCACACCAAGCAAGAACCGTGGCTCAATAATCACGTCAAGATCTCCATGAGGAGGTCTCGGGTAAGGTGTATTAATTTGTTATCGTTTTTCAGTTAAAGAACCAAAGAAAGAATGTAACATACTTGTTATAATTCTTTCTTTCTATTCGAATAACACCAAAGTCACAGTTCGATGATTATTTTCTTCTCGTGTTTTTGATCTTTGAAGTCGAATAGACTTGTGTTCTACACGAAAGATAAACTGAGATCTTTTAATTTTACAATCCGAGTCTTTGTTTGTGATTGAAGTGTGAATATGAGGTTTAGGTTTAGATTAGATTTGAGGTTGATTGTAATAGTTGTAAGCAGTAGTTGATTGTAATTGTTGTTCCCAGGAACGGCTCATGTATGTAGTTTTTGAAAGATATTGTGCAATGATATTTCTGTGGTTGTAATCTTTGTGTTTGATATGTACTTGATGCTGTGGAATTTGTAGTGGTTGGGGTCAATGACTCTGCTTCATCTTGTTCTTTCATTTTGTCATTAGTTACCTCGTTAACCGTTTGACTGTTTAACCGTTTGACTGTTTGACCAAGTGACAGACAAACCGCGTCCACCTCATATAGACAAACCGAGTTCATAGTAAAACAGACAAACCGAGTCTATTTTATGTACACAAACCGAGTTCGTGGTTGTACACAAACCGCGTACATGGTAAAACAGACAAACCGAGTCTATGACAGTATGGACAAACCGAGTCCAGGACAAACCGCATTTGACCGGTCAAACATGTCACTTTCGTACTTTCCTTAAAAACCGGATCTATGTTTTTTCTCTTTCATGACAAACCGCCTTCAAGAAATTCATCATTTTACACAAGCAGCTGCTATCAAGAACCTCATTATTTTACATGAGCAGCAACAAGGACATCAACAACAAACAATGACCATATCAAAAACACAACATAGATGCACAAATCTGTTCGAACAGAACCAAAGAAAACTGATATATTCAACAGCCAAAGATAGAAAATAAGCCCAATATACACACTAAGAGATTGTGTTCGAACACCTATAAACAAAACCACCTATGAGTAGCAGCCACAATATGGAGGAACATACCAAATCTTGAGTATGAGTGTGGTGGGTTACTAGAATACATAGGCCCAAGAGCAAAACAAAGCAAAAACCATATGGACCAAATCCATACAAAAGACCAGTCTTTGTTAAACTCCACAAAAATATTGTAAAACTTAGTGATAAAAGCAAATCTTTTGTCTCTTGAAAAACAGTTAAGTCCAACCTTAGATAACATGATTCGAACAAAACAAAACAAGTGAGCAAACAGTTTAAGAAGAAACAAAATGGTTCGAACCACAAAAAAACTAAAATCGACACACAATCAAACCGAATTAAACCATTGACCACAGATCTGACCAAGATGAAACCATGGCTCTTGATACCAATTGTAGGAATTAACCTTCTTGATTGTGTGGATCTATTCGGGTGGTCTTGGATCTTGAAAGATCAAGAAACCCATTTGAGTTAGTTGGTAGAGAGAAGTTAGAGAGAGGTGGGAGACTCTTTGTGAAAATCTGGATATTAGATTAATTGTGACAAGAGTTCCAACCCTTCCCAAGTGTGGGAAGGGGTATTTATACTTCTACATATTGGTGCCCCTAGTGGGCTGTGGAGTGAGCTGACAGTGGGGAAAGCCCCGACCCACTCCACAAATATAAATACGACTAATACTATTAATACTAATACTAATAATACTAAGCTAATATAAATAAGCCTACGAGCTATATAAATGCTAATTAGATGCTCGGGGTGACCGAACCTTCATATGAATATTTATATTCCTAACAATCTCCCCCTAAGGGAGGTCACCCCGGAAATAATAACTTGAATTCTAGCATTTTATCTTTTGATCTTGACTCCATAGCTCGTAGTCTTCGATTCTTCAACGTCTTGTATCTTTGTGCCTTTAGCAGTGATCTTTTGATGACCGTTCTTTGTCTTGGATGATCTTTGAGTATTCTTCGACTTTATCATCCAACATTTGTTTTCAAGTCATCTTTCAACAGTATGTTTCCATGTGATGTGTAAATCTTTGAGCCGACATGCTCACACTATTTGGTGTCATGATCTTTAGCATCAGAGTTTGCAGAAGCCGTGTTAAAGGTCTTTTAGGTTGATCATGACTTTGTTGAGTTACAATTGTAGTGTAAGCATGTGGTATAGGATTGGCATCTTTACATCAACAGCTACAACCGCATTCAGCTGCAACCTCAATCAGCTACAACCGCAAACAGCTGCAACAGCAATCAGCTTCAATCGCCAGAAGTTCCTGCATACGACAGTTAGCAATAAAACGTCCGGTACTTACAGGTTCGGACTTTGAGATTGTTAACAGCATAGTGTGAAAACTCTCTCTAATCCTTACCAAGACCGTTCCTAATCGAAAACCCACAGAGGGCTTTTTAAGATCGAACCGTAGCACATCAACGATTAGGTGAGTCGCTGGAGATCACTCCACGACTGTAGATCGTTTGAAACCGCCGCGATCACTAAGCGTAATCCCCAGGGAATTACCGAAGTGACCTGCTTTCAGGGCTGCTTGATGTTGACCCTGGCAGGAATTTCCATTCAATCATTGAGAATTACATTTGTAAATTCTCTCATAAATGTTCTGGCAGATTGCTAAGATCTGCGTAGGACTCTTAAGTTTACAACTGGTGTCCTTAATGTTGAACAACCAGTGTAGAAATAATTCGTGTTCCTATGAGATCTTATTATGCATCTCGTGGCTCTAGACTCTATTGTGCGTTTTGATTTAGTGAGCGGAGGCTGGAGAGAACTGCCACCTTTTCAATATCATCTAACTCGGAGTGAGAGAGACGATAGGAATGTATTGAACTCCGTGACAATTGAAACAAGAATCCTTTGAGGGACCTTGAGTGGCTAGGGAGGGTTGTGCAGCGTATCACTGGGTCCATGATACTTTGTCTTCAATGTCAGCAATCAACTAAGTGATTCTGACAACATATGTATTGACCCGGTTTCTGCCTAAGTTGTAAGGAGGGCTAATTCTTTTCACCCTTTATCTTTACAATTCTTTTTCATTCTTCAACCCCTTCAGTGCTTACCGAGACTTCCTTACTAGTACCTTGTTGGGTTTGTTCCAGTACTAGCTCCATCTCAGTCGGCACTCTTCCCTTATCCACTTTTCTCCTTTTTCATCATACCTAAGGACTTCTACACTAACTAGTGGATTGTCCCTGGGTAGATCCCTCCGGCTCTGGCGGGATCGTGGGAACTTGAGCCTAACCTAACCATCCTTATAACTCCATACATTCATTAAAATGGTCGGTCTTTGATGTACTTCCACGATTGCCAAACCAAATCTTTGAAAAATCTCTCAAAGTGTTCATGATTCTGAAACACATTTTTGCAAACACTTGAGAGTTTTATATTTTTCAAATGCTCCCCCTCAACAAGTGCTCGGTTGATTGTTTTATAAATTTGCACATGTTAGGTAGAGCTCGCACTTTTTGAATTGATCCACTTTCAGTGAACATGACCGATTCGAGACACGCTTACATCACTGGTTAGACCAGCTTGAAATTATTACCCGTCCTGGTCAAGTCCATAGAAAGTTTCTCGAAACGGTACACTCTACTCAGACACATCCTTTTCGAGACACGCTTACATCACTAGTTAGACTAGCTTGAAATTATTACCCGGCCAGGATATGTCCTTTCGATTCATGACAGTATATGTTTCGTCAATTCAATGGTTAAGTCTGAGTCACGATCTCTTGCAATGCCAAATCCTTTTTTGTTTCCACAAACCATTTGCTCCCCCTCAATATGTGCATTGATATACAAAAGAGTTTAGCACATATGGGAGAGCGTTCATTATACTTTCCAAAACATCACATTTTCATCAGGTTTCATATTTAAATCACATTCTCTCCCCCGATCAAAAATTTCAAACCTTTTGAGATTTGTGATCCCAATTGATTTAAATAATTTAGAAAAATATGGGAGAAAATGTGGTCAGGTTTAACATGTTCTGATGATGAAACATACTTTGCTCCCCCTTAATCTAAGAGGGAGATTCACTGCTCATTTTGCACAAGTTAACAATTATGACACAAATGATATTGACCTTTTTGCTCAAATGATGTAATCACCCACTTTTCTGAGTGAGTCAGTGGTCAACATCGATTATCCATCCACCAACAAATCTTCTCAAGTATTGTCGATCCCCACTTGACGAGATCTGAGTAAGTACTTCGTTGTTAAAATGATGGTGGTGGAGGTGAAGGTGTTGTTGTTGTTGTTGTTGCCGATGTTGTTGTCGTGGTGAATTCCGAGCCAATCAATAGAGTTTGAACGTCTGATCAAATGGTTAGAATGAGAACTGGTACATTCATTTTGGCTATGGAATCTGCATAAGAATATCAACACAGATATACATACATACAGATACACTATTCCTAGATAGCTACCCTTCAGCAGCTTGCCACATTATAATACCAAGTTCATCCTATAATCAAACCCCAATCAGGAACTACGTCAAACCACTATCTAGCATGAAGAGCAAATAGCAATCATGAACATGGCAATTCACACGAATTTCAATATTCAATTCAGGATCTTAGGAACATGATTCTAACATAATAGCAATCTACCTAAGCGAATCCTGAGAACATATGCACAATATCAACAACAATTAAGCAGCAGAGACAAACAACATTTGAAACTCATTCATTTAGATCATACAAATGCCAGTGGAGTATTCAAAAACATCAAACACAACTGGTTTTCTAACTTCTTTTAGGTTTTGAGTCTTAAGGTGTTTAGGGGATTAAACGAGGATTCCAAAGAGATACAAATGAACCTTCTAGTTATATGAAGCTAGGATACTATAAGCAAGTTGCACATAATGTCCTAAACTTTCTAGCAACTAACACACTTGGTCATTTGAAATATTTAAGCAAGATCCTCTTCAACTAATTCCCCATTAACTACAAAACCATTTCTAACAAGTATGATTTAACCAATAAATCCGTTTGATGATATAAAATTGAATTCACTCTCCCCCTCAATCAATGACCCGTATTCTAGTTGAACCTCAACTAAAATCACGCTTAACCCCACAACTCATCAAACAAGAACTGTCATGAGGTTTTGTAGTCGTTGATTGAGTGACAAATTTTATGCATAATCCAAGTATAAACAAATTTCATACAACACATATTCACCAAGTGTCTCACAAATAATTTTCAGAAGAATCATAGAATGAAAACTATTTGTATGCAAAGAAGACTTCTCTTCTTTTTCAAGAAATGATGCACTGAAACGTACATCAGATCTAAGAAACATGGATATAAAGTAATCCATGCCCAGGTGAACATCACCCAGTTGGAGGAACAGCCGTCTTTTTGGCGACGTGCTTTCCCCAATATGAAGCGCGGGTTGCTATCTAAAGTAATAGCAAGCCATTTTAGACATGTTTTAACAATCCATTTTAACTTCTGCTCGAGCTTCATTTAAAGACCCGTGCCATTATTGAATGACATTTCTAAGTCCGTAAATGTTATCGATAAACAGAAGACATGCCTAGGTGAAACTATTTTTGGTATTTTCTAATTTTTTTAATTTTTATGGTTTTTCTGGATTTACGATTCTCTATTTACAATTAGCATGATTTCTATGTATCTATTTACAAAAATGGTATAAGATATGAAAAATAATGTAAGAAGCAAAATATATACAAGGATACGAACCAGAAACCATTACTCCTCAGCATTCTGAATCTTTTCCGCTTCCATCATTAACTTGCTGAGATAACGTGAGCACATTTAATCAGGGATGATTCTGGCTTTCACTCTCCTAATTAGTGCTACTCCCCAATCTTACAAACCTCTGACGATTCACTCCCTAATAGGAAGACAGACTTGGATATGAAAAACGCGCCCGAAATATGAAGAAGACTTTTGATAACCAAATGCATGCCGTCTTTAATCTTCTAACACTCCCGTCCTAGAGTGACGCCGTCAAAAACCTTAGGCATCTTTTCGGTAGTTTAAGTTGAGCCTCAACTAAAATCTAGCTTAACCTCACAACTCATCAAACAAGAACTGTCATGAGGTTAAGTTAAACCACAAATTTAAGCCCAGTAACAACTTGATTTCAGCTTAACCTCACAACTCATCAAACAAGAACTGTCATGAGATTAGGTTAAAATCAAGTTGGACCTAACCTTAAACTACGGAACAACTTGAACCTAACTTAACTCCACAACTCATCAAACAAGAACTGTCATGGGATTAAGTTAAATATCAAGTTGTAAGAAAAGAGCTCAACATTCTTGAATGTAGAGAAGACTGAAGACTCGACCTTCTTCAAGATTGCCCAATGTGGAGGAACAGAATACCAATCTTCTTTATCTCACCCAATGCCTTCCAGTAACCTTACATGTAACCCATCAGCCCGCAGTGTACACATGAGATGATAACTCCCAGCAGAGAATGAAGAGTAGACTGACGACTCGACCTTCTTCAGTCTTTAGTATAACACCAAAGTAACAAGTTGAACCACTGATCATCTATAGAATGTATCCATATTTGGATATTAAGCCCTGATCACGTGAACCTGTTGTGCGTCCTTGATGTACACATTCTCTCTCCCCTGATGGTTACGATTAATCAGCCCATAACGTAGCAGTGAAACGTAAATACCAAGGTAACAAGTTGAACCACTGATCATCTCTGCGGTTCTCAACACCGGAATATATGATTAAGCCCAATCATGTGAACCTGTTGTGCGTCCTTGGTGTACACATTTCTCTCCCCCATGATGGTTACGATTAATCGGAATCATCATCATGATGTGTACATGTAGCCTGATGACGTGTACTTGAAGCATTGACTAGAAACCCATTGTTGCAGATTATACCAACCCGTGAGACTCGATTAGCATTCCATGACCATGTTCTTCAACACCTTGATAGAGGAAGAAGATGTGTTGGAGAACCATGGTTTGCACGACTCCTGAACTGACGTATTCAGGAGTCGTATGACCATTTCTCAATCATCAACCAACATGTAGACTAATATTCACCCTTTCCCCCCCTCAAAAATTGCATATGCCTGCCAACTGCAATTTTTGATGATTGAACCAGTGAATATGAATACCATCAACGATAAGTAACTCCGCTTGACGGTTCTTGAAGACTAACACGTTGTTTATTCACTCTTTCCCCCCCTCAAAAATTGCATATGCCTGTTAACTGCAATTTTTGGTTGAACAAGTGAATAAGAATATACTCCAGTGTGCGCCGATCCACTTGAAGATTGAATAAGCACGGAAAGAGCATGAATCTTGTTGATGAGAATGGCCATTAATAAGAAGACTCCTCTTCTTTTGAAGATAAAGTGCACTCAAGCGTACACTTTTCTTTTCTTTGGAGAACGAGGCCTGAACTGAGGTGTTCAAACGTCATAATGTTGAAGAACGAGGCCTGCACTGACTTGTACAGACGTCATTTGATGAAGAGCGAGGCCTGCACTGACTTGTACAGACGTCATTATCTCTCTCTTTATAACTTCTCTCATCTAACTCGTTACCAACCCCATTATCATTTTGTCGGCTTGAAATCGTGACCACTGATGGAGAAACCCAATATGATGAACTTGAAACTGAAGTAATATAACCCGAACTTGTGACTTAAACTTGTACTAATGCGTGACAAAGAGCGGTGTAGAGAGTTCGTGCAACATCGAATCCCTAAGTACTCTATACTCTTCAACCAACCAACCATCAAGTATAAGACGTACATCACCTCTTGGATATCCACAACTTCGTGTGACACTGAGCACTACAACGTGACTCCTTAAAGTGATAGTTATTTTGTAATAGGGAGAAAGAAAAAATAACTAGATATCCAAGTCCTTGTCATTGTATTGAAAGCTCGAACAAGGATCTCGAAGTATCTTCATCCAACCTCCCCGATATCTTCAGATGCTAAGTACACGCACCCATGAAATTTCACTTCAGCCTCAAATAAATAATACTGAACTAACGCCGTAGTCACATCTTGTGGTTAATGCCCAAATCTAGCCCTTTATGATGCTTTAACTGAACTTTGATAATGGTTTTAACCCGATCATGGTAAAGAGCGCATAGTCCATCATCACGGAATTTTACAAATCTATGATTTAAACCGAGAAATAAGTTCTTTCGCGGGATTTTACAAAATCAAGAAGAAACCGTGAGACAGTAACCGATTGAATGTGGCGTGACTGAATTGGTTTTGGTGATCATCAGTTTGGGTTAAGAATATTTTGTGAGAATTACAGATCACATCACAACCTTTTAAAAACTTTTGGCCAACTAACCAACCTTGAACATAGATTAGAGACCACTCGATGAAAAGAATCCGATATACCAATACTGAAAACTGGAGTAGGAGACCCCAAATTTGTTACTTAAGCTTGCACTAATGTTGGAAGAACGGTGTATAGAATTAATGCTCCAAGCAGATCTCTAAGTGCTCAATACCCAACCAAAGTATGAAACATTAACACCTCTTGCGATTATCGACAACGTCAATGATGTGTGACACTGAGTACTTCAGTAACTCTTAAGTGATAGTTACCCCGACTGCTGGTAACTAGATAACCCAAGTCTTCAACTTAAATTTTTCGCACGAGCAAGTTATCATTGAAAGTCATGCATCCAACCAACCCCGACTTCAAGATAAAATAAGTAGACGCCTTCGAGAACTACAACTTCAATCACAAATAAAGAATACCAGATTAACTTCGTGGTCATCTTGTGCTGTTGACTAGCCAGAAAGGAAAAGAAACATGCGCAAATTCTTAGAAGAGCCCATGACTCATAGTCAGTCCTATCAAACAAAGCTGTCTGATCCAGAATAGTTGTCGTACTGTGTACAGGATTTTACGGTTCTTGAGATTTATCTGAGAAATAAATTCAAGAACTAACTGCACAACAGTAAGTATCAAACTGCTGTAGACTGAACCACTGAATCCTGAATCGCTACGATCTGACCCGCTGTAACCGATACTGCTAAGATTCAAACCGCTGGAGACTGAACCGATACGATCTGACCCGCTGTAACCGGAACCGCTAAAATTCACATCGCTGGGGACGGAACTTCTAGGAAACTTGCGATAATTCTCCCCCTCAAAAAGGACATGAAATGACCTTTTTGCCAAAGCTGAGAGTCCGTGATGTATGTGAATTTGACAGGCACACAACATGGAAAGAGACAAACGAAACAACTGCAACGAAGAAGGTGATTCAGACTCTCTTGTAGTAACCCCTTGCTTTCCTCATCATCAATGGTTTAGAAGATTGACAATTCATTGAAGCTCGTAATATGCCAAAACCGCTTGATGAAATGCATATGACTTTAAAGTGAGTAAAAAGTTAAAACATGTCTCCAAACAAATCACCTCTTGTCTTTAAGCCTGACTACCTCTTGAGAAGATCTTGAACAACAATCCCATTAGAAGCTTGAGAAACAACAATCACCTGATGAAGCTTGATAAAGAACAAGTCCGCGACTTAAACTTGCACTAAATTATGAATTAGAACCTATATTGAGCACAACAACGTAACTCCTTTAAATATAGGTAGTGATATATACCCAACCTTCCATCCTTAATTGTATATATCCACTTCATGAACATCCAAGTCTAATCACCTTAAATTGCAAATTGTGATTTAGAACCTATATTGAGCACAACAACGTAACTCCTTTAAATATAGGTAGTGATATATACCCAACCTTCCATCCTTTATTGTATATATCCACTTCTTGAACATCCAGGTCTAATCACCTTAAATACGCTTGAGCAAGGGTCAACAAACAATGTGCATCCATCCACCCCGAGATGTTTGTGACACTAAGTACACTAACCCGTGAATTAACAAACCAACCAAGTTACCATAATTTCCCAATTCCTGCTGATCTTGAAGCACAAACTTATCCCGAAAAAATAGTCAAACCCCGTAAGTTTTATTTTGTCTAAATCCAAGTCCTGCCTACTTGTCCAAAATTGATTTCACGGGATTTTACAGTTCTTGAGATTGAAACCGAGAAATCGAATCTTTCGCGGGATTTTCTAAAATCTACAAGAGAAACCGTGAACCCAATAGGAATGGCCCAGAGTGAAGTGCAACATTAATCTTCGAAATTCAAGTCACAGGAGTAAAATCACTACTTGATCAAATTGCAACAAGTCGAGTCACAGATTGTCAAATTGCAACAAGTCGGATTGCAATCAACCAAGTCACAATTAGACAAGTCGCAAGTGTTAACTAACAACGTCACATCGTAACTGGTCAAATAGCAATCCGTCAAGTCGCATTAAGTCAAACACACAACTTGACAAATCACAATTAATCACATTGCAATTTGTCAACTGTAACTCAAATCGTAAATATCAAATTGCATGCTCACTCAAGTCGTAGGTACTAATAGGACCGTGCAGCCAAATCCATTATTCTGTAGTCACATTGATAATCATGAACCCAAATACTAGCTGTGACGTGTGAGTCCATGTGATAATAATAACCGAAGTGCCACTCCTTTTAACAATCAATTGTAACAGAAATAAATTAACACAATGTATGAAGAGTACACTTGTTAGTTATATTTCAGCCACAATTATTAAATTTATTTGGATAAACACTACAGCCCAATCCACGCATCATGTACTTCAGACCACAATATCATAAGTACTATAACAACCCGATCAGAAGTAACCACAGCTCAACACAAAAGATCCAAAGCCAAGCTTAAAGTTTACGCAGCCATTATAAAGCACATTTCGGCTAACAAAGTCACAGCCAAACACAAATTGTAAACGAAAATAAATGTTCACGTATACATTGGCCCAACTAGCTCTTTTATAATACCGGTCCAAACCACTCTAATCATCCAGCCCATTCACCTACCCATGCGACCCAATCCATTTCTCTCCAAACCCTATTAATCCGGTATTTAACTCCCATGTTAAACATAACTCAAACCCTAATCTTAATCTCACCAAACAATTATCCGCCTCTCTCATCTCTGTCCAAAAGAAACGCAGCGTTCAATTATCCACCCTCCTCTTCATTTCACTCAGCCGCGCATCACCTCAATATTAACGCTAGCACCAGCCTTATTACTCCATTAAACAATCCCACTAATTACAAACACAAACGCAACTCGATTCATCTTAAGACACCACACCAAGCAAGAACCGTGGCTCAATAATCACGTCAAGATCTCCATGAGGAGGTCTCGGGTAAGGTGTATTAATTTGTTATCGTTTTTCAGTTAAAGAACCAAAGAAAGAATGTAACATACTTGTTATAATTCTTTCTTTCTATTCGAATAACACCAAAGTCACAGTTCGATGATTATTTTCTTCTCGTGTTTTTGATCTTTGAAGTCGAATAGACTTGTGTTCTACACGAAAGATAAACTGAGATCTTTTAATTTTACAATCCGAGTCTTTGTTTGTGATTGAAGTGTGAATATGAGGTTTAGGTTTAGATTAGATTTGAGGTTGATTGTAATAGTTGTAAGCAGTAGTTGATTGTAATTGTTGTTCCCAGGAACGGCTCATGTATGTAGTTTTTGAAAGATATTGTGCAATGATATTTCTGTGGTTGTAATCTTTGTGTTTGATATGTACTTGATGCTGTGGAATTTGTAGTGGTTGGGGTCAATGACTCTGCTTCATCTTGTTCTTTCATTTTGTCATTAGTTACCTCGTTAACCGTTTGACTGTTTAACCGTTTGACTGTTTGACCAAGTGACAGACAAACCGCGTCCACCTCATATAGACAAACCGAGTTCATAGTAAAACAGACAAACCGAGTCTATTTTATGTACACAAACCGAGTTCGTGGTTGTACACAAACCGCGTACATGGTAAAACAGACAAACCGAGTCTATGACAGTATGGACAAACCGAGTCCAGGACAAACCGCATTTGACCGGTCAAACATGTCACTTTCGTACTTTCCTTAAAAACCGGATCTATGTTTTTTCTCTTTCATGACAAACCGCCTTCAAGAAATTCATCATTTTACACAAGCAGCTGCTATCAAGAACCTCATTATTTTACATGAGCAGCAACAAGGACATCAACAACAAACAATGACCATATCAAAAACACAACATAGATGCACAAATCTGTTCGAACAGAACCAAAGAAAACTGATATATTCAACAGCCAAAGATAGAAAATAAGCCCAATATACACACTAAGAGATTGTGTTCGAACACCTATAAACAAAACCACCTATGAGTAGCAGCCACAATATGGAGGAACATACCAAATCTTGAGTATGAGTGTGGTGGGTTACTAGAATACATAGGCCCAAGAGCAAAACAAAGCAAAAACCATATGGACCAAATCCATACAAAAGACCAGTCTTTGTTAAACTCCACAAAAATATTGTAAAACTTAGTGATAAAAGCAAATCTTTTGTCTCTTGAAAAACAGTTAAGTCCAACCTTAGATAACATGATTCGAACAAAACAAAACAAGTGAGCAAACAGTTTAAGAAGAAACAAAATGGTTCGAACCACAAAAAAACTAAAATCGACACACAATCAAACCGAATTAAACCATTGACCACAGATCTGACCAAGATGAAACCATGGCTCTTGATACCAATTGTAGGAATTAACCTTCTTGATTGTGTAGATCTATTCGGGTGGTCTTGGATCTTGAAAGATCAAGAAACCCATTTGAGTTAGTTGGTAGAGAGAAGTTAGAGAGAGGTGGGAGACTCTTTGTGAAAATCTGGATATTAGATTAATTGTGACAAGAGTTCCAACCCTTCCCAAGTGTGGGAAGGGGTATTTATACTTCTACATATTGGTGCCCCTAGTGGGCTGTGGAGTGAGCTGACAGTGGGGAAAGCCCCGACCCACTCCACAAATATAAATACGACTAATACTATTAATACTAATACTAATAATACTAAGCTAATATAAATAAGCCTACGAGCTATATAAATGCTAATTAGATGCTCGGGGTGACCGAACCTTCATATGAATATTTATATTCCTAACACTTCTGCCTATAAATTAGTGCTTTAGGATCATCACTTCACAAAACAACCATTTCCTCTCCTGTACATCTTAGCTATCATACTTCACCATGACCAAGTCAAACAACTCTTCCACATCTAGACCTCCAAGAAGAACAGCCCGCATTAGTGTTAAACCTTGTTGTTTTATCAACTTAGCAAACTCCCCATCTGAGGAAAATTCTCCTCTCAATATATCATCACCCATTGCTAGTGAAAATTTCCTTACACTCTCCACCTCAACACCATCGAATGTTGTTATACAAAAACCACCGCCAACCATTACTCCAATAGCCACTACTCCACCACCGGCTCCATTACAGCCTGTTAGATCACCATCACCACCAAAATCACCCAAACTCTAACCCTTGGAATTATTTAGGACTCCTCCTACATCACCACATCTTGATGACTTAGAAGAACTTTCACCAAGATTACCCAATCTTCCACCCATGACCTTTGAAGGTCAACAAACCATGCTTTTTTCACCCGGTTTACCCGGATATCCATGTTCCTTTATACCATGATGCACCATCATCCCAACCTCAACCACAACATCTATCACCCACATCCACTCTAGTTGCCATTGATGAGGCAATGTGGATGAATATGCCTCAAACCCAAGAAGAGATTAGTGAAGAGCTCAACCGTCTCTACACTCTCTCGGGTATAGTTGATCACTGCCTAAATGAAGCCATGGACATCCAAAACATCCTCATGAACTCCCTCCAAACACCGCCACCAACCAATGAACAACAACAACAACCATCCAACAACAACAACAACCAACCACCACCACCACTGATGAGTGTGTAAATACTCATCATTTTATACTTGAAAAACCCACAAAAATAACCAAAAACACCCAAATGGACCATAAAATGTTACAAATATCCTTGGAGTGTGTTTTATGTGTTTCAGGTACAAAAGGATTGAAAACGGGGCAAATATGGACAAAACCGTGCAGAATTTGGAAAAGAGCCGGAAACCGAAGCCGGAAAAGACGTTATTTTAATTCAAGCTCGGAAAATCCCAAAATAGCCCTTGGATTATTCTCACTTGGCAAAAGTGGCCCTTGGTGTGATTTTACATAAATGACAGATTCAGCCCCAAAGTTTCACCGTATTACATAATTGGTCCTTGTGTTTTAACCTTAATTTCCCATTACCAAATAAAATCCGGACCAAAAAGAAATAAACCAAATCCAAACCCAAATTCCCTTTAGCCCGTTAAAAGCCCAAAATTAAAACACTTAGCTACCCGTATGTTGACTCAGTCAAAGTGTTTGTCTCCTTCCCCAAACCCTATCCCACCAAAACCATAACACAGCCAAAACCCCATCACTATCTTCACCTCTCCCCAAATCTTTCACCATTTCACTACCCTTCTCCACTCCCCATTTCTGATACCCTTTCCCCATTAAACCTTCCCCATCCACCTCATCAATCCGAGGGATCAAATGGGCGCCAAATCCAAAATCAAGGGCTGAGATCATATTTCTTTAATCCAAAGGCTGGGAAAGAGTCCAAGAAGCACAAATGAAGGTTATCAAAGGTCTTCTCTCACAGAAGAAACACAAAAGGCAGTAGACCCTTAGCATAGTTCTTAGTATAAATAGGAATCAATGTAGCCCAAAAAGGGCAGGTTTTATTTTAGCTTTTATTTAGATAACTTTTAATTTCCATTGTTATTCTCTTTCCAGTATTGTAGTTTTAATCTTCAATTAATGCAATTTTAAGTTTTTCTTAAAAGTCAACTGTGGTCAACCACTGCTTATTTTTGCTTAATCTTTCTTTTTCTCTGATTATTTAATGTTTATGATGATAGTCTGGATCAGTTAAGTAGAATTAAGATATCTCAGTTTAGTTGCCTTAAAAAACCTTAAAAAGCCAAAAATTAGCTTATTCCAGTTTAGCTTATTCAGTGCTTTTTAGTCCTTATTTTTAGCTTTTTTGGATAGAAATGCAGTCACTTAGCATCTATGTTCAGAGTTTTAGTCCCTTCTAAACTACTTTGGTTTGAAAATTGCATTATCAGTTTGATAAGGGGTGTTTGGTTCAGACTCTAATTCTGAGCAAATGTTGGTTTAAGGTGTAAAATTTAGCTCAGTCAGTACACATTAGGTTCTATCAGGTTAGTTTGAGCCTAATATCAGTAGGTTGTTAAGTAAAAAAGTCAAAACCTTAATTTCTGCACACTATAGGGAATTTAGGATTCCAGATTTTTGGAGATAGTTGTAAAAGTTGTTAGTGTAGCTTAATTCAGTCTCTTAGTAGCATAATATAACATGTTCATTAAGCTAGGATCAATAGAAGCTCATGCTAGTCAAACTTGTTTTAACAAGTAAAAGTCAAAATTGCAATGAAACCTGTCCAACTGTCCTTCATATCAGATCAGTTTTCAGTGCTTAAATGGTTTTCAAAATTCAAAAAAGTTGTTTTTATGTGCTATTTGGTTGTTGTTGTTTATCTGTTTCAGCTTAATTTAGAATTTGAAGCTTAATAGGTAGCTTAAAAATAATCTACAAATTGCCCCCAAACCTGTTCTCAGACCTGATCAGTGCCTAAACCTGTTGGACCTTTTTTGGCCATCTGATCTCAGGCCATTTTAGTTAAGCAATTGATTGTAACTTTTGGGCATAATTGGTTCTTAAATAGTTTGATATACAAGCTTGTAGTTCCTGCTTTTTGTTTCTGCCAAATAGCTTTTCAGTAGCTTATAGGGGGGCTTAAAGTTAGGTAATTAGTCACTTAGGTTCTGTCTTAATCATGTTCTGATCAGTAGCTTATCTGCTTTTTTTCTTTAGCTTATTTGATGTTTTTTAGTTGAATTAAGGTCTTATTAGTATAATGCATCATTCCTGAGACTTTGATAATTTTTGGATAGCTTTTGCTTATTTCTAGCTTATTCTCAAACTGCTTATCTGCCCAAAACTACTTATTATGGGTTAGATAAGTCTGATTTTATTTTTCCTAAATAGAAAATATAATTTTAGAATTACTCAGAATTTTTTAGATTTTTCCAAAGTCTTTTGTTATTTTTAAATAATTTAAATAGTTTGTTTTAGTTTTTAATTCATAAAAAATAATTAAAAAGTCAGAAAAATATAATTCTTTTTTTTTTAAATTTTCTTTTGTAATTTAGGTTTTAGGAAAATTAATTTGATACCCGTAGGATTAATATTTCTTAGAATTTACGTTTTAGTTTAGCACGTTTACGTTTTTAATTAAGTTAATTGTTTTTAGTTGTAATTTTTTAGGATTTCCCTAGCCTATTTATTGTTTCCCGTAGTTGTAATCCAAATCCAAAATCTCTCAATTTTTATATCTCAAACACGATTCACAAACCCGATTACAACAAATCCCATTCATCCTTCATCGGGGATAACGACCCGGGTTACACATACTTCACTTGTGTTTCCTTGGAAATAAATTACAAATCGATCCACAACGATCAATTTTTGGCGCCGTTGCCGGGGAAGGTTGTAGCGGATTTTTAAATCTCGTTTGTCGTTTCGTGTTTTATAAACCATCTTTGTGAAGGTTTATAGTAAATTTGTGAATATTTTCTAAAAAAAAAAAAAAAAAAAAAAAAAAACTTTGTCTAAGGTGTTTACAAAAACAAAAGAAAATAAAATAATATATCCTCACTTCTTTGAAGTGTTGTAAACCATTCCGAATTTCCAACAAAACGAATCGTGAGTTAATTGTTTTTTCGGATTATCTTGAAATTACAACCTATACAAGTGGTTTAAGGATGGTTTGACATTAAATTGACAAACCGAAAGAGGCGGGTTTTTAATCAGCTTTCGAGCGGACCTTTGCTTCTCCGCCACTCTGCGAGTAATCTTAAGAGAAACGAGTTTCGATTGACGAATCGATCACAAAAAAAAAATTGTGTAATTATCCTTAAAATAAAAATACAAACAAAAAAAAAAAAAAAAAAAAATTCATTTTCAAAAATTTGTTTTTAAACTTTTGTTGTTTTGTTGATGTATGAACAACCGTTCTTCTACACCCAATCTTCGTTCACCAGTTTCCGATCCTGAAAGAATTATTCGTCAAGGTCGACGTCTTGATTTTCCTGACGACGAAGACATGGAAACGAATATAAACAATGATGGGCCAGCTCCTGATCTCCGAACGATAGAGGAGTTGTGCCAACCAACCATGCAAGGACGGGGCGGACCTATTGCTCCCGTCAACATCCAAGCCGCGGATTTTGGACTTAAGCATCATATGATCCAACAAGTCCAATCTTCGTGCCAATTTCATGGTTTGCCGGGTGAAGATGCAAACAAGCATCTCGATAAATTCATCACGGTAACCCAAAGTATGAAACAGCAAGGGGTCACCGATGACGCCCTTCGCTTATATCTTTTTCCATATTCGTTGACGCATCATGCCACCGCTTGGTTTGATCCTCTTCCCAAGAATTCAATTCATAGTTTCGATGAAATGACTTCAAAATTCTTGGCAAAATATTTCCCACCATCAATGGTGACGAAGTTAAGGAATGATATAAGCAACTTCCGCTAGCTTCCCGATGAATCTTTATTCGAAGTGATGAACTCAAATAAGTACATTTTATTATCATCATTTATCCTATTTATTTGACTTGTTTTATTATATTATCTGTGAGAATTGATACGTTAATGTTTACTTTTGTAATTCTCAGGTAAAAACAAGTATTATGTGAAACTTGGCGATTTTGGACTAATTATGGAGCAAAACAAGCAAGAAGTTAAGAGTCTACTGAAATGTACAAGATCAAGACCATTCTTCTCCAGATACGCCGCATCTTACTTATTATATACGGCGCATCACTATCAAGATTTCACAAGATATTATCCAAGACAGCAAGGACATGCGCCGCATCTAAGAATGGAGTTACACCGCATCTTCTGGCGGTGTACGAATATTCCTGAATATATTAATCTTGGACCCCACGCGAAGTTAAGTCAATGCGCCGCATCTACTTATTCAATGCGCCGCATCTTACCTCAGATAGAAACTATAAATACCCCAAGGCCAGACGAATTTCAGAGACTTTAGACTTTAGACTTTTGGTACGTACGATATACGAAGGACAGAAGCCCTAGGCCGAATTCAGTCGAAGTAGCAACACAAGACACACCTTGAACGAAGATACAAGAGCTGTAAGAAGGTCCTGCATGTATTTAATTCATTAAGTAGTTTTGTTTTATTGTATTAGTACACTTTAATTGGTCAGGATTGATGGGCTTGTGATCATGTATTTAACCATGCACTTCGACTCCCCTTAAAATTGCTTTCCCATTAATTAAAGTTTATATGTTGATGTCTTTGGTGACTTTTATTAGTGCATTGATAACCTCTGTGTCTAGCTGAGCATTGCTTGGGTCGCCATGCCCCTTCATCGCCTATTTATTAGATCGCCTATGCATTCTATCGTTTGTAGAAAAGTAGGAAGAAAGATAAATGGGATAGTCATAAGTAATCATTAAGGGTTTACTCGCCGATAAGATTAGAACCAACGAGAAAGGACTTAATCTCGGTGCGTTGCATCGAACTATACACTTCATATAAAACTAGCAATAAAATAAGTGACAAGCTACTTAACTATCAGGACAGGTCTTCTTATTGTCTCAAGTATTTATCTGTGTACGTGTGTGCTACTCGCTGATTCGTGCTTATTAGTTTAGTTTATTATTTAATCATAACCAAACTGTGCCAGTCTCTCAGGCTGAACCCCCTTGCGTTAGATTAGGTTGTATAGCTAACTTATGATATTAAAATTCTGATTAGGATAACTAGATAATACGTTCCACTCTTAGTGATCGACACTCTACTTACCATTATATTCATACTGACCGGGTACACTGCTTGTTAAAGTGTGTGTGTTATTGATAAGTCGGCTAAATATAAATTTAAAACTTGAATACTGCTAAAACCACAACGACATACCGTGGGTATAAATTAGAGCATACGCACGCACGCATCAAGTTTTTGGCGCCGCTGCCGGGGAGTGAATTGTTATTATCTGTTAATTTGATTAGTATTTTAATTAGGTTTTTCTTTTTAATTTTTAATTTAACCGCTAACCGTGTTGTGTATTAGATAAATTGCATTCATTGTATTATTTTGCATATTTTCTGTTTTTGTGTGTTTTTATTTTTGTTTATTTTTGTTTGTTTTTTTTTTGTTTTTATTTTTCGTATTTTCTGCATACTGCTATCGTTGTGCTGAGCTAATTCAAACGATACGGCGCATCTATTTTATTAGATACGGCGTATTGCATTTAATTTTTATAAAATACAACGCGTTTAATTAATTCGAATACGGCGCATCTTTCCCCAAGATACGGCATATTCTGTTTTTAGTAAGAAATTTTTCTAAGCGATAACGCCATACGACGCATCTGCTTTAGCAGATACGGCGTATCTATTATTTTAATTAAAAACAGTTTTCGAATTATTAAACAGATACGACGCATCGATCTCTATCGATACGGCGCATCTTTCTGAATAAAAAATCTTGTATTTTGAAACGTAACGAAAATACGGCGCATTAACTTTTGTTAATACGACGCATTTAATTTTAATAAGTATATCGATTTTTGATAATTAAAACTGATACGGCGCATTCTAATTTCTAAGCGGCGTATCTATTTTCTGAATAAAGTGTGATTAAATTTTAACGATTATAAGGCTGCTCACAGTGGTGACCTATATTGCATCATCTTTCCGGCTGCCACCTCAGCTTTCTCTCTCCTCAACCTATATTCATCTCTCTCATCACAGTGGCAACCCATATTGCATCATCTTCCTTTATTTTATTTTTTTTTTTAAAAAAAAACATCTTTTAACACAAACACAAATTTTATTAATAAAACGTAAACATTACATAAACGAAACGATACGGAATTAAACAACTAAAAATTAAACGTAGACATTACATGATATTCATAATTCAAATGTAAATTTTTTATTAATAAAAACATAAACGTTACATAAACAGAAATTAAAACATTACAATAATAATTTAAAAACTAAAACTTCAATTATAATCTGGGTGATCCCAGGTCTGCAAGTTGTCGGAGCGGAAACCGTCGTCATACGGATCAAAGCTCGCAAACCTCTCTGCTTCCAACTCAGCTTCCATCCTGCTCAGCTCCCGGTCGTCCTCAGAGTTCCAATCATCAGTAGGTTTCACATTCTCCTCAAAACTTAGCTGTAAGTTATCAAGATGAGGTTGCGGTAGTTGTGGTTCAACAACCCTTGGTGCAGATGAACTTGATGCACCTTGCACAAATTGTTGTTGTTGTTGTGGTGCATCAGCAGCTGCCACATTCTCCTCAAAACTCCAACGTATCTTGTTGGATTTCTCGTTCTCTATCTTCTGCACACAACCCCACAATGTTTCAACAACATCAGCGTCTTTGCGATACTCATCGTCCAAAAACTGGTCGATCACATATTTTCTCTCGACAGAGATATCTTTGCAAGCTGCATATCGTGTTCTCAGGCGTTGTTTGCGTAACTTCGCCAGCTCAAACTTCTTAATAACTTCGACAATTGCATCTTGGCGTTCCTTGTCGTCTATTTCGACTTGTTTTTTGACATAGTTTTGAACTTGTTTGACAGTGTGTGGAAGGTTACAAGCCATTTTTATGTGTTTAATTTGTTGTTTGAAAGTATATGTTTGAAAGTGGGTTTGATTTAGGTATTTATAGGATGAAAAGTGGTAAATATTTTGGAAAAAAAGTTTTTTTTTATGCAACAAACGGTTATATTTTGAAAAGTGGTAAATTGTGTTGGAAAAGTTTGATTGAATATCGGTTGGAAATCCGAACGATTTGTGTTTTTTTGTTGCCGGCGATCGATATTCAAACTTAACCCACATTGGGGCGATCGATATTGAATATCGATCGATCGAACCCTATGATCGATTTGTTCCGATGCAGTGTGAGAAGCCTAAGATACGGCGTATCCAACTTTTTGGATACGGCGCATCGTCTGCAGATATCAGTAACTTTAATTTTTCGTATTCCGTTTTCGTTGTTGATTTTCTGATATATTACTTTCTTGAACATACCCTACTGATGCTTTGGTGATAGTTTCAGGAAGTGCATGACCAGGAGTTCTACGAAGAACTTGATTACACCTTTCGACGATCCTGAACGAGCCTTTCATTCGCTTAAAAGGCTTTTCAACACAAAAAGCTTTGATATTTCAAGTTCATTCGAGCTTGATTATTTTTCTAAAGAGAAAGAGGAAGAAGAAACAAAAGCAATGGGCGACAACACAACTATGGAGGAATACATGAACAGTACCCGTGCTGATTACAGTTCAGGAGTTGCTAGACCAAAGTTTGATGAAAAGTCAAAATTTGAGTTGAAGGGTCAGTTTCTCAAGGAGCTAAGAGAAAATGCTTTCAGTAGATCGGAACATGAAGATGCTAATGAGCATGTTGAAAAGGTCCTCGAGATTGCAGATTTGTTCACTACAGAAGGAGTCACTGACGATCAACTCATGCTAAGAATCTTTCCAATCTCGCTTAAAGGAGATGCTAATAAGTGGCTAAGGAATGAACCTGCTAGTTCAATCACAACATGGGAAGATTTGAAGAGCAAATTCCTGAAAAGATATTGTCCACCTGCTAAAACCGCTAAAAAGATGGAGGCTATCAACAGTTTCAAGCAAGAGCCTGATGAAACTCTTTATCAAGCTTGGGAACGATTTAAGGACTTACTGGTGAAATGTCCTCAACACTATCTAACACCAATGCAGGAGATAATATTGTTTTATCAAGGATTGGACGTGCCTACTAGACAAATCTTGGATGCTAAGGGAGCTGTGCCTCAAATGAGTGCAGCTAATGCTAGGAAAGCTATCCAAGAAGCTGCTGATCATTCTCAAAAGTGGCACGATGGGACCTCTACTAGATCTAAGAGCAGCACTAATTTTGACGGGTTTGCTGCTATTCAAGCTCAATTGGATAAAATTAGTAGAGAGATGAAGAAACGTGATGAAAAAGTGTATGCTGCCCAAGTTGGATGTGAAAAATGCGAAGGACCTCACTACACTAAGGATTGCCCCAATAAGAATGAAAGTGAGATGTTTGAAGAAGCATACTACACACAATTTGGACAACCATTCCGACCTTCAGGAAGATTTAGGGAAGCTACTCCGGGATTCTATCAAAAGAACAACTTCAATCCCGCTTATCAAGAAAGGAGGCAGACTTTAGATGACACTCTAAAGCAAATTATGGCCGATGCTGCTAAAAGACATGAGGAGAACACTGCTATGACCAAAGAAATCTGAGCATCAACGGACACTATTACAGGAAATCAAGGAGCTTCGATCAAAGCATTAGAACAACAAATTGGACAAATGAGCAAAGTTCTTCAAGAAAGGGGATACGGAAGTTTACCTAGCTCAACAGAAACCAACCCAAGAGATCATGTCAAGGCCATAAGCACCACTGAAGAAGTCACTCCTAACATTCCTTTTCCTAGAAGATTGATGAATGGTAATGATGGTGCAAGACCCGAATTTTTCTTTAATTCTTCAATCAGTTTAAGGAGACTACTCAAAGAGAAGACAAAGATTGAAGAAGAGATCAAGGCTACAATGAAAGAAGAGAGCTCTGCAACCGACTTACATGCCTTGCCTCATAAAGAAAAGGACCCAGGAAGTTTTACTTTACCTTGTTCAATTAATGATATATCTTTCAATAATGTGTTAGCTGACTTAGGAGCTAGCGTTAGTGTAATGCCCCTTAAGACATTCACTACCCTAGGACTAGGAAAATTAGCACCAACTAAGTTGCTTATTGAATTGGCTGATAAAACGGTAAAACGACCTGAAGGGATTGCTTATAAGGTGCTAGTTAAGATTGAGAAGTTTGTTTTCCCTGTAGACTTTGTTATATTAGATATGCCCGAGGATGTTAAGATTCCTTTAATCCTTGGAAGACCTTTCTTGTCTACCGCCCGTGCTAAGATTGATGTGTTTAAAAGAAAAATCTCATTAAGGGTAGGGAATAATAAACTAGTCTATAAGTGCCAAGATCCTGTTAAAAGCATAATTAGAGGCGTCTATGTGCTAGGATTAAGAGAGCGTATGGACCTCGATCTTGAAGCTAGGCTTATGGGAGAAACATTGATTCAAAACAACTCAACTAATCCTATTCATGAAGACTTCGAGGAATTTATTGACCTTAATGTACCTACCAAACTTAGACGCAATATTATTAATGATTCTGATGATGAGTGGTATGATTGCGTAGTAATTAACAAACGTAGGAGAATAGTTATGGATACAAATTTGAATAATGATGTGTTTATTGAACTACCACCCCACCTTGCATATTTGTGCCTATTTAATAATAAGAATTTCCCGTCTATCATTTTGTCATCTATGCCCGAAAGGGAAGGAAACTTTGTTTATACAGATATTAAAGAAGAATGGCGTGTAAATTAAGGACGAGCAAGGAGTGTTCAATATTACTGAATTGGCGATGAGGGAGTGGGATGGTTCCGACTCCTTCAATGATCGATATTAAAGAGCTGAATGTGAGTCTAACTTGAAGACTCTGGAATAAAGACAAGTGCTGACCGGGAGACAACTCGGAAAATTTTTACTATTCTGTTCTGTGTCGAGTCAGTCAGGCCTGCAGAAGATACGGCGCATCTCAATCCTGAGATGCGACGCATCTCCTGCACTGGTCATATCTTACTTTATTTTTCTGCATTTTTAACTTTTAACTTTAAAACTCTTTGTCAGTTTATTTAATGCGGCGCATCCCTGGTTAAGGATGCGACGCATCTTTTATTCTGATTCGTAATTATTCCAGGCTCGATACGGCGTATCTTCTTCCATAAGATACGGCGCATCGACTGACCTGATGATTTTCATTTTAATTTTTAAGTTTTGTTTTTACTAACTACTAATGTATTATGCAAGTT
Organism: Artemisia tridentata subsp. tridentata; assembly: GCA_021014915.2. Classification (NCBI taxonomy): domain Eukaryota; kingdom Viridiplantae; phylum Streptophyta; class Magnoliopsida; order Asterales; family Asteraceae; genus Artemisia; species Artemisia tridentata. Next base: position 263,856,507 of record CP139508.1, read on the forward strand.
TGAACCCTCTTAATTTAGGTGTGTTAAAGTCTTGGTGGTATTATAGATTCCTGCATTTCCTGTGGATACATCAAATATGAAGCTTAAACGTTCTCATCCACAAGAAATATGATTTTTGCTCTTATACAAATAATGGAGGATCATACCGAGCAAATCTCAGGGGAGTTTTTCTGTTCTAATTCTTTTATTTTCCAGTTTTTAACCTTTGATACAAACAACGAGGACGTTGTTTAACTTAAGTGGGGGGATTGGAGAATTAGAACACTTACTTGTCCTAAACTTTTTCAAAATATGCTTAAAATGTGCTTAATATATCAAAATTTAAAAATTTTTAGCATGTTTTTGTTTAAGATCTAAGTTGCATAGCTGCACACATAACGTTATTTTCAAAAATTGTGACTTTTCAAAATTCACAAATCTATGAGTGTGCCGGTGACTTGTAAACTTTAGAACTTGGCTTGTATACTATTCGAGACCACCATAATAAGTATTATTTTTATAATTGGAATGACTTGTCTAAATTGGTAAATTTTTAGGATTACACCCAAATAGCCTTTATATGTTATGTGATATTAGCTAACTACACTGGTTAGTTAACCCCCGTATAAACCCTTTTGTTACTCTTATTTTTAGAGTAAGATACCCCTAGAAAAACACTCAGAGCCATTCCTTTCGTTTCTTACACCTTTGTTATAATGTTTCGTTACACCCTTACACCTTAGCCTACCCTGTAGATTAAAATCCGTGGTTGGTTAATTGCTTTAGGCAAAGTGTGTTTCCTTACATTACCTGTGTTCGCGTGCGTAATTCATTATCTTTGGTTAGGTCGGGAAATTGCACAATGCAATTGGAGTGAAAGTAAATATTGTATATCTTTGAGTTTATTTTTCGTGTGTTTACTACTTTCACTATTACCGTTATTTCTGAAGTCATGAAAAGTATGGAAAAATTATCCAGAGTTATCGTTATAGTGATGTGGTGAAATTTTACACATCTATGTTTATGTTTCAAGTTAAAAAAAGAAAAAAAAAATCGAAAAAATAAGAAAAGAAAAAGAAAAAGTTGGAAGTTTGTTTTAACCAACTTATGTAAAGTTTTGTATTAAGTGGTTGATATCACCACTATTTGTTATATATTATATTTATAGATTGAATGGGAGTTGAACGTTATGGGAACGCCAACTAAAGGTTATTCTTTGATTGAGATCTTGTTGAGTATAATTCGTGTCTACCTAAAAGCGTGTGTTTCAAGTGTTAAAGCGTGAGTTATTCTATGATATGAGTCTTATTCATGGGATGGTTGGGATAGTAATTAACCACACTTAGGATTTTAATTTATCTGTTTTGTTTATTTTTCATTTTACACCAATTTGTATCCCAAATATTATCCATACCCTATATTATTCTTTATCCAAACCTTTGATTTATTGAGATTAGGGATTTGAGCAATCTTAAGTATCGTAGTCGTGGATTCGGCTATGTATTTATGATTCTGTCGCCCTTTTTGATATAATATTATTGGTGAAGATTACTTGGTCCTATCTTTAGCCTATTCGAGTTAAGGATTTGAGCAATTGCAAGTATCGTGTTCGTGGATTCGATCATGTATTTGTGATTTTGTCGCCTTTTCTGGAATTTGAGATCGATAGAGATTAAGAAGAATGATGAACCCTTAAACCTACAAAACCCTTTTTACCGCTTTAGACTTGTTATTCCTTGGCTTTAGTGGAGGAGATGCGTATACTTGCCAAGCTTATGAGAGAATATTCGTCACGACTGGACAGTTAAACGATTAGATTTGCTTTTATCAAAATATTTTATTTTTCTTCTAATTCGTTAAGTGTTTGGTTGTGTGATTATGACAAAAATGAATACATGCTTAAATATAAAAATAAATCCTAATATCTTTTAGGATACATTTTCATAAGATTAATTCTAAGGTTTACTTGGGGACAAGTAAAGTTCAAGTGGGGGGATATTTGATGAACTCAAATAAGAACATTTTATTATTATCATTTATCCTATTTATTTGACTTGTTTTATTATATTATCTGTGAGAATTGATACGTTAATGTTTACTTTTGTAATTCTCGGGTAAAAACAAGTATTATGTGAAACTTGGCGATTTTGGACTAATTATGGAGCAAAACAAGCAAGAAGTTAAGAGTCTACTGAAATGTACAAGATCAAGATCATTCTGCTCCAGATACGCCGCATCTTACTTATTATATACGGCGCATCACTATCAAGATTTCACAAATATTATCCAAGACAGCAAGGACATGCGCCGCATCTAAGAATGGAGTTACGCCGCATCTTCTGGCGGTGTACGAATATTCCTGAATATATTAATCTTGGACCCCACGCGAAGTTAAGTCAATGCGCCGCATCTACTTATTCAATGCGCCGCATCTTACCTCAGACAGAAACTATAAATACCCCAAGGCCAGACGAATTTCAGAGACTTTAGACTTTAGACTTTTGGTACGTACGATATACGAAGGACAGAAGCCCTAGGCCGAATTCAGTCGAAGTAGCAACACAAGACACACCTTGAACGAAGATACAAGAGCTGTAAGAAGGTCCTGCATGTATTTAATTCATTAAGTAGTTTTGTTTTATTATATTAGTACACTTTAATTGGTCAGGATTGATGGGCTTGTGATCATGGATTTAACCATGCACTTCGACTCCCCTTAAAATTGCTTTCCCATTAATTAAAGTTTATATGTTGATGTCTTTGGTGACTTTTATTTATGCATTGATAACCTCTGTGTCTAGCTGAGCATTGCTTGGGTCGCCATGCCCCTTCCTCGCCTATTTATTAGATCGCCTATGCATTCTATCGTCTGTAGAAAAGTAGGAAGAAAGATAAATGGGATAGTCATAAGTAATCATTAAGGGTTTACTCGCCGATAAGATTAGAACCAATGAGAAAGGACTTAATCTCGGTGCGTTGCATCGAACTATACACTTCATATAAAACTAGCAATAAAACAAGTGACAAGCTACTTAACTATCATGACAGGTCTTCTTATTGTCTCAAGTATTTATCTGTGTACGTGTGTGCTACTCGCTGATTCGTGCTTATTAGTTTAGTTTATTATTTAATCATAACCAAACCGTGCCAGTCTCTCAGGCTGAACCCCCTTGCGTTAGATTAGGTTGTATAGCTAACTTAAGATTTTAAAATACTGATTAGGATAACTAGATAATACGTTCCACTATTAGTGATCGACACTCTACTTACCATTATATTCATACTGACCGGGTACACTGCTCGTTAAAGTGTGTGTGTTATTGATAAGTCGGCTAAATATAAAATTTAAACTTGAATACTGCTAAAACCACAACGACATACCGTGGGTATAAATTAGAGCATACGCACGCACGCATCACGAAGCTTGGGAACGTTATAAGCTATCCATTGATCGATGTCCTAATCATAATATGTTGCTTGTTACCATAATAGACACATTCTATAATGGTTTAAAATTACGACATCGTGAAACGATCAATGCTGCGGCCGGTGGTACCTTTATGAAAAGGCGACCCGAAGAGTGTTATGATTTAATTGAAAACATGACCGCCCACCACAATTATTGGGATTCCTCCGCCGAGAGGAATGAGTCATCTAAATCTATCATTACGGACTCTTCATTCGAGATAGCTTCACTTACAAAATGAATGGATGATTTATCCACGGCTGTTTTGAGGATACATCAAAATAATCTTCAAAACCAAACTCAACAAGCAAATGTGGTAAATCAAAGTTGTGTAACATGTGGTGGTCCACACCCATACTTCGAGTGTCCAGCCACAATTGGCAACACTCAAGAGAGCATTTGTGCTGCTTCGGGATCCTATAATTCGGGAGGTAACTCTTACCAACCCCAAGGAGATCGTAATCTGTTAAGCTATCGCTCCAACAATTTTCTTGGACCACCCGGCTTTAACCCTCAAAATCCAAATGGGCAAAACCGAAATGCCCAATTCAATCAAGGCCAAAATCAAAACAACCAAAATTGGTTTGTTCAAAATCAAGGTCAGAATTTCAATAATTCTCCAAACCGACCTTATCAACCTCCAACTCAACAAGTTTATCAATCACCTCCTCAAGATCCTTTGAAAAATGATTTCATAAAAGTTACTGAGTCAAGCATACGTTCAATGCAAGCTCAAATCAACAATATGAAAGTCGAGTTGAGGAAGGAAATTGATACTACATTGTCTCGTCAGACAAATGAGTTAAAGAATATGATGAGCAGCTTCATGAACATGAACATGAACACGAATCAAGCTTCTTCATCTTCTGGAGGTCTTCCCAGCAATACCATTACAAATCCAAATGCTGAGTTGAAATCGATTACCACTCGAAGTGGTAAGGCCTATGATGGACCCTCGATTCCTACTCCTTCTCCGGTGAAGGAAGTAGGACGAGAAACCGAGGTGACAAAGGACAAAGTGAAAACTCCAAGCCCACAAAGTACCGCACACGTCCAACCTTCGGTGGTCCCAATTCCAATTCCGGAACCCGATGTTCCAATGACAAATCCAAAGCCTTCAATACCATATCCTTCAAGGCTTAATGATCAAAAGCTTAAAGAGAAAAACAATGCACAAATGGAAAAGTTCTTCCAAATCTTCAATGAGATGCACTTCGACATAAGCTTTGCTGATGCTCTCGTTCTCATGCCAAAGTTTGCAACTACACTCAAAGGGTTGCTAAGCAACAAGGATAAGTTAGTCGAGATGGCAAAAACCCCATTAAACGAGCAATGCTCGGCGGTCATCCTCAAGAAGCTTCCCGAAAAGCTTGGAGACCCCGGCAAGTTCTTAATCCCGTGTGATTTCTCGGGGATGGTGAAATGCTCCGCTTTGGCCGATCTTGGCGCAAGTATTAACCTCATGCCGCTCTCGATATGGGAAAAACTATCTCTTCCAAAGCTTACACCTACGTGCATGACACTCGAGCTAGCGGATCGTACCACTACTTATCCGCTTGGAATAGCCGAGGATGTTGTCGTGAAAGTGGGAAAGTTCCAATTTCCCACAGATTTTGTTGTTGTAAACTTCGATGCCGATCCACGAGTTCCACTCATTTTGGGTAGAGCTTTTTTGAGAACAAGTCGTGCTCTCATTGATGTGTACGCTGAGGAGTTAACCATTCGTGTTGAAAATGAAAAGATCACATTCAACATTAATCAGGGGTCTAAATGCAACGTTGCTACTATTGAAAAAAAATCTGAAAGAATTAACTCAAAACTTTCAAGATTCACGGTCAAAAGTGTTGCACAAAAACATGCCGAGCTCAAAGCAACGAACATAGCCCCTGGTTCAAGTGAATGGTTCAAAAGTTGTAATGCGGAAGTTAAGAGTGTTTTTGATTATGATGAACACGAATCGGAGGATACAACGGAAGCGGTAAAAACTGCTAGCTCTAAGAGCACACCACTTGCCCCACCTTCAAAATCGGTTTGTCGTATTGATATTGCCAAAAATCCCACTCTTACTTCCGTATCACTCATTTCCGACTCTTCCTATACTTCTCCTCCGTTTGAGGAAAGTGATATTTCTAAGGAAGAGTTCGAGGTCTTCTTGTTTGATGCTCAAATTGTTGAGCCCGATGTTGATCCGGAGTGAGATGGCCCGATTTTAGAAAAAAATGATTTTTGATGAACCATTGTTTGCTCTCCCCCCAAAGGATGACGTTGTTGTGGAAAAGCCGTCTTATCCTTCCGAGCTCGAGCTCGAGGATGCTTTTCCCGAATTTGAGAGTTTTGTGTTTAATGATCAAGAGGAGAGAAGTGGCAATCCCACTCCTCATCCGGATTATTCACTCTCGGCTTACGAAGCCTTTCGTTTTGATATCGATCATTTGGAAGAGACGGGAAGTGTAAATACCACTTCCCATTCTTATATGTCTCTTCCCGAGTATGATGTATTTCATTTTGATGAAAATGATCGATATCATGAGGAGTTCTCGATTGAACTCCCTCATGAGATATCTCCTCCTGAATATGATCATTTTTGTTTTGATCTGGAGGACGAGTTAAGTGTGGGGGGAGGTGTGTTGAAAGATTTACTTCTTGAAGATTGTATCCCAACCCTCCCTCCCGTTGAAGCCGATGATGCTTCTGATGATGAAGAGTTTTACATGATAATAATAAAAATCTTGCTTCTCTTCATCACATATGGTATGATTGCTCTTTCCCTTTTCTCCTACGGGAATGAGGACACCATATTTGACCCCGGTATCGCCCCTAATAGTTTCTTCTATTGAAATACCGCGGGTTGTATCTCATCGGAGTGGAACTTTCTCATGTTCAAGTGTTTATCCAAACAATTTGAATGAAAGTCCAATTGCGATTGGTTTTCCACTTGCTTCCCTATGGACAAATGAATTCGGGGTCGAGTCAAGCTAGTGACTCGGTTAACAAAAACATTAGCATTACATAGGTGACAACCCATGTTTCTGATTTCTTTCTACTTTCTAACAACTAAGTGTGGAGGGATGCCTCTGCAGTGTTTTCTTTGTGTGTTGTTTGCTCTTGTTTTCAGGATTCCCTGAGATCGTGATGATTGACGCGCCTGTTTTCAATCCAGCCGCCCAATATCCGATCTTATTACTAACGATTATCTAGGGACATCTTTTTTAAAATCCTTTTTGAAAAACCGGAGATTTCTTTTCCACACTTGGCTCTTGGTATTACCTTTTTATGTTCTAAGTGTCGGCATAATAGCCGGTACTTTGAATATTGAGGGCAATATTCAATTCTAAGTGTGGGGGGAGGGGGGGAATTCTCTCGAATTTTGTCACATTGTACCTTCTAGTGCCCTAGTACCCCCGTTTAGGCCTAAATTAAAATTTTTTTTTGTCATAAAAAAGAAGTGCTTTGCACCAAAAAAAGAAAAATAAAAATAAAAGTGTTTAGTCTTGATTAGGTTAGAACAAAGGGAATCCCGACTCTGCCAGAGTGTTGATCTGGCTGCTTCCTTAACGTTTAGACTAAGGTTTTACGATTTGTGCAAATGAAAATGCTAAGCATAGAATAGTTGGTTTTCTTTAGAGCTTATACAAGTAATCTATGGCTTTTCCTCCCAGAAGATAACTAATCGGATTAAATACGTGCTGTTTTTAAACGTTTGAACGCCAAAATCATGTTGTTATGCAAAACAAATTTTTATACAATTTTGATATAGAGCCCGAGTTCAAATTTTTATTTTAATTTTGGAGAAAGCATATATGTAAATATATATATATATATATAAGTTAAAAAAAAATGAAAAAATGAAAAAATGAAAAAATGAAAAAAATAAAAAAGAAAAATAAGAAAATGGAATGATATTGCAAAATGCAATAAATTTTGATGTTGTGAAAATAAAGATGTATGTGTTAATAAATGTAGGAAAATTGCTTTCTCTTAAATTTGAATCGGAAGTTGAACTTGGATTCGTCGATTTTGTATAAAGGTTAAACGGTAATTTAGTAGATTGTTGATTTCAAAGGGCTTCGAAATCTCCGGTATTATTCTCTGTGGGGTGTCAAAAGCCTGGTCACCTAAAACCAACTGGTTTGGGATGTGCCGAGAAGAAAGCCGTTACATGGAGTAATCTCGTCTTTGATTTTCTAATCTCTAAATGATCGTTTGTTGTTATTTAGCTAAGTATTTAATACTAGCGTAGTGGGAATATCAAAAATCATTGAAATCGAAATTCCGCTGATTCCGGTACTATTCTCTGTGGGGTGTCAAAAGCCTGGTCACCTAAAACCAACTGGTTTGGGATGTGCCGAGAAGAAAGCCAATACATGGAAAAGGCCCTTTTGATCCTTAGATTTTCGAGGTTCCCGGTAAATTAGTATTTGACTTAAACAAGTAACAACCATAATAAACGTCGATTTTTGCGGTCAAAATTTTGAAAATAGCACAGTCACCTAAATTGAATAAATTGTGGGAGTGAAAAGTTAAGTTTCGGCTTACATAGATTATTAGTATAAGTAGCGTTAGCATTTTACAAAAGCATTTGCACAATGAGTTTAAGCTTAGTTGGAAGTATAAAAAGAGGATGACGATTTCAATTCCCTGGAGACACCCATTTTGTGTGAATCCCGTTCCATAATACCGTTTTTGAAAATCAAGCATTTTATTTATTTTGTTCTAAGTTTAAATTTCCTGCATTAAATAAAAAGTCGAAATGGGGTATACTTGGTCCTTTCATTACTTCATATGATTGGATTGCTAGGGACTAGCAATCGCTTAGTGTGGGGGATTTTGATGAGTGTGTAAATACTCATCATTTTATACTTGAAAAACCCACAAAAATAACCAAAAACACCCAAATGGACCATAAAATGTTACAAATATCCTTGGAGTGTGTTTTATGTGTTTCAGGTACAAAAGGATTGAAAACGGGGCAAATATGGACAAAACCGTGCAGAATTTGGAAAAGAGCCGGAAACCGAAGCCGGAAAAGACGTTATTTTAATTCAAGCTTGGAAAATCCCAAAATAGCCCTTGGATTATTCTCACTTGGCAAAAGTGGCCCTTGGTGTGATTTTACATAAATGACAGATTCAGCCCTAAAGTTTCACCGTATTACATAATTGGTCCTTGTGTTTTAACCGTAATTTCCCATTACCAAATAAAATCCGGACCAAAAAGAAATAAACCAAATCCAAACCCAAATTCCCTTTAGCCCGTTAAAATCCCAAAATTAAAACACTTAGCTACTCGTATGTTGACTCAGTCAAAGTGTTTGTCTCCTTCCCCAAACCCTATCCCGCCAAAACCATAACACAGCCAAAACCCCATCACTATCTTCACCTCTCCCCAAATCTTTCACCATTTCACTACCCTTCTCCACTCCCCATTTCTGATACCCTTTCCCCATTAAACCTTCCCCATCCACCTCATCAATCCGAGGGATCAAATGGGCGCCAAATCCAAAATCAAGGGCTGAGATCATATTTCTTTAATCCAAAGGCTGGGAAAGAGTCCAAGAAGCACAAATGAAGGTTATCAAAGGTCTTCTCTCACAGAAGAAACACAAAAGGCAGTAGACCCTTAGCATAGTTCTTAGTATAAATAGGAATCAATGTAGCCCAAAAAGGGCAGGTTTTATTTTAGCTTTTATTTAGGTAACTTTTAATTTCCATTGTTATTTTCTTTCCAGTATTGTAATTTTAATCTTCAGTTAATGCAATTTTAAGTTTTTCTTAAAAGTCAACTGTGGTCAACCACTGCTTATTTTTGCTTAATCTTTCTTTTTCTCTGATTATTTAATGTTTATGATGATAGTCTGGATCAGTTAAGTAGAATTAAGATATCTCAGTTTAGTTGCCTTAAAAAACCTTAAAAAGCCAAAAATTAGCTTATTCCAGTTTAGCTTATTCAGTGCTTTTTAGTCCTTATTTTTAGCTTTTTTAGATAGAAATGCAGTCACTTAGCATCTATGTTCAGAGTTTTAGTCCCTTCTAAACTACTTTGGTTTGAAAATTGCATTATCAGTTTGATAAGGGGTGTTTGGTTCAGACTCTAATTCTGAGCAAATGTTGGTTTAAGGTGTAAAATTTAGCTCAGTCAGTACACATTAGGTTCTATCAGGTTAGTTTGAGCCTAATATCAGTAGGTTGTTAAGTAAAAAAGTCAAAACCTTAATTTCTGCACACTATAGGGAATTTAGGATTCCAGATTTTTGGAGATAGTTGTAAAAGTTGTTAGTGTAGCTTAATTCAGTCTCTTAGTAGCATAATATAACATGTTCATTAAGGTAGGATCAATAGAAGCTCATGCTAGTCAAACTTGTTTTAACAAGTAAAAGTTAAAATTGCAATGAAACCTGTCCAACTGTCCTTCATATCAGATCAGTTTTCAGTGCTTAAATGGTTTTCAAAATTCAAAAAAGTTGTTTTTATGTGTTATTTGGTTGTTGTTGTTTATCTGTTTCAGCTTAATTTAGAATTTGAAGCTTAATAGGTAGCTTAAAAATAATCTGCAAATTGCCCCCAAACCTGTTCTCAGACCTGATCAGTGCCTAAACCTGTTGGACCTTTTTTGGCCATCTGATCTCAGGCCATTTTAGTCAAGCAATTGATTGTAACTTTTGGGCATAATTGGTTCTTAAATAGTTTGATATACAAGCTTGTAGTTCCTGCTTTTTGTTTCTTCCAAATAGCTTTTCAGTTAGCTTATAGGGGGCTTAAAGTTAGGTAATTAGTCACTTAGGTTCTGTCTTAATCATGTTCTGATCAGTAGCTTATCTGCTTTTTTTCTTTAGCTTATTTGATGTTTTTCAGTTGAATTAAGGTCTTATTAGTATAATGCATCATTCCTGAGACTTTGATAATTTTTGGATAGCTTTTGCTTATTTCTAGCTTATTCTCAAACTGCTTATCTGCCCAAAACTGCTTATTATGGGTTAGATAAGTCTGATTTTATTTTTCCTAAATAGAAAATATAATTTTAGAATTACTCAGAATTTTTTCAGATTTTTCCAAAGTCTTTTGTTATTTTTAAATAATTTAAATAGTTTGTTTTAGTTTTTAATTCATAAAAAATAATTAAAAAGTCAGAAAAATATAATTCTTTTTTTAAAAAATTTTCTTTTGTAATTTAGGTTTTAGGAAAATTAATTTGATACCCGTAGGATTAATATTTCTTAGAATTCACGTTTTAGTTTAGCACGTTTACGTTTTTAATTACGTTAATTGTTTTTAGTTGTAATTTTTTAGGATTTCCCTAGCCTATTTATTGTTTCCCGTAGTTGTAATCCAAATCCAAAATCTCTCAATTTTTATATCTCAAACACGATTCACAAACCCGATTACATAAATCCCATTCATCCTTCATCGGGGATAACGACCCGGGTTACACATACTTCACTTGTGTTTCCTTGGAAATAAATTACAAATCGATCCACAACGATCAACCACCACCACCACCACAAAACTTGGAGCCTAGTCTTCCTCCCAGTTTTTCAAGTCATGATTGCGCACATTGTGAGAGAACATCTCACTTGGCCCAAAGGACCAACATTTTGGTCCATGAGCTTCAAAATGAGATGAGGTTCATCTTGAACCATGTTCTCGAGTGTCTCAATGCAATCTCTCATCCGCCTCAATAAAAGCGCTGTTAGAAACTTTCTAGGATGATGTTGTAGTAGTTGTCTTTATTTAGGATTTATCTTGTAATGTAACATCATATCATGTTTGTGACTTTTGTCACATAATTTTCAATTAATGAATGTGATGTTTTTATGCTTATGAGTGATCAACATAGCATATTAGCATTATTTAGGTGACTAACATTATATTTATTTGGAATCTACATTATAGTTTGATCATGTACTTTAGGTGCAAAATTCTGATCAGACACTACATTTTGACTTTTTCAAGTCAACTAGATTGAAAGTCCTATTTGGATGACCATTTCATATGCATTATGCTTCTTCATTGAAGCTATTCAAAACTAACATTATTTTTGCATCTCATACTCTTAAAATGGGGAGTATACATCGAGGGGGAGCATATCTTATTCTAACCATTTGTTTTGTAGAATCATGCATCATTACCTTGTTACTCCATTTAGGGGGAGTATCAAACAAGGGGGAGCTCTTAAAGTTCTCAAAATCGCATTCCGCTACGCAACTCTTCTTTTTTTTTCGACAAAAAGGGGGAGAAAGGATTAAGTTTGCATAACTGTGAATCATCACAGTACATAACCTTTTTGCATAAAAATAGTTTTTAAACTCAAATAAAACAAACTTAATCTATATTTTAAAGAACTCATGCTATACTTATTCTTTTGCTCAAAAATATACTTTATGTTTTGTCATCAACAAAAAGGGGGAGATTGTTAATACAAATATCGTCCTAAAAACGTTATTTATATTTTACGATCTTTACTTAGTTTTGTTAATGACAATTACAAAGTATATCTTTAAGCAAATTATAAATACTAGCTAAAGTCTCTTTAGAACACATTTTACATTTCACAAGTTTACTTGGAAATACATTTCATACATCTACATGTTTATTTCCTTAAAAGGAAACTTTATTTCTAAAATGATACAATGACATCATGGCATGCATCATACATGTAATCTTGGTAAGATCTTGTAATATCTTGGATAGATATTCAAGTAAGATAGTTGACATTGGAAGATCTTGATATGACAACACTAAGATATGGAAAGATTGGAGAGATTTGGAAAATCTCTTAGCTGTCTTACCTCTGGCATACCCACGGATCCCTTCGACATAAAGGACGGATCCCTTTTAAGGGATCCGCCGGATCCGCCGAGTGTTTATCAGCTTGCCTATAAATAGCAAGCTGATCACTTGGCCTTCTTATCACTCATATAGCTTAAGTACATACTCATTCATATTACTAACATCATTCATTCATATCATTTGATCTATCTTTTGTAGCAAAGAAGATTAAGCATCAAGGTTCAACACAGACGTGTAAACCTTTAGTATAGTTACTGTGTGATCTTTGTGTAATTCACACATCATTATTTGTATCATTTATCTCAGTGAGTGTGGTTAGTGTTTTAGTCCTCAAAACACAAAGAGTGTAGGGAGTGGTTGTACCCTTGTGAAAGAACTTGACATCTAGCTTAATGTCGGTAATTGTATAGGCGACGTTGGGTTGGTTCGGCCCTGAAGTAGAACTCGGTGTTTAGCTTAGTACCGGAAAAGGAAGTAAGCAACGTGTAAAGGTTTTCTCCACCTAGAAGAGAGTTTGTTTCTTAGTGAAGGATAACTCTCGAGTTAGAGGCTCGAGGAGTGGAGTAGGGCAAGGAAGAGAGTCCTTGTAGCCGAACCACTATAAACATCCGTGCTGTGTGGTTTGATCTTTCCTCTCTTTACTTTTCATGTATATTGTGTGAATACTTGTTTGTGTTTGTTTCCCTTGAATTAACATAGAGTAACAAAGCGAATTAATATTAATCGGTAAAACTATTCAACCCCCCCTTCTAGTTTTTCACATACCTGATCGTTTTAGTATAGTATAGGTATATCTAGGGGATTGATCGTTCTCTAGGAGAATAGTGTTGTTAGGTCAAGATGTATGACGAGATAGGTCTAGAGGTGAGGGATGATTCTTTTTGTATTTTTATATTTTTTAGAAAGCAAATAAAATCTCGGTTTTGAAGGAGTGGGCGGAATTAGTTGTTAATCAACTAACCCAAAATCTAATTATAAAACTAAAATTAAACTAAAAACAAGAAAAAAGTAAACTGGTGAACTTCCTATGATAGGAAAAGCGTGTTTACTTAGATTTAATTACTCCCTAGCATCTCCTATTGATTCGTTGAATTGTCACTTCCTTGTTTTAGTTGAAGCATCTTATTCCTTATTATTGGTCGTGGGGAGGTGCCGAAGTCTCCAACTCTATGAATATTAGTCTCCCCTAAATCCCTTAACATCCATTAAGTTTTCTAGGATCTACAAGCTGCAATTCACGCAATAAATACAACGAACAAAACCAATAGTGCACTCTACGGTTGCGTTTTTAAGACGTTCAAGCTAGTTGCATATAAGAGGTCAGCTAGTTTTCTTTACCTAACGCGATAAAAATCACCTAAACAAGAGACAACAAATCAATATTCAATAACTAGGTTTCATTAGATATAAGCAAACACAAGCAAACTTAAGCTAGCATGATAGATAGAAGAAAAGATAAACAATTAATCAAACAACACATAGACATATTGAATGATTAAAAGAATAACTTATCTTCAATAAAGCATAAGGTTCAAGGGTTGAAAAACCTTTACAAAGCTGCTGAAATTCGACTAGGGTTTATTCTCCAAAGATGTCACACTTTACAATAAAAACTTTTGAAAATATATATAGGAATACAGTTTTGAAGGCGTCGGGTTATAGCCTCTGACGCCGTCAACTCTCAGTGGTTTAGGGTTTCATCTGTGTAATCGCCACTCTAACGGCGTCAGAAAGGGATCTGAGGCTGTCACTTGTAAAATCCTTCTAAGCCGTCTCTTGTTAACTTAAAGCGTGACGTCCATCTTCTTTTAACATCTGACGGCGTCAGGTTATAAAGTCTTCAAAACTCTCTGAGGCGTCACTTTTTAGCTTAACACTAGAAAATCCATCTTGAATTGCAAGGGACGGCGTCACGTTGTAGAATGTGACGCCGTCAGACACTGTTGTCTGACAGGTTTTTCGCGACTTCTTCGTTTTCTTCACTTTTTCGTCCAAATATGCTCCAAAAATGACAATTTCCAGAATTCTCGTCCCAAGTACCTAAAATACAAAAAGAAACAATTTGAGGCAATATTTGATCACATTTACTCGATTTTAGGCTTAAATGACCCCTTAAATAGGTACCAAATAAATCCTTATCAAATATCCCTATATTTGGGATTTGCTTGTCCCCAAGCAAATGGGCTTTTATTCTAATCAATCTACAAGTTAGGGGTCATTTAACATTAATATAAAAGTAATTACAACATACAATCGTTCCACGTTAGTCAAAATAAGCACGAAAATTATTTACTAGCAACTCACATAAAGTGTTTGGATTCTCACATCTCTCGGGTGTATAAAGTTATATAACATGAATGGAAACGGGAAAATAAAACACACTCTACCTGTCATAGCACATAGATTACCATAGGCTTGGGAACGGATCTTAACTCCACCACTTTGGCGTAAGCACCTAGGATAAACTATCAAAGAGGGCTTTTAAAGGGTTGTAACGTTAGGTGTAAGGGTATGGAAAAACAATGGTGGCAAGTCAATGATCTTGGTCAATTACATGTACAATGAGGCGTTGCTAAGCCAAGATTCAACTCGACTCGCTAACTACTAACTCTTTTTGTAACACCCCCAAAATTGGGTCCAGCGGAAGCATACATGTTGCTGGAGTGCTACTAAATTGGATCACAACACAAAGTAAAGAGAACGGTTTTACCTTATACATTTAGAAAAATTAGTTACATTATCATAGTAAACCAACTTACAACATTTAATTTGATGCGGAAATAAGGCCTATATAAAATAAACAATTGGTCCCGAATATATCAGAGTAGCCTATGACTTATACCCTTGCCAATCGCCTCTAACAATAGATTGTGTTGTGGTAAAGATCTACACCTGAGAATACACGCTAAAAGGGTCAGTATAAAGCTGGTGAGTTCATAGGTTTAAGTAAACAAGTTATGCATGGACCGCAAGATTTCAAAGACAATATGTTAAAACATGTTCATGAAAAAGACTACTGTTGCACTAAGCTCATGACACCGAAGCCTTAACAGTTAGTTCATGTTATCACCCCAAACAGGTGCTTTGCCAAACACCTGTACGACATTAAATGAAATGCGTCCGTTTGACTAGTTGGAGCGACCAACCCGGACGGGGGAGTTTACCCCCAATAGATCTATTCACAACATTCGCGCTTACAACGTAGTTAACGGTTCATGATAGAGGGGAATTTATGGCAAACGATAACAACTTAGGCAATCAATAAAAGTTTAATACACTTGTGTCCATATATAAAAACAAGCGATGTATTCCCACCCCAAGTATTTCAAATCGAATAGTAAAACAGTAAAAAGTGGGGCCATAAAACTCACCTTAGCAAAAGCAAATATCGGTTGGTAATTTGGTAAACGGTAAATTAAGTCCGATAACTCTAATCGAGACCTAAATATTACATGTGTCTTAGATTCGAAAACAAGGCCATGCACGCAAGTTCATACTTCACTTTATCACTTGTACATGTTGTTGTAATATTTGTTGTCAAAATATAGTTGCGTTATTTTGATCATTTATTTAGAAAATTACCACTTTTTAGAAAATGTAACTTGTTTATCTTGCGACCAAATTTTATTCGTCATGTTAATGGCTATTCCAAAAATCTCTAACGCGCCTAATAAATCTATATAATGTTCTACCATTCCTGTTTACGTCATTTTAGCCAAAATATACTCAAAAAGGTCCAAAATCCAATTCAAAAATTCCTAACAGCTTTCTAATAGAGAAAATAATAGGTTGTCAACGTATATGTTGACGTAAACATTCGTTAGGCCGTAATTTTTGCGTCGTAACTTCGTTTCTTAAGTTTGACCTATCCCCGCGAAGGTATTTAAGTGTACTATCAGATTTCTAAGGTCTCGGCTAGTCTAGTTACCATTTAACCTCAGTTTTCATCTCTCAAAATTCTGGACAGATTCAACTATTTTTTGAAAATAATGTTTTCGTTGTAAAAATTGAAACTAGCGTATCTTTTTCGTTACAAGCCCGTTTTAACTCATTCAAGCGGCTACGTTTTCGTTATTGAGTCTATTTTCTATATTTCTAGCCTAAAATGGTTACCAAGTTACTGAGTTTGCTGTATTTATCAAAACGGGACAAAATCTATTTTTAAGAATGCCAAACTATTTTTACACATCTTCTAGTCATTTTAACCACTTAACCACAACTTCAATTCTAGTCCTAGTTCCTCCATCAACTTCTCAACACGATAATAATGATCTAACCATAAGCTTAACAATATTGTAAGGTCCATGTAATACTCATCAAGAATGTTTAAATCTACAAGTTTACTAACATACAAGTATATAAAATGTTTTCATCACTTTCTTGTGAAGATTTTTGCTAGCTAGTTTTCTTGTAACCAAAACTTGTTCAAAACATAATCTTTTGTTAAAGGATCATTGTAAATGTAAAACTTTATCAACATGTACCAAGTGATAACTAAGTATACATACTTGCCTAGCATTATGACATAAGAAAAACATGAAGTTTTTGTAGGATTACTTACAAAAGTAATTAGTGAGATGTGAGTGTAAGATACTTGGTTAACCTCAAGATCAATGCTCCAAATCCTTGCTATAATGCCCTAAGTATACTTAATCTTAACCACAACAAGATTTCTCCTCTCCTTGCTCCAAGAGTGTGTCGAATGGGAGTATATATATATGAGGTGATATGTTTTTTTTCTTTACTTGCACTAATAGAAGTGAAATGAAGGTATTCTTGGTCTATTTATACTTAAACATGTTCAAACTTTCAATAGTAAGTCAAGTCTTATTATTTTAGCTAGGAGGAGGGGGCGGGGACCGAATGGGGTATTAGGGGGGCAAATGGGAGCCTAAGTCTCCAAGTTGAAATAATCCTTCCTTGTTTTATGGATTGTGGAGGCTCATTAATGGTCATGTGCTAATTTGTCTTGCTAATTATTTACAAGGCAAAGGGGGGCGGGGCAATGGGTAGAAATTAGGATTAGATGAGTAGTTTTGATACAAAAGTGTATGTGTTGTATGTATTGGGTGTTAAAAATATGTATTGGTTGTTTGTTTGGTAATTAACGAAAGTTATACGTAATTAAACGTAAGTTGTAAAGAATTTACTTTGGGCGTAAGGAAATATTTTTGGAACTTTTGTAATCTTTTTGGAAGTATAAAAATACGATAGAAATAATCGTTGAGAGAATTGGGTATATCGGGTGTTAAATTTTTGAATAACGAATATAGTTTGTTGAACTGACAACCGTAAGTAATTTAAGAAAAGGAAATTATTTTAGAGTTTAAAATTATGAACTGGAGTAGGAGCAAGGTACTGAAGCGTTGTGGACTAAATATAACCTAAATCCTAGTGCACAAGGGGTTGTTCCTAGTTTTACGTTTATTTAACTAAAAAGTTTTTCATAAAAGTGTTATTGTGAAATTTCAAAGTAATAAATTAGAGTTTGGAAATAAATGTTGACATGGAAAATTACGGGTTGTTACACTTTTTGTTTTTTTTTTTGACACTTTTTTGACTTAAACATAAATAAAAGAAACGGGATGGTAGTCCGTATGTTTTTTTCTCTTGTATTTTTCTCTTTTTTTATATCTTTTTTTTTTTTACTTTTTTTTTTCTTTTTCTCTTTTTTTTTTCATTTTTTTTTCATACACTTTTGCCCTACCATCCAAAATAATACATCAAAGGCATCTTCCAACCTCCCTACACTTGAACTTTTACATACTTTACACATAACTAACTAATGACCCGAATTAATAAAATCAAAACACTTGGAGTAATGGGGTATCGTGTACTAAAGATGAGTACATCACAAAGGTATCAAAACACTTGGACCCTACACTTAAATTGAACATTGTCCCCAATGTTCTTGAAAAGTATCAAAGTTATGATAACGAAAAAATAAAATAGAGAAAGAAACTAATACTCCCCTGATTTGCTCGACATGGACGATGTGAAAACATGGTTAGATCTTCCTCCAAAAAAACAAACATGATAAGCTTCACTTCCAATGTATACTTTCGTCTTCTTGTCCAATATAACCTGTCATTCACAAAGAAAACGAAACATAAAATCTCGCATAAAATTGGCGGTAAACACTATATATAAAAAAACTAAACTAGAAAGCAAAGTAAGATATAATGATTGCAAAATAAATGTCTACAGATTCCTGGAAATTTAAATTTTTTCAAAAAAATAAGTTCCAGCAGAAAAACAAAAATCTGGAAAACTGTGCTGCTACAGTGTCTGACGCCATCGGGTATTAAGCCTGACGCCGTCAGTTATGATCTGACAATATTTTTACTTTTTGTTTCTGGAAAAATCTGAGTATTAAAACCCGGAAAAACTGTAGAACATTCATTGTGACTCGATACAAGCATTTGACTCAAAACAAACACATAAATATATGTTAATCATTACTTGTTATATTTCATGTTCGAATTCATTCTTTTAAACAAATATGATCTTCCCTACACTTATCTTTTTGTAAAATAACCTTATATGTAGTTAAAGACGAGGTTAAAAACAAAATAAAACATTTTCACAAATTATATTCGAAACATGAAATATAAACAAATAAAGATGGAGTATATATTTAAAATCAAACAAAATAAAAACAAAGACACAAACAGTTAAAAAGCTTGGGTTGCCTCCCAAGAATCACTTTTCTTTATTAACGAGTCTTGTAGCTAGACTCAAAGTGACTCCATCCTCCATCACGTCTCAACGTCATCTTCTATCTTGGTTTTGTACTTCGGACGTAATTGTAAGCATTCTTTATAAAAACCAAATATCTTTCTCATCACATGGTCTACTCCTCTTCTCTTATCCTCATCATTCCTATAGTAGACCGATGGCTTAAGTTCCTTTTCTAGGTTTGGCAAAAAATGAAATTGCTCAATCGTATATGGCATTTGGTAGGCAATCTCGTTGGTTTCATTCGTAAATCTAACTGTCCCCAAGGTTGGGTCATAAGGCCTTTTAGAAACTTCCACAAATGGTTTTCCAAACACTACGTGAGATAAAAAGCTATCAATCACCAGCCGAATATCTTCAACAATCACGAAATCCGTAACATATGTGAAGTTTCCTACATATACGTGCATTCCCTTAACTCCCCCTACAAAATTATTTACCCTACCCGTGATGGGATCTTTCCTAGGCCCAAGTTGCTTTTTCATTATCCAATTGTGGTGGATCCTAGTCATGATATTTATGGGGGATCTAAGGTCAATGTAAGCCTTTCATACATGCACGTGCCTGATGTTACATGGTATGTTTATATTAGATGGGTCACCCATTTTTAGGATTGGTGAACTTATGCAATACGGTGTCTTAGGATCCTCAAATAAATACTTATGATATGCGCATTCATCCTTTGTAGGAAACTTGTTGAAGTGATCTTCATCAACTTCTTCCACTTCCTTCTCATCATCATTCTTAATTTCCTCCTTAGGATCACTTTTGTTCTCAATTACATATTTGTCTTCTTCCTCACTACTCCTATTTAGTGGCACTAGGGTAATGGCATTAACAAAGTGAACATGTTTAGATGATGAAGGATCCTTAACCTCGCTACCCCCACTTGTGTTTCTAGCAACTCTACTTGACGAGGTCATCACTTGGTTGTTGAGTACCTTCAACAAATTGTCAATCTTATTGGTCATCTCACTTTGTTGTTGTTTGAAATCGGCTTAAAACTTAGACAAACGAGCTTCTTGAGATGCCATAAAATTGGACATTAATCCTTCAAAATCTGTGGAATTGTTGGAAGGATTATTGTTGAAGGTACGGTTCGAAGACGAACCATTTGATTAGAAACGATTAGGTGGATTTGAAAAATTGTTTTGAGAAAAATTTTGGTTTTGTTTCTATTGGGAATTATTGAGGAACAGACTTAAGTCTGCTGAAGATATGGTTAAGTCTGTTAGCTTAGTTAAGTCTGCCAGTACAAAGTTAAGTCTGTCAAACATAGTTAAGTCTAGTAGGTATTATTAGTTAAGTCTGTTTATGTTTTAACAGAATAGTTTGTTAGCTATATGTTAGGAAAGGATATATACGTATTAGTTATCTTATTAGAAGATATGTTTATCCTTTCACACGTTTTGTAACATTAGGGTTTCCTTAGAGTATAAAAGGAACCCTACGGCATAGTGACATTGCGACAATTAAAAATTTTAATAGTAATACGAAGTTAGTTGTGTTCTTCATGCTTATTGTTTGTTATGATTCCGCATTAACAATCAATATACTGTTAAGAGTTTCTCATATAGATTAATTTGGATTTAATCAAGTTATGTATTGTCTTACAAAGGCTACTTAGATCCATAACCGTGGACCTACAAGTGGTATCAGAGCCTATAGAGGGACGCTGAGTAAGAAGAAACACAAACCACAAACACTCATTCACTCAAAAATCCTGCATAATGTCTCAACAAGCCAATGATGAGTACTCAACTCATCTTAGTGATGAAGACGTTTAAAATCATGATGATGATACATCAGAAACCAATAGACCTAAAGAAAAACAACAAAACATTCCTGCAACAACCACTATCTCAAACATCAAACTCCCAATTCCAAAAAAGGAGGAGTATGATATCTGGGCCATGGAGATGGAGCATTACCTTGAGTACATTGATAATGATGTATGGAAGGTGATTCAGAATGGAAACTCAAAGAAGAGGATCTCTGTTGGTAAGGATGGTGTTGTTAGAGTGCTTCCACCAGTCTCTGCTGCAGAGATTCATGCTGTGGAGAAGGAGAGGAAGGCAAGAACCATCTTACTGATGGCCCTTCCCAAGGAACATTTAAGAAGATTTCATGGAATGGACGATGCTAAAGAGATTTAGGAAGCAATCAGAATTAGGTTTGGAGGATATGCTAATTCTAAGAAGATGCAGAAAGATGTTCTCAAACAACAGTTTGAAGCATTCACTGTGACCAGTTCTGAAGGATTGGAGAAAGGGTATGACAGATTCCAACATCTCCTCTCACAGTTGGAAGCTCATGGTGCTGGTGTATCTAATGAAGATGCAAATCATAAGTTTCTCAGATCTTTGCCAAAAGAATGGTCACATCTGGCAATGAGCATGAGAATGAAAGAAGATGTTGACACTTTGTCAATTGATGATTTATATAATAATCTTCGGGTCTTTGAACATGAAATTAAAGGTGTTTCAAAGGCATCTTCAAGTGCTGCTAATGTTGCTTTTATCTCCCAAAGCAAGAGCAGTACTAGCACAGTTAATTCTGGTGTCCATAATACTTCTTCAAGCAATATGAAAGAAAGAGAAGTTCCTGCTGGTTTTGCTGATGAAGTCATCTATTCACTGTTTGCAAAGAGATCAGAAGACAAGGACCTCATTAATGAGGACCTTGAACAGATAAATGATGTAGACATTGAAGAAATGGACATAAAGTGGCAGATAGCAATGATTGCTCTTAGAGTGAAGAAGTTCTACAAGAAAACTGGAAGAAATATCATATTTGATGGGAAGACACCAGTTGGTTTTAATAAAAAGAATGTTGAATGCTATAGGTGTCACAACACTGGTCACTTTGCTAGGGAGTGCACCGCAAAAGTGACTACTGATGGGAAGAAGAAGAAAGATTCAGACTCTCAAGAAGAAGACAAGCAGGAAAAGAGTCAAATGGGTATGCTGACTTTGGAAGCTGGTGCTGTTAACTGGGGAGAACACACAGATGAAGAAACAGAACCAAATCATGCATTCATGGCTATTGGCTCCAATACTGAGGTATCCCTGTGTTCTAAAACATGCATAAAATCATATAATAATCTTAAAACATTGTGTGATGAGCAAATGCAACAGATAGGTGATCAGGAAGCTAAAATACTTGCTTACACTAATGCTGTTAAGACCTTAGAAGCTCAAATTGTCACTTATCAAAAACAGCAATTAACCTTAAATGAAAAGCTTACGTTTCAAGCCAATGAAATCTATGAAAAAGATGAAAAGCTTAAAAAATATAGGAGAATTGGAATGAAAGCTGTAAAAGATAAGGAAGAATTGCAGAAAACAATAGACACATGGAAAAATTCTGCTAAAAATCTGGATAGATTAATAGATTCTGGTATGAGCTCAACTTGTAAAATTGGTCTAGGATATGAAATAAAATCAGATAGTGAGATTTTAAGTTATGAGGAAGAAATGGAAAGAACTGTGTTCACTAGTACAGATGATGACTTTGCTGGTAAACCTGTATACAATAGATTCTCAAAAACTGACAACTTCAAAGGAGTTCCACCTCCATTAAATGGAGATTACACTCCTCAACCAGCGAAAGAGTTTGATGAGTCTTTGTATGTTTATGGTAAGAACGGACCTCAAAAGCCTGAAACAAGTATCTCAGATGACAAATCCAGTAAGTATTCTACCTGTCAATCTGATGACAGTGAAGGGTCCATTGGAAATGTCTCTGAACATTCTGAATCAGAACCAGAAGATGTACCAAAAGAGGTGTCTAAGTCTAAACCTGTTAAGATTAGTAAACCAGTAGTGTTTGCACCAAAACCTAAAACAGTTGAACCTAGTTGTGTCTTACACATAAAAACTCCTAGGCAACATGTTAAATGTCAAGAGTCACCCAAGGTTGATAGAATGAAAAGGTTACTCTTTTACTAAGAAAAGATGTTTTGTTTGTGGTAGCCTTAGTAATTTAATCAAAGATTGTGATTTTCATGAAAAGAGAATGATTAGAGAAGCTGAGCTTAAGAAACAAAGGAGTGTTAATACTGGTAATGTGATGGCCAAACCAGTGTGGAACAATGTAAACAGAGTTAATCATGCAAATCAATTTGTTCCTAGATCAGTACAAATCAATGCTGGTAGATCACATGTTAATTCTGTTAGGCCAAATGTTAATACTGGTAGGTAAAATATTAATTCTGTTGGGCAAAAAGTTAATTCTGTTTAGCCCAAAATTAATTCTGGGTATGTTGATACATTTAGACCCAAACAACCAGTTGCATATAGACCACAGGTGAACAAATTTAATCAAAGAAATAATTTTGCTAAATCACACTCACCTGTGAGGAGACCCATTGTTAAAAATACAGCAAAAATGTCAAACTCTTATGCTGTAAAGGGACATGGGGGGTCTGCTGTTAAGGCCTCAGCATGTTGGTCTTGGGATCCATTTCAGAAAGAACTTACTTATAAATCCCAAAGCAACAGTGGATCATGTTCATATAAGACATACAAATATGTTGATCCACAAGGCAGACCCAAGCCTGCTCAGGCCTGGGTCCTTAGAGAAACTAATTTCTCTTCTTTATGTGCAGGATCATCCACTCAAGATGTCACAACTCGTAATATCAGGTCCTTTTCAAGCTTCAAAATTTCACTATTCATATCGGGAAATTACTATTCATAGGTTACTATTCATCATTCCACAATTCATCGTTTTTGAAGTCAGTTTGAGACTTTGAGAAGTTTTCAAAAATTTTACTATTCACATGACACTATTCATCCCCGGAGAAAAATCACTATTCATTGTCATCATTCATCATCTCGTAAACTAGGTTTACGGGTATTCAAATTCGCGTAACCAATAAGGTTTAGCTGCGTATTAATGCATCATCAATAAGGGCACATCATACAGACTAGAGTAGTCTACATATCATCAGTAACATCAATATCATATTAAGTCATGCACGGGTTTGTGTGATTTTCATTAACGTATGTTCATTTATTATTTAATTAACGTTACCACTCAGTCATTACTACTAACATTATACCCAACACTCTCGACTATGATCCTAATATATTTTCATGCTAATTATAATGATATAAAGATTATATTATTACTTTACCCGGTGTTTTTAAATCAATGGCTACATTTTCCGTTAGGAGCTTATAACTCCGTCGGTTTGCGATATTTCAACCCGATAATCATTCTAACACCCGATTTTTGCAAGGAATATGATTTTACAATTTTTACAACTTCGTTGTATTTTATTTTAACCCGTCACGATTTATTTCTAGTTAACCCGGTACCCAATAACACTCAATGTATACTCAAAACTAACTAATTCTAATTAAATAGAGATACAAGCCTTAATTGCACATCAAATCCCTTCCAATTTAGCACATGTGCCGCCCCCCTTTTTCCCTAATGAGCCAAAAACCAATTAATGTTTCTAGTTTACATAACTTGATTTAATTTCCATAACACTTATACATAACAATTCAACTAGCAAAACATCAAATATCTCTCATCTTTTTCTCCCTATTTGTTCGGCCAACACTAAGAACACCAAAAGGAAATCATCAATTTTTCAAGCTAAAGAGATAATCTAGTTCCATTTACATCCCTTGTTAGGATTTTGAAATAAAAATCCCAAGGTTCTTACTCATTTCTTTCCAAACTACCTCAAACCATCAAGTAAGTGTTTCATATGATTTTTCAACATCTCATCCTTTCATTTGATCTATTTTGTGATGTATTTTCAAGTATTAATTGTTAATCATGCAAGAACTTATGTTATATATACCATATTCCACACAAATAATCCCTAACAATCGATCCACAAGTTTTATTAATATTCTCATGAAATCCACCATGGTTGGTGATGTTTAGGACCCCATGACACCTTGAGAAGGTGTATGGTAGGATTAGAGTAGTTGTGGTGTTGAAAGAAAGTGGTATGATCAAGTCTTGAACCTTAAAAATGAGTTTTAACAAGTATAGAAAAGCTACTGTCCAAAAACGGGAAATTTGGAAATTTCAGTAAACATTGAGCTATTTTGGCCTCCATATTTAGAAAATAATTTCAAAAACGAAACCGTGGCCGCAAGAATGAGTAAAAACCGACTTACGATGAGAAAGTTATGATTTTTCAAAGTTGGACGACGAAAACTAAATTTCTGAAAATTGCGTGCTGTTTGCCGAATTTCAACGGACACAAAGAGGCGTTAGACGTGATCTAGATGACCCAACCTACTGAAAATATGTTAGTTCATACTAATACGAGGCCGTTGATATAAAGAACGTAGAAAACGAGCTTATAACGACCAAGATACGCGTGTTTGAAACCCGACAATTCACAAACCATTTTGACAGCTTTTAATAGAAATATATTTCTAAGTGTAAAAAAAACTGTTTTTGTAATACACCATGTTGAGAGCCATTTTTCTCATTGATCAAGACCCGTATGGTCAAAAGTTAAATGATACAACATTAAGACATTGTTGCAAGGTTTTCAAAAACGTCAAGCTTATGTCCTAACACTTAATGTACACTATTTCGCGACTAGTTTTGCGAGGCCATTTAGGCATATTTTTCAAGTAATGAAAATGCTATTTTTACGACGAAAACGCTATATTCACCGATAGAGCACCAAACAAGGATCGTGGAGTATCATTTCAACATATTTACACGAAAAGTGTTTATTAACTTAACGAGACGTCAAAAATGTATTTTTCGACGATAAACATTATTTTCAAAATTAAGGAGTGGTATCGATAACATACGTATTTGCATGTGTAGCATCATTTCATTGCTTACATTAGACCATATCATTCATATTAGGTTGCGGTTAGAGATCGTGCCTCATTTCAGTACATCCACTTTTGTAATTGTTGCTATCGCACCAGGTGAGTTTCATAGCCACTCCTTTTACTTGTTTTGTAACTGTTTTTGGGAGAGAATACATGCTCGTTTTTCATTAGACCTTATGCTCGTTTTACATTTAAACTCACTGTTCGTTTTACAATTAAACTCCATGCTTGTTTTACTTGAAATTTGAATTGTCTTTCAAAACATTATTGATTGGTTAAAATACTTGAGTCGTTGCTCGGAAGTATTTTGTGTTACATTTTTCACCCTTGATCATTTTCTTATGGACACTAGTACATTAAGCTATTTCATATTGCCTATGTTATGGACTGTTAATTACGTATTATTTTCGTTATATGAAGACATTGTCAGATATATATATATATATATATATATATATATATATATATATATATATATATATATATATATATATATATGGCGACATTGTCATGGCGACATTGTCAGATTTATTTATATGACGACATTGTCAGATCTATTTATATGGCGACATTGTCATGGAAACATTATCACACTTACCTTTATATAGCGACATTGTCACACTTAACATTAAATTTTGTGGTCCATAAATCATTTGACGTTCATTTAAACCAGATCTTATTTGGCAGTGGGTTGTAAACACACAGGTTGCAAGTCTTGTATGGGCGGGGCTTGGAACTGGGTGGATTTACAATGCCTTTGCTGGGAAATCTTCATTCAAATGCATTACTTTTTTTCACTAAACTCTATGAACTCACCAACCTCGTGTTGACACTTTTAGCATGTATTTTCAGGTCTAAGCAATAGCACGCTACTGGAGGCTTTTGGCAGGGCATGGCATGGTCATAGAAGACTATGATAAACATTTGGGGACCGTTTAACTCATTTAAGGGCCTATTTCCGCACTACTTTTAACAATGTAAATTTAACACTTTTGTTAAATAATTTTATTCTAAATGAAGAAGGTAAAAACCGTTCTTTGTACTTGTGTTGTGATACCAATTGAGTAGCACCCCAGCGACGTGTATGCTTCCGCTGGACCCAATTTTTGGGGTGTTACAGATTGGTATCAGAGCCTTGGCTATAGAGAACTGGGTGATTTTAAAACCTAGACTATAGCTACATTTACAAAAACTTAACCCTATGACCGCCGCGTGCCTGCCTGCCAAGCTGATGCCTCATTTGTGGTTTGTTGCTGACATATTTAATGAGATTTGTGTCTTATTATCAAATCATTTATACCCACTTACTCTCGTTGATTTCTATAGTTGTCTTTCATATAAGCATGCTCGCATATCGTACACGTCTCAGCGTTACGCCTTTCCCTTGCGTTGTTTCATCATTCGACCTCGAGTTTGGTCATTTGCCTTAGTCTTTTGAAACGTCATTTAAATGTGAATGACATAGTATTAGTATAACTGAGCTGAGTATTTCAAAATTCATTGAACCTCGGTGGAATATAGACTGATCATCTTTATTCGACCCGGGACAGTGAGACATAGGCTGACCACCTATGTCCGACTCAGAGATGAATTTTGCAATATTAGGAATAGTTATAATAGAATTATGTCCAGATTGATTCTCTTCCCAATTTCTAAAGGTTTCAAAAATTCATGTGTGTGTACACAATCGTCGCAAGAACATTCACATTCACATCACCTCATGAACCGCCGCCTAGAAGCATGTTAGCTAATCATAACTCAACTTCGAGCTTTCATTTTATGACAAGCCACTTAGAGCTCCTACTTTTCGGAAACGTCTTATTTACGTATCACTCTTCTTTTCTTGTTTTGAAGAATCATGCTACCCAAAAGAAGTACTCCTACTATGACACCCGCCCAGATCAGAAAGCTGGTTGCCGATAGTATAGAGGCAGCACTGGTGACTGAAAGAGCTGCCGTAGCTGCAGCCGCTTCACGGGCAGAAACCGCAGAAGCTGCAGGAACAACTACTAATGGAACTAATGGACGTAAATGTACATACAAGGACTTCAAGAGTGGAGATCCTCCGAATTTCAAGGGCACTGAAGGGGCCACTGCCATGATTCGTTGGTTCGAAAAGATTGAATCTGTGTTTCTTCTATGTAATTGTCCAGAGGAGTACAAGGTAAAGTTTGCTACTAGTACTCTTGTTGAGGAGGCTATGTCGTGGTGGAATTCGTATGCAAAACCCATGGGAATGGAAAACGCTCAAAAGCATTCGTGGGATGAATTCAAGAAATTGCTGACAAAGAAGTTTTGCCCACGAACTGAGGTGAAGAAAATGGAAACAGAGTTTTATGAGCTAGTGACAGCAGGAAATGATATCGAGGCATATATCAGAAGGTTTCAGGAGTTGGCAGCATTATGTCCTACAATGGTTCCGGATACTGAGAAGCTGATAGAAAATTTCATTGGTGGACTACCTAACAACATCCGTGGAGATGTGATTTCTTTTGACCCGCAAACATTAGATGAGGCAATCAGGATGTCTCAGAAACTTATGGCTCAGATAGTGAAGAAAGGGACTACTTCAAACAACAACAACAACATTAACAACTCCAACAACTATCGAAACAACAACAACAAGAGGAGTTGGGACAACAATCAGAGTGGCGATGCTACTCAACCACAACCAAAGAGGCAAGAAGTCGCCAAGGCCTATGCTGCAGGTTCAGCTGAAAAGAAAGGTTACCAAGGTACCCTACCTAAATGCAACAAGTGTCAAAATCATCATAACCCTGGACATTATCTTAATCTATGTGGCAACTGTAAGAAGATTGGTCATGCGACTAGGGAATGCCAGTTTCCAATCATTGCCGGAAATCAGAAACCTCCAGTAACATGTTTTGGATGTGGAGAGGTAGGACATTACAGGAATGAATGTCCAAAACAAGGAAATCAAGGGAATGGGAACCAAGGCGGAATAGCTCGTGGTAGAGCCTAGGTCATCAGAGGAGGGAATTGTCATCACATCAACGACGTGGAGGACGAAAACAATGTTCAAGGACCAAGAACTTCTGCCTTAAAAATAAACGAAAACCTAAACTCTCTAGTGTTGTATTTCTTTTGTGTTTCACGTTAAGTTCTATCGTATGAACTTCATGTACTATTACAAATCCCTATCTAATGGATGTTTTATCTTTTATCACCGCAATGTGACTCCAATATCCACATATTTTTACCGAATCCACTCCAGAGACCAACGCTAACTGAATTCAGGGACTGAATTCCTTTAACGGGTGGAGACTGTCACAACTCGTAATTTCAGGTCCTTTTCAAGCTTCAAATTTTCACTATTCATCTTGGGAAATTACTATTCATAGGTTACTATTCATCATTCCACTATTTATCGTTTTTGAAGTCAGTTTGAGACTTTGAGAAGTTTTCAAAAATTTTACTATTCACGTGACACTATTCATCCCCGGAGAAAAATCACTATTCATTGTCATCATTCATCATCTCATAAACTAGGTTTACGGGTATTAAAATTGGCGTAACCGGTAAAGTTTAGCTGCGTATTCATGCATCATCAATAAGGACACATCATATAGAATAGAGTAGTCTACATATCATCAGTAACATCAATATCATATTAAGTCATGCACGGGTTTGTGTGATTTTCATTAACGTATGTTCTTTTATTATTTAATTAACGTTACCACTCAGCCATTACTATTAACATTATACCCAACACTCCTGACTATGATCCTAATATATTATCATGCTAATTATAATGATATAAAGATTATATTATTACTTTACCCGGTGTTTTTAAATCAATGGCTACATTTTCCGTTAGGAGCTTATAACTCCGTCGGTTTGCGATATTTCAACCCGATAATCATTCTAACACCCGATTCTTGCTAGGAATATGATTTTACAATTTTTACAACTTCGTCATACTTTATTTTAACCCGTCACGATTTATTTCTAGTTAACCCGGTACCCGATAACACTCAATGTATACTCAAAACTAACTAATTCTAATTAAATAGAGACACAAGCCTTAATTGCACATCAAATCCCTTCCACTTTAGCACATGTGCCGCCCCTTTTTCCCTAATGAGCCAAAAACCAATTAATGTTTCTAGTTTACATAACTTGATTTAATTTCCATAACACTTATACATAACAATTCAACTAGCAAAACATCAAATATCTCTCATCTTTTTCTCTCTATTTGTTCGGCCAACACTAAGAACACCAAAAGGAAATCATCAATTAAGCTAAAGTGATAATCTAGTTCCATTTACATCCCTTGTTAGGATTTTGAAATAAAAATCCCAAGGTTCTTACTCATTTCTTTCCAAACTACCTCAAACCATCAAGTAAGTGTTTCATATGATTTTTCAACATCTCATCCTTTCATTTGATCTATTTTGTGATGTATTTTCAAGTATTAATTGTTAATCATGCAAGAACTTATGTTATATATACCATATTCCACACAAATAATCCCTAACAATCGATCTACAAGTTTTATTAATATTCTCATGAAATCCACCATGGTTGGTGATATTTAGGACCTCATGACACCTTGAGAAGGTGTATGGTAGGATTAGAGTAGTTGTGGTGTTGAAAGAAAGTGGTATGATCAAGTCTTGAACCTTAAAAATGAGTTTTAGCAAGTATAGAAAAGCTACTGTCCAAAAACGGGAAATCTGGAAATTTCAGTAAACATTGAGCTATTTTGGCCTCCATATTTAGAAAATAATTTCAAAAATGAAACCGTGGCCGCAAGAATGAGTAAAAACCGACTTACGATGAGAAAGTTATGATTTTTCAAAGTTGGACGACGAAAACTAAATTTCTGAAAATTGCGTGCTGTTTGCCGAATTTCAACGGACACAAAGAGGCATTAGACGTGATCTAGATGACCCGACCTACTGAAAATATGTTATTTCATACTAATACGAGGCCGTTGATATAAAGAATGTAAAAAACGAGCTTATAACGACCAAGATACGCGTGTTTGAAACCCGACAATTCACAAACCATTTTGACAGCTTTTAATATAAATATATTTCTAAGTGTAAAAAAAACTGTTTTTGTAATACACCATGTTGAGAGCCATTTTTCTCATTGATCAAGACCCGTATGGTCAAAAGTTAAATGATACGACATTAAGACATTGTTGCAAGGTTTTCAAAAACGTCAAGCTTATGTCCTAACACTTAATGTACACTATTTCGCGACTAGTTTTGCGAGGCCATTTAGGCATATTTTTCAAGTAATGAAAATGCTATTTTTACGACGAAAACGCTATATTCACCGATAGAGCACCAAACAAGGATCGTGGAGTATCATTTCAACATATTTACACGAAAAGTGTTTATTAACTTAACGAGACGTCAAAAATGTATTTTTCGACGATAAACATTATTTTCAAATTTAAGGAGTGGTATCGATAACATACGTATTTGCATGTGTAGCATCATTTCATTGCTTACATTAGACCATATCATTCATATTAGGTTGCGGTTAGAGATCGTGCCTCATTTCAGTACATCCACTTATGTCATTGTTGCTATCGCACCAGGTGAGTTTCATAGCCTCTCCTTTTACTTGTTTTGTAACTGTTTTTGGGGGAGAATACATGCTCGTTTCTCATTAAACTTTATGCTCGTTTTACATTTAAACTCACTGTTCGTTTTACAATTAAACTCCATGCTTGTTTTACTTGAAATTTGAATTGTCTTTCAAAACATTATTGATTGGTTAAAATACTTGAGTCGTTGCTCGGAAGTATTTTGTGTTACATTTTTCACCCTTGATCATTTTCTTATGGACACTAGTACATTAAGCTATTTCATATTGCCTATGTTATGGACTGTTAATTACGTATTATTTTAGTTATATGAAGACATTGTCAGATATATATATATATATATATAATATATATATATATATATATATATATATATATAATATATATATATATATATATATAATATATGGCGACATTGTCATGGCGACATTGTCAGATTTATTTATATGGCGACATTGTCAGATCTATTTATATGGCGACATTGTCATGGAAACATTATCACACTTACCTTTATATAGCGACATTGTCACACTTAACATTAAATTTTGTGGTCCATAAATCATTTGACGCTCATTTAAACCAGATCTTTTTTGGCAGTGGGTTGTAAACACACAGGTTGCAAGTCTTGTATGGGCGGGGCTTGGAACTGGGTGGATTTACAATGCCTTTGCTAGGAAATCTTCATTCAAACGCATTACTTTTTTTCACTAAACCCTATGAACTCACCAACCTCATGTTGACACTTTTAGCATGTATTTTCAGGTCTAAGCAATAGCACGCTACTAGAGGCTTTTGGCAGGGCATGGCATGGTCATAGAAGACTCTGATAAACATTTGGGGACCGTTTAACTCATTTAAGGGCCTATTTCCGCACTACTTTTAAGAATGTAAATTTAACACTTTTGTTAAATAATTTTATTCTAAATGAAGAAGGTAAAAACCGTTCTTTGTACTTGTGTTGTGATACCAATTGAGTAGCACCCCAGCGACGTGTATGCTTCCGCTGGACCCAATTTTTGGGGGTGTTACACAAGAACATGGGAGATAGAGGCATATTTGATAGTGGATGCTCAGGGCACATGTCTGGTAACAAGGATCACCTAAAAGATTTTTAAGAATTCAAAGGAGGTTCTGTTACTTTTGGAGGTAGCAAAGGCTACATTACTGGTAAAGGTAGAATAGTAGTTGGCAATTTAGAATTTGCTAATGTGTCTTTTGTGAAAGAACTTGGGTAATTTAATCTTTTTTCAATATCACAAATTTGTGATATGCAGCACAAGGTTCTTTTTACTGAAATCGAATGTTTTGTGTTGACTTCTGACTTTAAGATGCCTGATGAAAGTCAGATACTCCTAAAAGTCCCTAGACAACACAATATGTACAGCTTTGATATGAAGACACCTGAATCTGCAAAAGGTTTTGCCTGTTTGATTGCAAAAGCCACTATTGATGAATCTAAATTGTGGCATAGACAGCTTGGTCATATAAACTTTAAGAATCTAAACAAACTTGTGAAGAATAATCTTGTTAGAGGATTACCTTCCAAGGTTTTCAAGAATGACCATACATGTGTTGCATGTCATAAGGGTAAACAGCATAGGGCTTCATGTAAGGCTAAATTAGAAAGGCTCATCACTAAGCCTTTACACACCTTGCATATGGATTTTTTGGCCCTACTTCTGTGCAAAGCATAAATCATGCTAGTTATTGCCTTGTCATTACTGATGATTGCACTAGGTTTTGTTGGGTATTCTTTATGTCTAAAAAGGATGAAACCACTGACTTACTTCAAACTTTCATTAGGCAAATAGAAAACCAGCTTAATCATAAGGTTAAGATTATTAGATCAGATAATGGCACTGAGTTTAAGAATAGAAGCATGCTTGAATTTTGTGGTAACAAGGGAATAAAACAAGAGTATAGCAATGCTAGAACTCCACAACAAAATGGAGTTGCTGAAAGAATGAACAGGACCTTCATTGAGGCAGCTAGGACTATGCTAGCAGACTCACTCTTACCAACCACTTTTTGGGCTGAAGCAGTCAATACTGCTTGCTACATATTTAATAGGGTGAGAGTGACTAAACCTCAGAACAAAACTCCTTATGAGCTTTTATTTGGCCATAAACCAGTTATTAGTTACATAAGACCTTTTGGGTGCCATGTTACCATTCTAGATACTCTTAGTGTGCTTGGCAAGTTTGAAGGAAAATCTGATGAGGGGTTCTTAGTAGGATATTCACTAAGTAGTAAAGCCTTTAGGGTATACAACTTAGTGACAAAAAGGGTAGAAGAGAATCTCCATGTTGACTTTTTTGAGGAGAAACCTAATGTGAAAGGAATAGGTTATAGATGGATGTTTGATATTGATTATCTGACTGATTCTATGAATTATATTCCTGTTTCTGTGGAGAATCATGCTAACCCTCATGCAGGTTCCAAAGAAGTAACTAACAATGCAGGTACTCAAGTTGTTTCTAATGCAAATGCTTCTGAGCAAGAAGAGGAGAATGAGGAACTTATTGTTCTTCTCACAACAGAAGTCAAGCTTGATGCAACTTATGGAGGCACAAAGAAATCTTCTACAACTTCAAAGAAGAAGGAGACTGTTACCAAGCCTCAAGCACAAGGGAAAGAGGCTTCTCCTACAAAAGTTTCAGAAGATATTCT
Source organism: Artemisia tridentata subsp. tridentata (assembly GCA_021014915.2). Lineage (NCBI taxonomy): Eukaryota > Viridiplantae > Streptophyta > Magnoliopsida > Asterales > Asteraceae > Artemisia > Artemisia tridentata. Next base: position 263,890,560 of record CP139508.1, read on the forward strand.
ATCTTTTAGAGATGAATTGAATGCACTGGTTGAAAAGCATCTTGGAAAGAAGGCTACCAGTACTTCCTCAATTAAGTCTGGTGGTGACTTAGTTAATTCTGCTGAGCCTGATCCTACTCCAACCGATGTTTTTGATGATTTTGAGATGCCAGAGCTTGAAGTCTTTGACAAGCCAAGTGAAGGGATCTTTGATGAAGCTTCTTATGATAATGAAGGAGTGATTACTGATTTCAATAACTTACCCACAGAAGTGGATGTAAGTCAAGCTCCTACACTTAGGATTCACAATATTCATCCATAAAGTTAAATACTTGGTGATCCTAAGTCAGCAGTTCAAACTAGAAGCAAAGTGCAGAAATAGTCAGAAGCTCATGCATTTTTCAGTTTTGTTAAGAAGCAGCAAATGAACAATCACAAAGATCATCAACACTATCTTTTTGCATGTTTCCTTTCTCAAAAGGAACCTTCCAAGGTTTCTGAAGCATTAGAAGATGAAAGTTGGGTGGAAGCAATGCAAGAATAGCTGTTGCAGTTTAAGTTGCAAAAGGTCTGGGTTCTTGTAGATCTACCACATGGAGCAAAAGTAATTGTCACAAAGTGGGTCTTCAGAAACAAGAAGGATGAAAGAGGAGTAGTGGTCAGAAATAAGGCAAGATTGGTGGCCCAAGGATACAGACAAGAGGAAGGGATAGACTATGATGAGGTTTTTATACCTGTAGCTAGAATTGAAGCTATCAGGTTATTTTTGGCCTTTGCATCCTACATGGGATTCATAGTTTATCAAATGGATGTCAAGAGTACTTTCCTGTATGGCACTATAGAAGAAGAAGTGTATGTTCACCAACCTCCTGGTTTTGTTGATCCTGCTCATCCCAAGAAGGTTTACAAAGTAATCAAAGCTTTGTATGGATTACATCAAGCTCCCAGAGCTTGGTATGCTACACTCTCCAAATTTCTTGAGGAACATGGATACAAGAGGGGTGTTATTGACAAGACCTTGTTTATTAAAAAGAACAAGAAGGATATCATTCTAGTGCAAGTGTATGTAGATGATATCATCTTTGGATCCACAAAAAGGTCTTGGTGTGAAGAATTTGAGGCATTGATGAAAGGCAGATTTCAGATGAGCTCAATGGGTGAGCTCACATTCTTTCTTGGACTGCAAGTGAAACAAAAGGAAGATGGACTTTTCATTTCTCAAGACAAGTATGTTGCTGAGATGCTGAAGAAGTTTTATCTTGCAAGTGTGAAGACAGCAGTAACTCCAATGGAGAACAAGGTGCCATTAACAAAAGATGAGGATGTTGATGATGTGGATGTGCACCTATACAGATCTATGATAGGTTCTCTTATGTATCTAACTTCCTCTAGGCCTGATATTATGTATGCAGTTTGTGCTTGTTCTCGTTTTCAGGTTACTCCCAAGACTTCACATCTTCATGCTGTGAAGAGGATCTTTAGATATATAAAGGGTAAACCCAATTTGGGTTTTTGGTATCCTAGAGAGTCATCATTTGACCTGGAAGCCTATTCAGATAGTGACTATGCTGGAGCAAGTCTTGACAGGAAATCCACAACTGGAGGTTGTCAATTTCTTGGCAGAATATTGATTTCATGGCAATGCAAGAAGCAAACCATTGTGGCTACATCTACAACTGAAGCTGAGTATGTAGCTGCTACAAATTGCTGTGGACAAGTCTTGTGGATTCAAAATCAGATGCTAGATTATGGTTTGAATTTCATGAATACTATAATTCACATTGATAATGAAAGTACTATCTGTATAGTAAAGAACCCAGTGTATCACTCTAAGACTAAACACATAGAAATAAGGCATCACTTTATAAGGGATTGCTTTGAAAAAAAAATTGATTAGGGTGGAAAAGATACACACAGACTTTAATGTGACTGACCTATTGACCAAAGCTTTTGATGGACCTAGGTTCAATTTCTTAGTGGTTAATATTGGAATGGTAAACCCATAGCTACATTTAAGGGGAGGTTAAATCTATAGTTTGTAAAATAGTACAAGTATTAAGTAGATTTAATTCTGGTAGAAGTTAAATCTGGTAGCTTTAGAGTTAATTCTGGTAGTGAATAGGTCTTAATTCTGGTTGCAACAACATATGGCTGTATATTTTCTTGGTTTTAGGCTAATTTTTCCAGGAAAAGCATGGATGGATGGTGATTGGAAGCTTTGCTAATGAGTTTTATTTGTGTTTGTCTGGTGTTTTTGTTAAGTCTGGTGCGTCTCTATTAATACTGGTTGACCAATGTTAAGTCTGGTATTGTTAAACCGTAATTAATTTTTTACCGTTAGGTCTAGTCGTACACTTAATGATTTTTCCTGTTTAAATAATACCGTTACTATTTTTTCGGGAAAAAGAGTTATATATGGATAACATTTGATTCATTTGTCATCTTTATCCGTTATTTACTTCAATTTTTCAAATTTTTATTCTCGGCCAAGATTTACTCTGTTTTTCAACTACCAGCATAAAAACCCTAATTCGCCAGTCAACCAGTACTTACCAATCATCTATAGCTCAACTCAAATACTGTGATAAGCATAACCAAGTGGGTTTCTTGAAGAAACCAACCAAGGGCGAAGGTTTTGAACAGATAGTGGATTTTTTGAAAGGCTCACATATCAGGTATGCCTTAACTCACAATCCCACTATCTATGATTCCCTAGTCAAACAGTTTTGGGAGACTGCTATTTCTGAAACTCTTGCTGATGGGACTCTAAAGTTAAAGGCAACTATTGATAACACTGAGTATTCAATCACTGAATCATCCATTAGAAGTAGTCTTCAATTGGATGATGCTTCAGGGGAAGTTATGTTGTCAAATAATATAATTTTAGAGAGTATGGGTATTATAGGATATCCTTCTGATGGTATATTCACATTTTGGAAAAGCCATTTTTCACCTCAGTGGAGATTTTTAATTCATCACTTGCTACACTGTCTAAGTTCTAAGAGTGGAGGATGGGATTAATTTGGAAGTAATATTGCTTCTGCATTGGTTTGTCTTTCACTTGGCAAAACTTTTAATTTTTCCAAACTAATATTTGATAGCATGGTGGCAAATGTGAAAAGTAAACACAAGTTTTTGATGTACCCTTGTTTTGTTCAAATGGTTTTGAATGTTGAATCTAAAAATAATTTGCCTTACTTGTGTGTGCCCTTCAAAGATAAAATTTTTAGTAACATGAAAAGGGGCTTTAAGGGGGAAAATAAACCATTATTAGCTGCTATGTTGCCTGTTGGTACTGACAATGCAGGTACATCATCATCTGGAAGTGGAGCACACTCTCAACCACATCATGAGGAGCCTGCAAATGTACCTAGCTCATCTGCACAACAACCACCATCACCTACACCCCCACCACCTTCACCTCAGCAAATCCAGGTTGAAACTCCAACTCATGAGGAGGAATCAACTCCAATGTCTGTGTTGGTTCCTCAATTGGTTCAAAGGATATCTGTGTTGGAAAAGGATCTTCGAGAGGCAAAACAAAACATGGGGAATGCTATAATAACTTTGGTCAGGAAGGTAAAGAAGATGGAGAGGGTTATGAAAGCAAAAGGGGTTGTCTTTAGAGATCAGGAGGGTGCTGCAGATGAAAATTCTTCCAAACAGGGGAGGAATTTGGGTGAAGAAACAACCTTTCAGACTCCTGCTCAAGCAAAATCCAAAGGTGATACTGATATTAGTCTTGAGGGATTGGAAGCAGCAGAGACTCTAGCTAAAACTCTTAGTCAAATTCAAAAGAAGAGAAGGATAAGAAGGAAGTTGGTTACAGAAGAGGTTAATTCTGGTGATGATCCAGTTAAGTCTGTCAGTGAGTAAGTTAGTTCTGGTGATAAGTCTGCTGAAGATAAGTCTGGGGATCAAGTTAGTACTGGTAAAGAAGATAAATCTGCTGGTACTCAAAGAGAAGGTAAGCAAATACTTGAAGAAACTCCTCAACCTAAGAAAACAAAGAGGGAACTCAGAGAGGAAGAAGCAAGTATGGCTGAAATTGCAAGAATTCAAGCTGAAGAAGCAGCTGAAGAGGCAAGGCTTGAAGAGCTAAAGAAACAGGATGAATCACTTGCAAAGAAGCTGCAAGAGGATTTTAACAGTGATCCATTCATGTCTATGATTGAAGATGATCCTGAATTAAGGGAAAAGTAGGAAGAACTGAAGGCCAATGCAAGTCTGACAGTTGAATAAAGTGCAAAACAACTTGCAGACTTCATTAATGCCAGAAGGGAAACAGAAACTATTGGAGATATAATGGAGAAGATCAAACAGATACAAAAGAGGAAGAGTACTACCAGTACTACCAAGAAACTCACAAAGCAGCAGAAGATGTCTGACATGAAGATATATTTAAAGAATCAGATGCATTCCACTTTTGAAAAGATGAGAGGAAAGACATATGAAGAGATTGAAGGTATGTATCTCAGAGCTTATGAAAGAGATCAGAATAACAAGCCTATTGATTATGAAGATTCAATTAAAAGAAGCTTCAAAAGGCAGAAGGTAACTGAGGTTGAAAAGGTACCTGAAAGTTCAAAAGGTAAACTTGTAAAGGAAGAGGTAGAAGTCAAGAAGCCTATTATAAGGTGGACTAGAAGAAAGAGAGCAGCTAAGAAGGGTAAATCAGTCACTAAGGAGGATGTGCAAGAGGAAGAAGAACCCTCTTCTGATTCATTTACAATGGGTTCAATTCGTGAAAGCTTAGCACAACCTGCCAAGATATTCAGATGGTAGATCATCAAAACTGGTAAGAAAGGGGCTTATCAAATAATCAGGGAAGATAATACAGATGTTATTTATGTGAATTTTCCAGGATTACTTAATGATTTGAGCAGAGATGATCTCAAGGAGTTGTATAAGCTGATGATCATCAAGTATGGAGATGACAGACCAGAAGAAGAATTTGAAAGAGTTCTTTGGGGAGACTTGAAGACCATGTTTGATCCACCATCTAGGACTGATAAAATTTGGAAGCTGCTCTATCAACAAGAAATAGTAAGATGGAGATATTTTGATAGTTATCAAGTTCATTTTTTGACTCTGCAGACTGCACACATTTATATGCTAGCAGAGATTGAGTATTGATGAAGCGAAAAGTGTACCGCTTTTAAGGGGTCATTTAAGCCCTAAATCGTACTTATTTGATCAAATATTGCCCTAAATCGTTCCTTTTGTCATTTTAGGTACTTTTGAGGAGAAATCTGGAAAAGGAGGCGTTTTGGACGTTTTTGGAGCATAAAAGTGAAGAAAACGGCAAAGTCTCAAAAATCGGCTGAAAGTTACCTTTGACGGCGTCACAATTTACTCTGGACGGCGTCATGCCTTGGCAAGAAAAGGTGGACGTGAAATTTACTCATGATAAGCCAGTGAAAATAGCATGTGAATTCTGACGGCGTCACGCTTTAACCTGATCAAGGGCGTCACGGCTTAAATCAAAAGGGGACGGCGTCACGTTCAAGGTTCGACGGCGTCAAGCCTTGATAAGCCAGAATGGATTTTTGAAGAGCTAATGAGGGACGGCGTCAAGAAGGTCATCCGGGAACCCTAAAAGCGGCGAGGTGACGGCGTCACACTCCATAAGGTGACGCCGTCAGATCCAAAAATCTATATATAGTTTTCTAATTTTTTGTCATTAGGGTGGAACTTTGTGTGTGGAATTTTGGGAGAAAACCCTAGGACGATTTTAGCATCTTTTGCAAGGCTTTTTGCCTTGAGATCTTCCATGTTATATTGAAAGATAAGTTGTCAATTAATCATTCAATATGTCTATGTGTTGTTTGATTTTATCTTGTTCTTGTCTTTTGTTTAACATGTTAGGCTAGATTTATCTTGTGTTTGCTTAGATCTAATGAAACCTAGCTATTGATTATTGGTTATTAGTGTGTTATTAGTTGTATTGGATGATTGTTTATCTATGTTAGGCTTAAGAAAACTGGCTAACTTCCTATTCGGTAACTTGCTTGAACGTCTTAAGAAACATGAACCAAATGCGTACTAAAGGTTTTTATGGTTGTATTTAATGCACAAGCGAATTCTAGTGATCCCATGTTAGGAGCTTCCTAGCCGGCTCGACATAGGAGTGAAGTAGGAGCTTGTAGAGTTGGGGAAGTACGTACGCCACCCCACTAATGGTATTAAGGAATACACCCGTCATCCACGCAACTAATACACACTAATTAACCGGTAAAAGATAGTTAGGGAGTAAGGAAATCTAAGTAAACACATTTCTCTACATATAAGTTTCCACCAAACTTTTCATTTTTGTTATTTTATTTTATTTGCACTCGTAGTAATTTGGGTTAGTTGACTAGCAACTAATTCCGCCCACTCCTTCAAACCCGAGATTTTATTTGCTTTCATAAAAATTATAAAAAACATAAAAAAGAATCTTCCTCAACCCTTAGACCTAATTAGAGTAGTCTTTCATACCTAACGAACACTATTCCCTGTGGAGAACGATCAATCCCCCGTACTTACCACTACACTATACTACATCGGTCAGGTACACTGCCTGGTGGGGTTGTAAGCCTCTTGAGATCCCTCGAGAGGTAAAACCTGTTGTAAGGTTACAAAACCACGCATCAAGTTTTTGGCGCCGCTGCCGGGGAATAGTTATTGTTTAGGTTGAATTTTTATTTTATAGGTCTACTCACTAGATTCCTTTCTAGTGAGATTTTTGTTTTATTTTTCTAGGTTTTCTTTAGTCTATCTATTTTCTTCGTGTCTTTGTTCGTAACCATACCATCCGACATCATGGAAGATGGTAATATCCTTAATCCCAACAACCCACCACCACAACAACCACCACCTCCTAGAGCCCGTACTTTAGGAGAGTATTCCCGTCCTAGCCACCATGGCTATCGAAACACCATTGAGCTCACTCAAGGAGCCAATGTCACACCCTTGCGATCCGACACCATCCGGTTGGTGCAAAGCGGATGCGCATTCTATGGACTTCGTTCCGAAGATCCTAATCAACATCTCAAGGACTTTCTCAAAATCGTTGATTCTATAGACCTTGATGTTGCCACTCGAGAGACGACCCGATTGCGTCTCTTCCAATTCTCTCTGCGGGATCAAGCTAGTCAGTGGCTAGAACGTCAACCCGCAGGATCCATCACCTCTTGGGATGATCTCACCACTCGTTTCCTTGCTCAGTTTTTCCCACCGAGAAGAACTACCAAGCTAAGGAATGATATCTTGATGTTCCAACAACGTCAAGGCGAAACTCTCTACGAGGCATGGACTCGATTCAAGGACTTACTCCAAAAGGTCCCTCACCATGGCATAGAACTTTGGCTCCAAGTCCAAATCTTCTATGACCATATCAATCTCTACACAAGGCAAACCATTGACCAATCGGCCGGTGGCAAGCTACGTGATCTAAGTGCGGAACATTCATGGGCTCTCCTAGAGGATCTTGCTCTTTATGACAACGAAAGTTGGAGTGATCCCCGCGATTTGAATAAAACGGTCAAGGCAATATCTTTGCCTTTGAACAATTCAAGCACTTCCGACCGTAGGATCATAGAACTTGAAGACCAAGTCAAGTTTCTCATGAAATCCTACGAGGCTCCTAAACTTTCAAGCCAAGTGAACAAAATCACTTCTTCATGTGAATTATGTAGTGGTCCCCACGACACTCGTGATTGCATGGAACTCCCCGAACAAGCTTTTGTGGACTACGCATCCTCGCGTACCGACGGAGCGGGAGACAAGTGGTACACTTTCAAACCCGAGCCAAACCATTATGGTGATTCATACAACCCTTCATGGAAAAATCACCCGAACCTTAGGTGGAAACAAAACCAAAACGCACAACAAACCAATTCTTCCAACCCACCTAATCGTTTCCAATCAAGCGGTTCCAACTCGAACCGTACTTTCAACAACAATCCTTCCGACAATGGTAGTACCAATAACTTTGAAGGATTGATGTCTCAATTTATGGCATCTCAAGAAGCTCGTTTAGCCAAGTTTGAAGCCGATTTCAAACAAAAACAAAGCGAGATGACCAATAAGATTGACACCTTGTTGAAAGCCCTCAATGACCGAGAAATGGGAGCACTCCCTAGCAACACGGTCAAGAGCCCGAAACTAAACGTCAACGCTATTTCATCGGTTTCGTCCCCTAGTTCTTGTCCACAATATTATTCGGTCAATTCCATGAGCACGTGTTTCAAACAAACCCAAGTCGTTCCAAATGACCAAGAAGTTATGACATCCAAATTGGTCAACAACATAGTTGAAACACCTCCCACTCAAAACCTTGACGAAGAATTCAAGGAGCTCCACCTTGAAAGTCCGGTTGTTGATGTGTTGGATGAGAAGAAGCTCAAGTTAGGCGAAAAAGGGACCGCCTTCGTTCAAAACAAACTACCTAAGAAGTTAGATGACCCGGGCTTATTCGTTCTACCTTGCAAGATCGGTAATTCGGAGGCTTATGACACATTAGCCGATCTTGGATCAAGCCTTAACCTACTTCCGTTACCTATCTACACCTCTCTAAAACTAGGAAAACTTGAAGAAACCGAGGTGATAATAGGTTTAGCGGATGGGAGTGTTGCTTACCCGGTTGGAGTAGTTAAGGACGTGTTAGTACACATTGGAAAACTAACCATTTTAGCCGATTTCCACGTCCTTGATATGGTTAGCGACCCTACATGCCCCTTGTTGATAGGTAGAGTATTTTTGGCGACCGCTAGTGCTATGATTGATTGTAAGGAATCCAAGATAGCGGTAGGAGAAGGAGATACTTGGTCAGTCTATGATGTAAAGAAACATGCATATGATACTAGTGATGAACCGACACCCCATTGGTTAGAGTTGAATAGGAGACCATCTAGATATGGACCTTGGATAGATAGAGGCTTCATAGGACCCCAACGCCCATTTTACCTAGAAGAGGACTTTGTGAACCGAACACATACGGTAGAACAACTCTTGGCTAGGGACACCGAATTGGATCCATTTGAAGACCCTCTAGTTTTTAGAAGGATGATTGATTTCCTAGGAGTTTTGCCAATTAACCTAGGAATGAATAAGTGGACTGGTGAGGAGGATGATCACAAGTGGGATTGGGACAAACCACCCAAAGATGGAGATGGGTCATGGCATATTAAGATGACACTGTATGACCCGGATGGAGAGAAGTTTGAAAAGATATATCGTACTAAGCGGACCAATAGGAAACTTCAATCCAAGCTTAACCCTAAAGACGTCCTCGATGACGAGCTTACTTATATAGGGTAGCGTGACTTTGAGTCTAGCTACAAGACTCGTTAATAAAGAAAAGCGCTTCTTGGGAGGCAACCCAATATTTATTTGCTTTGTGTGTTTATTTATTTGTTTGTTTGTTTTTATTTGTTTCCGTATGTGTGTTTAATTTTTATTAGTATTGATTCATGTTCAAAACTAATTTGTGAAAATGCTTTATTTTGTTTTTAACTTCGTCTTAACTACATATAAAGGTATTTTGCAAAAGTTAAGTGTAAGGGAAATCTAAATCGGTTTATTAGAACACAAATTAACATGAATCGTAATAATAATAAATTAACATACATATTCGTATTTGTTTGAGTCAAATGCTTGTATCGAGTCATAATGATGTTTTGCAGGATTTCCAGGAAGTAAGGTAAAGGTTTTTCCAGAAATTTTCCGGAAACTTAAAATGAAAATTTTTGTCAGGTCATTTCTGACGGCGTCAGGGTTTATAACCTGACGGCGTCAGATTTAATTTTCAGAAATTTTTGAAAGTTTTGTTTTTAAAAAGTTTTTATTAAATCTCCAACTTATAATCTCCAGGAATCTGCAAAATTATCATTCCACAAGCGTTATATCCTTATATATAGATTTTATCCCGCCGATGTTATGCAGGTTTTCGTGTTTGTTTTCTCAGGTTTAACAGGTTATTTTGGACAAGGAAATGTTTTGAATCAAGCTTATGGCGATGCATTAGTCATGGAGCTTCAACATTACTTTGGAAGAAGATTTAACCGTGTTACTTCATTATCCACCGAGCGAATCAGGGGAGTATTTGATTTCATTCTTTTACTTTTTTCTTTTACATCTTATTATTTGAACATTGGGGACAATGTTCATCTTAAGTGTAAGGGGGGGTAAAAGTACGATTAGAGAATGCTCTTACGCTTGATTTTTGTTTGTTTAATAGTAGATGTGTAATAAAACTGAGATAAATACCTGTTAGGGCAATTTTAGTGCCAAATTTAAAATTTTTTACAACATATAGGAGTGAAACTTTGATCTTAATGAGCGTCTCACGGATAGGAGTTATATGACTAGCACAAAAACCGTACCACTAAAAAATTTTCCACCCCCAAATATGTGAGGTTCACCCCTAGAATTGGTAGGAAAAGCATTTATGCTATGATGTGTGTACCGGTAGCACTTAGATTCTAGAACTTGCGTTAGGACCATTCCGAGGCCACAAGTGAGACTACATTCGTGTAGTTAGATTTACTACATGATAAGAGGCATTAGGATTAACCCATTGTTTTACACCTGTGTTTTTGTTATAATTACATTGGCTACAATTGGTCAAGTAATTCTCCCACACCCTTTGCGTTGTACTCATTTTTAGTACACGATACCCCTAGTACACCCCTCAGAGCCTATCTTTTCGTTTCAACCTTTAAGCATTTTACTTAAAGGAAGAATTTGTTACACCCCACTAAAATGTACACCCAAATCGCCTTAGCCTACCTTGTATGCACTCATTTTTAGTGCATTATTGTTACAACATTTGTTTAAACCCAAGTTAATTATCTAGTTGATTACATGGTTGCTAAGTCGAGTCATATCCTTGTACATATTGTTTTGGGACGATTGGGACTCATGGGTAAAGTACTAGTGTAATGGAGTAATGGGGAAGAACATTATTTATTACCCCCATATGTGCTAAATGTTTTAAAAGTACTCCAAGTTTTTCAATTATCTTAATTCGAGTCATTAGAATAGTTATTTGTAAAGTTATGTAAAAGTTCAAGTGTAAGGGGAATGCAATGCCCCTATGATGTATTATTTTGGATGGTAGGGCAAAAGTGTATGCAAAAAAAAAAAAAAAAAAATCAAGAAAAATACAAAAAAAAATGATGAGAAAATGAAAAATAGAAAAAAACATACGGACTACCATCCCGTTTCATTTTATGTTTATTTTTATGTTTTTGTTATTTTGTTATTTTGTTTCTAGCTTAAGATTGAGTCGAGTCTTGGCTTAGCAACATTGTATAGTACATGTAATTGATCAAGATTTTTAACTCGCCACCAGTAAAATATCCTTTATCCAACAAAACCGTGTTTTCCTTTTCCCTACACCTAACGTTATAACCCGTTTAAAATCCCTCTTTGATAGTTTATCTTAGGTGCTTACGCCTAGTGGAGGAGGTTTTCGATCCTTTCCCAAGCCTATGGTAATCTATTTGCTATGACAGGTAGTGAGAGATATTATCCGTTTTCATTTATGAGATTTATTTTGATGACACTTGAGAGATGTGAGTATCTAAACACTACTTGTGAGGTGCTAGTTTGTAATCTCCGTGCTTATTATGATTAAAGTGGAATGATTATTTGTTGTAATTACTTTTATTTTTGCATTAAATGACCCCTAACTTGTATTTTGATTAGAATAAAAGCGCATTTGCTTGAGGACAAGCAAATCTCAAGTGTAAGGGTATTTGATGAAGCGAAAAGTGTACCGCTTTTAAGGGGTCATTTAAGCCCTAAATCGTACTTATTTGATCAAATATTGCCCTAAATCGTTCCTTTTGTCATTTTAGGTACTTTTGAGGAGAAATCTGGAAAAGGAGGCGTTTTGGACGTTTTTGGAGCATAAAAGTGAAGAAAACGGCAAAGTCTCAAAAATCGGCTGAAAGTTACCTTTGACGGCGTCACAATTTACTCTGGACGGCGTCATGCCTTGGCAAGAAAAGGTGGACGTGAAATTTACTCATGATAAGCCAGTGAAAATAGCATGTGAATTCTGACGGCGTCACGCTTTAACCTGATCAAGGGCGTCACGGCTTAAATCAAAAGGGGACGGCGTCACGTTCAAGGTTCGACGGCGTCAAGCCTTGATAAGCCAGAATGGATTTTTGAAGAGCTAAAGAGGGACGGTGTCAAGAAGGTCATCCGGGAACCCTAAAAGCGGCGAGGTGACGGCGTCACACTCCATAAGGTGACGCCGTCAGATCCAAAAATCTATATATAGTTTTCTAATTTTTTGTCATTAGGGTGGAACTTTGTGTGTGGAATTTTGGGAGAAAACCCTAGGACGATTTTAGCATCTTTTGCAAGGCTTTTTGCCTTGAGATCTTCCATGTTACATTGAAAGATAAGTTGTCAATTAATCATTCAATATGTCTATGTGTTGTTTGATTTTATCTTGTTCTTGTCTTTTGTTTAACATGTTAGGCTAGATTTATCTTGTGTTTGCTTAGATCTAATGAAACCTAGCTATTGATTATTGGTTATTAGTGTGTTATTAGTTGTATTGGATGATTGTTTATCTATGTTAGGCTTAAGAAAACTGGCTAACTTCCTATTCGGTAACTTGCTTGAACGTCTTAAGAAACATGAACCAAATGCGTACTAAAGGTTTTTATGGTTGTATTTAATGCACAAGCGAATTCTAGTGATCCCATGTTAGGAGCTTCCTAGCCGGCTCGACATAGGAATGAAGTAGGAGCTTGTAGAGTTGGGGAAGTACGTACGCCACCCCACGAATGGTATTAAGGAATACACCCGTCATCCACGCAACTAATACACACTAATTAACCGGTAAAAGATAGTTAGGGAGTAAGGAAATCTAAGTAAACACATTTCTCTACATATAAGTTTCCACCAAACTTTTCATTTTTGTTATTTTATTTTATTTGCACTCGTAGTAATTTGGGTTAGTTGACTAGCAACTAATTCCGCCCACTCCTTCAAACCCGAGATTTTATTTGCTTTCATAAAAATTATAAAAAACATAAAAAAGAATCTTCCTCAACCCTTAGACCTAATTAGAGTAGTATTTCATACCTAACGAACACTATTCCCTGTGGAGAACGATTAATCCCCCGTACTTACCACTACACTATACTACATCGGTCAGGTACACTGCCTGGTGGGGTTGTAAGCCTCTTGAGATCCCTCGAGAGGTAAAACCTGTTGTAAGGTTACAAAACCACGCATCAAGTATCCTATACATCCCAGGGTATGCAAGGAGATGCTTGAAAAGAAGCTTTTGGGTGATAAGAAAGATGAGGTATATTATCAGCTATTGGAGATAATTGAAAGGCAGTCCCAAAAGGAAGCTGTTTGGGGTGTTTGAAACTGATAAGTGGGATTAATGGAATTTCTCACTTGGTGAAGGTACTTTGCACTAACACAAAAAATGGTTATCAGTCCACCATGGCTAATCCACATAAGGACTGGCTAATCCAAGAGCAAACGAATCTGGTAAAGATACCTCAAATCCGTTTATGGCTGACAATTTGCCAAAAATTGTATGGTAATCAACTCACCATATCTGTGATAGTGAAGAGTTGACTAGCCCACAAGAGTATGGCTTGTGGTAAAGGCTATGGAAATCCATAACTGGTTATCAATTCACCAAAGTGATGACTGCATTCCACCAATGAATTGGCTTGTCCAAAAGCAAACGGCTTTTGGTAAAGACAAATCAAATCCGTTAATAGCTGATGATTTGCTAAAAATCATATGGTATTTCAACTCACCATATTTCATGTACAAAGAGTTGAAATGATTATCAATGTACCATGGTTTTACACCAAACATTGGCTACTCCAGAGTTAATGGCTAACTGGTAAAGAGACATCAAATCCATTAAATTTTCAATGATTCACCTCTCACAGGAGTTAACACACCTGGAAGTGATGAGAATAGTATGAAACTTTATGAATTGATGTACAAAAAGTCAATGTTGCTGCAAAGATCAGTTGGTGTAAAGATTGTTGATAAAGGATGCTGCAAAGTTCAGATATGATGATTTAAAGAATTGAAGTTCAAAATAATTCCAAAAGGTTAGAGTTCAACATCCTCAGGAAGCTTATCAAGAAAGAAACTTGAAGTTCATGGTGTATGAAGATCAAGTTAGGGGAGGATTGTTGGGAATTATTGAAGAACAGACTTAAGTCTGTTGAAGATATGGTTAAGTCTGTTAGCTTAGTTAAGTCTGCTAGTACAAAGTTAAGTCTGGTAGGTATTATTAGTTAAGTCTGTTTATGTTTTAACAGAATAGTTTGTTAGCTATATGTTAGGAAAGGATATATACGTATTAGTTATCTTATTAGAAGATATGTTTATCCTTTCACACGTTTTGTAACATTAGGGTTTCCTTAGAGTATAACAGGAACCCTACGGCATAGTGACATTGCGACAATTAAAAAATTTAATAGTAATACGAAGTTAGTTGTGTTCTTCATACTTATTGTTTGTTAAGATTCTGCATTAACAATCAATATACTGTTAAGAGTTTCTCATATAGATTAATTTGGATTTATTCAAGTTATCTATTGTCTTACAAAGGATACTTAGATCCATAACCGCGGACCTACAGTTTCCACCTAAAGTTCGGATGATTCTTCCACGATGGGTTGTATGAATCACCATAAGTGTTTTGCTCGAGTTTGAAAGTGAACCACTTGTCTCCCGCTTCGTCGGTATGCGAGGATGCATAATCCGCAAAAGCTTGATCGAGGAGTTCTATGATTCCCCATGATTCCTCCGCATTCTTATCACGTAGCTTACCACCGGCCGCTTGGTCAATGGTTTGCCTTGTGGATTGATTGAAATGATCGTAAAAAATTTGGACTTGAAGCCAAAGATCAATGCCATGATAAGGGACTTTTTCGAGTAAGTCCTTGAAACGATTCCAAGCCTCATAAAGAGTTTCACCTTGACTTTGTTAGAACATCAAGATGTCGTTCCTTAATTTGGTAGTTCTCCCCGGTGGGAAGAATTGAGCAAGGAAACGAGAGGTGAGATCATCCTAAGATGTGATGGATCCCGCGGGTAAACGCTCAAGCCATTGACTAGCTTGGTCACGTAGAGAGAATTCAAAAAGACGCAAGCGTGTCATCTCTTAAGTTGCAACATCAAGGTCTATGGAATCTATGATTTTGAGGAAATCCTTGAGATGTTGATTTGGATCTTCGGAACGAAGTCCATGGAATGTACATCCGCTTTGCACCAACCGGATGGTGTTGGATCGCAAGGGAAACACATTGGCTCTTTGGGGGAGCTCAATGGTGTTTCGATAGCCTTGGTGGCTAGGTTGGGAGTATTCACCTAGTGTACGGGCTCGAGGTGGGTCTTGGTTAATTGGTGGAGCTTGGTGTTGTTGGTTGATAGGTTCAAAGATGGCTTCACCCACCATGATGGTGAATGAAGGGATACGAACAAAGGAAACGAAGAAAATATAGACTAAAGAAGGCTAATAAAAAGAAAATAAAATCTCACTTGATAGGAATCTAGTAGTAGACCTAAAAGAGATAGACATTGAACCTAAACAATAACTATTCCCCAGCAGCGGTGTGACAAACGGAAATTTTTCATCATTAATTACATAATAAATGTAAATTTATTAGTACCAGACTAATAAAAATTAGGCATGCATGAGCCTGCATAACCATTCGGGAAAACAAACCCACATACTTAAGCATAACAAATATTAAATCCCACCAAGGACAATGAATTTCCCTATCTCACATTTTACCCACTATAATGTAGTAAAAACGAGAGGTTATCTCATTTTTTACTCAGAATGACACCACGCGCGTACCAATGTCTCAACAGTAATAAATTAGAACTCAAGAATTAATGTAAATTCATAAAACTCTAAAATTCATCTCAGTATTATATAAACGTCTCTAAAAAAATCCAATCTTCCATATTTATAACGGTTCCGGGAAGGACCCGAGTTTAACTCAGTTCAGCGAGACGCGGGTATAATTTACTCATTCCTTAAACTTATTTTATCTCTATACTTATAATAAAAACATAACCCACTCACACAAAACCCAACGCATTCATCCCTTTTCTTCCCCCATTTGTCTGCGACACCACAAAACCACGCACCCTTTTTGATCTTCACTATCAAATCCTCAATTGTTTTGAGATCAGTACTTAGTCAACACCTATCCCTTTCTCCTTTCTCTCATTCCCAAAGGATGTCACGAGGTTAAAAGTGATGATGCCAGGGGGAAAATGATGTTATACTCGTTTCAGAAGCATCATAAATCGAAGCCAAGAAAGAGAATTTCAACCTATTCTAAGTATTTCCTTTAAATGGCTGAGCCAAATCAAGTCAATAACCACTCGATCACTCAAAGGTTTCTGGGAATCAAAGGGGATTAAAGGGTGAAGGTTGAGTGGTTTGACTGGGATTGATTTGGAAGAAGCCAGAGGATCGGATTGGAGCTCTATTCGAAGTACTCCTGAGTCCATCATCTCTTGTCCGAATCGTTGTAAGGGTATAAGACTTGTATTCAAAATTTTCTTCAAATCCATTCATATTATTTCGTTTCTGTTAATCTTAGATCGAGTAAGAAAAGATTGAGGTTATTGGATTTTATTAATTTTCAACTAGTAATTGATGTCCAAATGTTGTTGTTATTGTTCTTGTGGCGTAGGACCTTAGTTAAACCTGGAAATTGTTGTCAGATGTTGTTGTTGTTGTGGTTTAGGATTTAGGAAATCTGAGATTCAATTTTTTAGTCGTAAACCAGTGTTGGCCGTTATTAAGGTTGTTTTTGATGTGGCTTCTGAGACCTAGGAAAAACAAAAGTGTGGACCTAGTAGTTTAAATCTGCTCTTGTAGTTGTTATTAGACACCTAGGTTCGGTTCGTGTGTTGTTGTGGCTGTTATTGTAAATATAAATCCATTGACTCGTTAGTAGATTATTAGAGTCTTGTTGAAAGGACCCAAGCCGAAATCTAGGAAGTTATGGTGCGTATAAGCTAGTGACAACACTCCTTTCAAAATTGAGTGCTAAGCTTTAGCACTTAGATTCGGTTAAGGAATAGCGGTTATAGCAACATTTTGAAAATAGCCCAAGACTACACTCATACAACAGCCACCCAAGTAGGGTGCGCTGTGGTGATGTTTGACCAAAGGAACACCACCCAAAAAGGGCGTAAACTTGGCTCGCTAGAACCCCCGCCAAGCAACCACCCAAGGGGGTGTGCGGATCTTAGTTAATCTTGGACAAGTCTTGCCAATTAACCCTCGCCCTCACTCACAAACTCAGGCGGTAGTCAAACTATTTCGTGAAGTACAAGTCGACTGCCTATGACTTAAGATTTGTATGACTTTAGTTGAATCCAGTCGAACCTCAATAGGGATGAATCTTACTAAATTTGAACCTTAAACCCACCATAGTTGCCAAACTTAAGTCTCGAACCCCACTCCCAAAAAGGAGTGCCTCGCTTGTTCAATTTAATGTCAAACTAGAAATGGAAGGTAAACCATCTCTCCTTGATCTAACGCCAAGTCCTACATCTAAAAATTTGTCAAGGATGCCGAATATAGGAAACTTCGGTGTCAAACAAGTAACCCTTATATAGCCCTTGAAGTCAAGTCGAGTAGGACTCGACCCTGATAAGGATTTACTTCTTGGAGTTGCGAGTCAAATTGAGAATTAAGATTTTAGCTCGACCCTTTCATATGATTCGTGTGTATGGTTGTCAGGTTGTGTATTGCAAGTCACCTTAGCCTATTCAGTCCACGCTAGATCAAGCCTAACATATTAGAAGTCAACCCATTTCTCTTGAGAAACCAACCCAACCCAACTTACTCCTTCACATTCAGTCCAAGTAGGGTGCTAAGATTTCAACTGTTCTTGAGCCCACCAGGCCCATATGGCTGTTGGTGGTAAAAACTTCCAATCCAGCCCAAAAACTAAGATTTCCCCCTCCTCTTGGCTCAGTTGGGCCGCAGCCCAACAAATTATGACTATATAAAAATTGTGACGTGTATTTACTAGCCGAAAATTTAACAAATTATAGCCGAGTACACGAAAGTCCTATATTGAAACTAATGAGTAAAACTTGTATAGATACAATCCACAAAACGCCTATCAAATAATTGAACTCCAATGTGGTAACTGTCATTTAATAACATCACATAATTATATACATTGCTAAGACATGAAATCTCGGTGTTAAATATGTAAACCTATATATATACAAAAATACGTCGCCATTATTTATACTAACGGTCATTTAATCCTATCCACTCAAAAGAAATAAAACACATAAAAAGAGTATATGTTTAACACTATAAATTTAGTTTTAAAATTTAAACCATTAGATATACATGTCATTGACGAAAATTAGAAAATATAATTTTTACAAAACTTTGTCAAATGTTTTTTTTTAGACATATAATTATGAAACCAATTTACAAACTTAGGTCGTAACAAATCCTTAATAATTTGGCAAGCTAAATAGACTTTATTTAAACGAGATAAACAAAAACCATTATTATACAAACGATAACCTTTATCTTCTCAAATCATTAAACCTGCAAATACTAAACGTCACTTACCCATAAATTTTATTTCAACTAATTCTAAATCTTAGCAACCAAACTACATGTCATAAATACTTCACATCCCGATAATGTCTATTCGTGCTCTCAAATCGTTCATTTCCCTTACCTTCCGAATCCCGTCGCTCAAAACCCTGTAAGAGTATCGTTTCTTCATTCCTGAACACTTAAGTATTTCTTAGAGCTAACCTCTACCCATGCTTAGGAATTCATTCGTAGTCCCACTTGCCTGTCACACCAGCAACAAAAACAACATAGACACTCCAAATTATTGAATTAAATTATCAAGGAAAACATAATTGGTTGTAAACTAAACGTATATTATTATTAATCTAGGTCGCGTGTTGTTGTCGTACACCCTTGCATTCACTGCATCCATTGTTAAGGTGAGTTTATAGCCCCTTTTTACTTATACTTGTTTTATATGAATGGGGTGAGAAACATGCAAAACAAATTTTATGGACCATTAATACTATTTATACCAAAGTTATTGCGCAGTTAGCCTAAGTCCTGTTATGTCCCCTATTGCCCGAATTTCATGAACCGTTAATTCCCGACAGGAAGCGTGAATGTTATAAATAGATCTATTGGGAGTAACGTCCCTGTTCGGTTTGACCGGATAGGCAAACGAGCGTATACCATATCAAAGTACAAGTGTCTGGGATAAACACTTGCCAGGGCCTTTATGTTTAACATGCTTCTAGAGCATGCAAACCTGTTATAGCTTCGGTTGCATGAACTTATTGCTAGTGTGATAAAATATAAATGTGACATTTTAATGCTCACAAATAAAACTGTTGGTCCGAATGTCTTATAATTATTTTAACCTAAACCTATGAACTCACCAGCTTTTTGCTGACTTTTAGCATGTTTTTCTCAGGTATCTAGAATTATGCAAGTGTGGCAAGGTTTGGCAAGGCGGCAGACTTATACTATTGGCCAAAGTGTTTTGAACAAATGATTAAGACTTGTTTTTGAGGGACCATTAAACATGTAAACAAACTTGAAACATAAAGGTTGTTACGATTGAATTAATCAAATGAATATGTTTTTAAAAAGTGTGTAATTGGTTCTTCGTTACCTCGCGTTGTGATTTCCATTTCAGTAGCACCCCATGATTCTAATGCTTCCACAAAGTAAGATTTTGGGGGTGTTATAGACTGGCATCAGAGCCTAGGTTATAGAGAACTAGGTACATATAAACCCTAAACCATAACCACTTTTTCAAAAACAAGTCCCGCCACTTGCCTTGCTTGCCATAGAATTGTTGTTATTGGTCTGAATTAGATGTTATTAATCATTCATTTTTTTATTCAGTTGCATACTGATGAACTCAAATAAGTACATTTTATTACCATCATTTATCCTATTTATTTGACTTGTTTTATTATATTATGTATGAGAATTGATACTTAATCGTTTACTTTTGTAATTCTCAGTTAAAAACAAGCATTTGGTTAAACTTAGCTATTATGGACTAAAAATGGAGAAAAATGATCAAGATTGGAAAAGGCTGCTGAAATGAAGAGATTGAAGACCATTGCCTGACTTTGAAGAATGCGCGCATGCAATTCTGTCATGCGTTGCATATGAAACTTTGGTCAACGAAGAAGAACCAACTTGTTCTACTCCAGATACGCCGCATCTTACTTATTACATACGGCGCATCACTATCAAGATTTCACAAGATATTATCCAAGACGGTAAAGGACATGCGCCGCATCTAAGAATGGAGTTACGCCGCATCTTCTGGCGGTGTACGAATATTCCTGAATATATTAATCTTGGACCCCACGCGAAGTTAAGTCAATGCGCCACATCTACTTATTAGATGCGCCGCATCTTACCCTCAGACAGAAACTATAAATACCCCAAGACCAGACGAATTTCGAGAGCCCTAGTTTTAGAAGACCGAAGACCACAGAAACCTAAGGCCGAATTCAGTCGAAGTAGCAGCACAAGACACACCTTGAACGAAGATACAAGAGCTGTAAGAAGGTCCTGCATGTATTTAATTCATTAAGTAGTTTTGTTTCATTGTATTAGTACACTTTAATTCATCAGGATTGGTGGCTTGTGTAATGTGACAACGGAAAGGTTGCACTCCCTTAAAACTGCTTTCCCATTAATTAAAGTTTATATGTTGATGTCTTTGGTGACTTTTATTAGTGCATTGATAACCTCTGTGTCTAGCTGAGCGTTGATCGGGTCGCCATGCCTCTGCCCTCGCCTATTTATTTTATCACCTATGCATTCTATCGTCTGTAGAAAAGTAGGAAGAAAAGGTAAATAGGATAGTCATAAGTAATCATTAAGGGTTTACTCACCGATAAGATTAGAGCCAACGAGAAAGGACTTAATCTCGGTGCGTTGCATCGAACTATACACTTCATATAAAACTAGCAATAAAACTAGTGACAAGCTACTTAACTATCAGGACAGGTCTTCTTATTGTCTCGAGTATTTATCTGTGTACGTGTGTGCTATTCGCTGATTCGTGCCTATTAGTTTAGTTTATATTTAATCATAACCAAACCGTGCCAGTCTCTCAGGCTGAAACCCCCTTGCGTTAGATTAGGTTGTATAGCTAACTTAAGATATTAAAATACTGATTAGGATAACTAGATAATACGTTCCACTCTTAGTGATCGACACTCTACTTACCATTATATTCATACTGACCGGGTACACTGCTCGTTAAAGTGTGTGTGTTATTGATAAGTCGGCTAAATATAAATTTAAAACTTGAATACTGCTAAAACCACAACGACATACCGTGGGTATAAATTAGAGAATACGCACGCACGCATCAAGTTTTTGGCGCCGCTGCCGGGGAGTGAATTGTTATTATCTGTTAATTTGATTAGTATTTTAATTAGGTTTTTCTTTTTAATTTTTAATCTAACCGCTAACCGTGTTGTGTATTAGATTAATTGCATTCATTGTATCATTTGCATATTTTCTGTTTTGTGTGTTATTTGTTTTCTTTTATTTTTGTTGCTTTTCGTTTGTGTTTATTTTTGTTTTTATTTTTCGTATTTTCTGCATACTGCTATCGTTGTACTGAGCTAATTCAAAGGATACGGCGCATCTATTTTATTAGATACGGCGTATTGCGTTTAATTTTTATAAAATACAACGCGTTTAATTAATTCGAATATGGCGCATCTTTCCCCAAGATACGGCGTATTCTGTTTTTAGTAAGAAATTTTTCTAAGCGATAACGCCATACGACGCATCTGCTTTAGCAGATACGGCGTATCTATTATTTTAATTAAAAACAGTTTTCGAATTATTAAACAGATACGACGCATCGATCTCTATCGATACGGCGCATCTTTCTGTATCAAAAATCTTGTATTTTGAAACGTAACGAAAATACGGCGCATTAACTTTTGTTAATACGACGCATTTAATTTTAAATAAATATCGATTTTTGATAATTAAAACTGATACGGCGCATTCTAATTTCTAAGCGGCGTATCTATTTTCTGAATAAAGTCTGATTAAATTTTAACGATTATAAGATACGGCGTATCCAACTTTTTGGATACGACGCATCGTCTGCAGATATCAGTAACTTTAATTTTTCGTATTCCGTTTTCGTTGTTGATTTTCTGATATATTACTTTCTTGAACATACCCTACTGATGCTTTTGTGATAGTTTCAGGAAGTGCATGACCAGGAGTTCTACGAAGAACTTGATTACACCTTTCGACGATCCTGAACGAGCCTTTCATTCGCTTAAAAGGCTTTTCAACACAAAAAGCTTTGATATTTCAAGTTCATTCGAGCTTGATTATTTTTCTGAAGAGAAAGAGGAAGAAGAAACAGAAGCAATGGGCGAAAACACAACTATGGAGGAATACATGAACAGTACCCGTGTTGATTACAGTTCAGGAGTTGCTAGACCAAAGTTTGATGAAAAGTCAAAATTTGAGTTGAAGGGTCAGTTTCTCAAGGAGCTAAGAGAAAATGCTTACAGTGGATCGGAACATGAAGATGCTAATGAGCATGTTGAAAAGGTCCTCGAGATTACAGATTTGTTCACTACAGAAGGAGTCACTGACGATCAACTCATGCTAAGAATCTTTCCAATCTCGCTTAAAGGAGCTGCTAATAAGTGGCTAAGGAATGAACCTGCTAGTTCAATCACAACATGGGAAGATTTGAAGAGCAAATTCCTGAAAAGATATTGTCCACCTGCTAAAACCGCTAAAAAGATGGAGGCTATCAAGAGTTTCAAGCAAGAGCCTGATGAAACTCTTTATCAAGCTTGGGAACGATTTAATGACTTACTGGTGAAATGTCCTCAACACTATCTAACACCAATGCAGGAGATAATATTGTTTTATCAAGGATTGGACGTGCCTACTAGACAGATTTTGGATGCTAAGGGAGCTGTTCCTCAAATGAGTGCAACCAATGCTAGGAAAGCTATCCAAGAAGCTGCTGATCATTCTCAAAAATGGCACGATGGAACCTCTACTAGATCTAAGAGCAGCACTAATTTTGACGGGTTTGCTGCTATTCAAGCTCAATTGGATAAAATTAGCAGAGAGATGAAGAAACGTGATGAAAAAGTGTATGCTGCCCAAGTTGGATGTGAAAAATGCGAAGGACCTCACTACACTAAGGATTTCCCGAATAAGAATGAAAGTGAGACGTTTGAAGAAGCATACTACACACAATTTGGACAACCATTCCGACCTTCAGGAAGATTTAGGGAAGCTACTCCGGGATTCTATCAAAAGAACAACTTCAATCCCGCTTATCAAGAAAGGAGGCAGACTTTAGATGACACTCTAAAGCAAATTATGGCCGATGCTGCTAAAAGACATGCGGAGAACACTGCTACGATCAAAGAAATCTGAGCATCAATAGACACTATTACAAGAAATCAAGGAGCTTCGATCAAAGCATTAGAACAACAAATTGGACAAATGAGCAAAGTTCTTCAAGAAAGGGGATACGGAAGTTTACCTAGCTCAACTAAAACCAACCCAAGAGATCATGTCAAGGCCATAAGTACCACTGAAGAAGTCACTCCTAACATTCCTTTTCCTAGAAGATTGATGAATGGTAATGATGGTGCAAGACCCAAATTTTTCTTTAATTCTTCAATCAGTTTAAGGAGACTACTCAAAGAGAAGACAAAGATTGAAGAAGAGATCAAAGCTACAATGAAAGAAGAGAGCTCTGCAACCGACTTACATGCCTTGCCTCATAATGAAAAGGACCCAGGAAGTTTTACTTTACCTTGTTCAATTAATGATATATCTTTCAATAATGTGTTAGCTGACTTAGGAGCTAGCGTTAGTGTAATGCCCCTTAAGACATTCACTACCCTAGGACTAGGAAAATTAGCACCAACTAAGTTGCTTATTGAATTGGCTGATAAAACGGTAAAACGACCTGAAGGGATTGCTTATAATGTGCTAGTTAAGATTGAGAAGTTTGTTTTGCCTGTAGACTTTGTTATATTAGATATGCCCGAGGATGTTAAGATTCCTTTAATCCTTGGAAGACCTTTCTTGTCTACCGCCCGTGCTAAGATTGATGTGTTTAAAAGAAAAATCTCATTAAGGGTAGGGAATAATAAACTAGTCTATAAGTGCCAAGATCCTGTTAAAAGCATAATTAGAGGCGTCTATGTGCTAGGATTAAGAGAGCGTATGGACCTCGATCTTGAAGCTAGGCTTATGGGAGAAACATTGATTCAAAACAACTCAACTAATCCTAATCATGAAGACTTCGAGGAATTTATTGACCTTAATGTACCTACCGAACTTAGACGCAATATTGTTAATGATTCTGATGATGAGTGGTATGATTGCGTAGTAATTAACAAACGTAGGAGAATAGTTGAGGATACAAATTTGAATAATGATGTGTTTATTGAACTACCACCCTACCTTGCATATTTGTGCCTATTTAATAATAAGAATTTCCCGTCTATCATTTTGTCATCTCTGCCCGAAAGGGACAGAACTTTGTTTATACAGATATTAAAGAAGAATGGCGTGGAAATTAAGGACGAGCAAGGAGTGTTCAATATTACTGAATTGGCGATGAGGGAGCGGGATGCTTCCGACTCCTTCAATGATCGATATTAAAGAGCTGAACGTGAGTCTAACTTGAAGACTCTGGAATAAAGACAAGTGCTGACCGGGAGACAACCCGGAAATTTTTTACTATTCTGTTCTGTTTCGAGTCAGTCAGGCCCGCAGAAGATACGGCGCATCTCAATCCTAAGATGCGACGCATCTCCTGCACTGGTCATATCTTATTTTATTTTTCTGCATTTTTAACTTTTAACTTTAAAACTCTTTGTCAGTTTATTTAATGCGGCGCATCCCTTGTTAAGGATACGACGCATCTTTTATTCTGATTCGTAATTATTCCAGGCTCAATGCGGCGTATCTTCTTCCATAAGATACGACGCATCGACTGACCTGATGATTTTCATTTTAATTTTTAAGTTTTGTTTTTATTAACTACTAATGTATTATGCAAGTTTGAACCTTCTTAATTTAGGTGTGTTTAAAGTCTTGGTGGTATTATAGATTCCTGCATTTCCTGTGGATACATCAACTATGAAGCTTAAACGTTCTCATCCACAAGAAGTTGATTTTTGCTCTTATACAAATATTGGAGGATCACACCGAGCAAATCTCAGGGGAGTTTTTCTGTTCTAATTCTTTTATTTTCCAGTTTTTAATCTTTGATACAAACAACGAGGACGTTGTTTAACTTAAGTGGGGGGATTGGAGAATTAGAACACTTACTTGTCCTAAACTTTTCAAAATATGCTTAAAATGTGCTTAATATATCAAAATTTAAAATTTTTAGCATGTTTTTGTTTAAGATCTAAATTGCATAGCTGCACACATGACGTTATTTTCAAAAATTGTGACTTTTAAAAATTCACAAATCTATGAGTGTGCCGGTGACTTGTAGACTTTAGAACTTGGCTTGTATACTATTCGAGACCACCATAATAAGTATTATTTATATAATTGGAATGACTTGTCTAAATTGGTAAATTTCTAGGATTACACCCAAATAGCCTTTATATGTTATGTGTTATTAGCTAACTACACTGGTTAGTTAACCCTCGTATAAACCCTTTTGTTACTCTCATTTTTAGAGTAAGATACCCCTAGAAAAACACTCAGAGCCATTCCTTTCGTTTCTTACACCTTTGTTATAATGTATCGTTACACCCTTACACCTTAGCCTACCCTGTAGATTAAAATCCGTGGTTGGTTAATTGCTTTAGGCAAAGTGTGTTTCCTTACATTACCTGTGTTCGCGTGCGTAATTCATTATCTTTGGTTAGGTCGGGAAATTGCACAATGCAATTGGAGTGAAAGTAAATATTGTATATCTTTGAGTTTATTTTTCGTGTGTTTACTACTTTCACTATTACCGTTATTTCTGAAGTCATGAAAAGTATGGAAAAATTATCCAGAGTTATCGTTATAGTGATGTGGTGAAATTTTCCACATCTATGTATATGTAAAAAAAAAAAAAAAAAAAAAAAATTCGAAAAAATAAGAAAAGAAAAAGAAAAAGAAAAAGTTGGAAGTTTGTTTTAACCAACTTATGTAAAGTTTTGTATTAAGTGGTCGATATCACCACTAGTTGTTGTATATTATATTTATGGATTGAATGGGAGTTGAACGTTATGGGAACGCCAACTAAAGGTTATTCTTTGATTGAGATCTTGTTGAGTATAATTCGTGTCTACCTAAAGCGTGTGTTTCAAGTGTTAAAGCGTGAGTTATTCAGTGATACGAGTCTTATTCATGGGATGGTTGGGATAGTGATTAACCACACTTAGGATTTTAATTTATCTGTTTTGTTTATTTTTCATTTTACACCAATTTATATCCCAAATATTATCCATACCCTATATTATTCTTTATCTAAACCTTTGATTTATTGAGATTAGGGATTTGAGCAATCTTAAGTATCGTAGTCGTGGATTCGGCTATGTATTTATGATTTTGTCGCCCTTTTTGATATAATATTATTGGTGAAGATTAATTGGTCCTATCTTTAGCCTATTCGAGTTAAGGATTTGAGCAATTGCAAGTATCGTGTTCGTGGATTCGATCATGTATTCGTGATTTTGTCGCCTTTTCTGGAATTTGAGATCGATAGAGATTAAGAAGAATGATTAACCCTTAACCAACAAACCCTTTTTACCGCTTTAGACTTGTTATTCCTTGACTTTAGTGGGGGAGATGCGTATACTTGCCAAGCTTATGATAGAATATTCGTCACGACTGGACAGTTAAACGATTAGATTTGCTTTTATCGAATTATTTTATTTTACTTCTAATTCGTTAAGTGTTTGGTTGTGTGATTATGACAAAAATGAATACATGCTTAAATATAAAAATAAATCCTAATATCTTTTAGGATACATTTTCATAAGATTAATTCTAAGGTTTACTTGGGGACAAGTAAAGTTCAAGTGGGGGGATATTTGATGAACTCAAATAAGTACATTTTATTCCCATCATTTATCCTATTTATTTGACTTGTTTTATTATATTATGTATGAGAATTGATACTTAATCGTTTACTTTTGTAATTCTCAGTTAAAAACAAGCATTTGGTGAAACTTAGCTATTATGGACTAAAAATGGAGAAAAATGATCAAGATTGGAAAAGGCTGCTGAAATGAAGAGATTGAAGACCATTGCCTGACTTTGAAGAATGCGCGCATGCAATTCTGTCATGCGTTGCATATGAAACTTTGGTCAACGAAGAAGAACCAACTTGTTCTACTCCAGATACGCCGCATCTTACTTATTACATACGGCGCATCACTATCAAGATTTCACAAGATATTATCCAAGACGGTAAAGGACATGCGCCGCATCTAAGAATGGAGTTACGCCGCATCTTCTGGCGGTGTACGAATATTCCTGAATATATTAATCTTGGACCCCACGCGAAGTTAAGTCAATGCGCCGCATCTACTTATTAGATGCGCCGCATCTTACCCTCAGACAGAAACTATAAATACCCCAAGACCAGACGAATTTCGAGAGCCCTAGTTTTAGAAAACCGAAGAGCACAGAAACCTAAGGCCGAATTCAGTCGAAGTAGCAGCACAAGACACACCTTGAACGAAGATATAAGAGTTGTAAGAAGGTCCTGCATGTATTTAATTTATTAAGTAGTTTTGTTTCATTGTATTAGTACACTTTAATTCATCAGGATTGGTGGCTTGTGTAATGTGACAACGGAAAGGTTGCACTCCCTTAAAACTGCTTTCCCATTAATTAAAGTTTATATGTTGATGTCTTTGGTGACTTTTATTAGTGCATTGATAACCTCTGTGTCTAGCTGAGCGTTGATCGGGTCGCCATGCCTTTGCCCTCGCCTATTTATTTTATCACCTATGCATTCTATCGTCTGTAGAAAAGTAGGAAGAAAAGGTAAATAGATAGTCATAAGTAATCATTAAGGGTTTACTCGCCGATAAGATTAGAGCCAACGAGAAATGACTTAATCTCGGTGCGTTGCATCGAACTATACACTTCATATAAAACTAGCAATAAAACAAGTGACAAGCTACTTAACTATCAGGACAGGTCTTCTTATTGTCTCGAGTATTTATCTGTGTACGTGTGTGCTATTCGCTGATTCGTGCCTATTAGTTTAGTTTATATTTAATCATAACCAAACCGTGCCAGTCTCTCAGGCTGAAACCCCCTTGCGTTAGATTAGGTTGTATAGCTAACTTAAGATATTAAAATACTGATTAGGATAACTAGATAATACGTTCCACTCTTAGTGATCGACACTCTACTTACCATTATATTCATACTGACCGGGTACACTGCTCGTTAAAGTGTGTGTGTTATTGATAAGTCGGCTAAATATAAATTTAAAACTTGAATACTGCTAAAACCACAACGACATACCGTGGGTATAAATTAGAGCATACGCACACGACACATCACATACATTATAAATACCTTATACATACTTATATATATAATTTACACGAATTATCACAAGTAACTCCTATATACTTACACACACATACACACATACACACACACACACACGCACACACACACACACACACACCACACACACAATATATATATATATAATATATATATATATATATATATATATATATACCGTTTTGTCACAGACTATGCCTTCCCACAACATCTCCCAGACTTCATCAGGCTCAAATGATTCCAGCATGCAGATGCTTCAAGATCATCATATATCAAACCCTAACACCATTGAGCCTACACCACCAACACATACTCATACCACATCTGCTACTCAGATTACTCCTACTATTCCTCGCCGCACTACACGCATAATCATACGCCCATCTACTAGACCATCATCTCACACTACAGAGAGTACCCAAAATCCTGCTCATACTCTTTTATTATCCCCGTCCCATTATAGGTCTTTATGCTACCACATGGACTGTAACACCCCCAAAATCACAATATTCGCGGAAGCATACACTTTGGGGTGCTACGAGGTCGATAATCATAACACAAAATATAGGAAACGGATTGAAAATCCGTTTTAAAATATATTACATAAGTCAAATTATGTAGCGTTACATAAAATCCATTTCAGATGAAAATAAAGCCCATTTAAATAAAAGGTCCAACTGTCAGAGTAAACGCATTAAAAGCATTTCCATCACTTATTTTATATATATATATATATATATATATATATATATATATATATATATATATATATATATATATTTATTTTATATATATTTTTTTTTTTTTTTTTTTTTTTTATTATTTTTTTTTGACATAAAACTATGAAACCAATTTACAAACTTAAGTCGTAACAAATCCTTAATAACTTGGCAAGCTAAATAGACTTTATTTAAACGAGATAAACAAAAACCATTATTATACAAACGATAACCCTTATCTTCTCAAATCATTAAACCTGCAAATACTAAACGTCACTTACCCATAAATTTTATTTCAACTAATTCTAAATCTTAGCAACCAAACTACATGTCATAAATACTTCACATCCCGATAATGTCTATTCGTGCTCTCAAATCGTTCATTTCCCTTACCTTCCGAATCCCGTCGCTCAAAACCCTGTAAGAGTATCGTTTCTTCATTCCTGAACACTTAAGTATTTCTTAGAGCTAACCTCTACCCATGCTTAGGAATTCATTCTTAGTCCCACTTGCCTGTCATACCAGTAACAACAACAACATAGACACTCCAAATTATTGAATTAAATTATCATGGAAAACTTAATTGGTTGTAAACTAAACATATATTATTATTAATCTAGGTTGCGTGTTGGTGCCGTACACCCTTGCATTCACTGCATCCATTGTTAAGGTGAGTTTATAGGCCCTTTTTACTTATACTTGTTTTATATGAATGAGGTGAGAAACATGCAAAACAAATTTTATGGACCATTAATACTATTTATACCAAAGTTATTGCGCAGTTAGCCTAAGTCCTGTTATGTCCCCTATTGCCCGAATTCCATGAACCGTTAATTCCCGACAGGAAGCGTGAATGTTATAAATAGATCTATTGGGAGTAATGTCCCTGTTCGGTTTGACCGGATAGGCAAATGAGCGTATACCATATCAAAGTACAAGTGTTTGGGACAAACACTTACCAGGGCCTTTATGTTTAACATGCTTCTAGAGCATGCAGACCTGTTATAGCTTTGGTTGCATGAACTTAGTGCTAGCATGATAAAATATAAATGTGACATTTCAATGCTCACAAATAAAACTGTTGGTCCGAATGTGTTATAATTATTTTAACCTAAACCTATGAACTCACCAGCTTTTTGCTGACTTTTAGCATATTTTTCTCAGGTATCTAGAATTATGCAAGTGTGGCAAGGTTTGGCAAGGCGACAGACTTATACTATTGGCCAAAGTGTTTTGAACAAATGATTAAGACTTGTTTCTGAGGGACCATTAAACATGTAAACAAAATTGAAACATAAAGGTTGTTATGTTTGAATTAATCAAATGAATATGTTTTTACAAAGTGTGTAATTGGTTCTTCGTTACCTCGCGTTGTGATTTCCATTTCAGTAGCACCCCATGATTCTAATGCTTCCGCAAAGTAAGATTTTGGGGGTGTTACAAGCGGTGCCAAAAACTTGATGCGAGAATTAGAAAACATAATTAAATAACTTTCCGCGGACATATTATTCACTAAAAACGGATTTATAATGAAGAAGTTGCGATGATTTAAAGTTTTGATGAAAACTATATTATTTTCCGGAAAAACTGCAAATGCTTGCTGTTTGACACGGTTCCCGAGGCAAACCGGACTGTTAAGGTCGAGTCGGGTAGCCAAAAGTTTAAAAATATGAAACTATACTTTATACCTTTCCGTGGATATATTATACGTTAAAAACGGGCTTAAAACGAAGAAGTTACGGCGGTTTAATAAAAACTATAGTATTTCCGGAAAAACTTATAAAAGACTTAAGTTAGTATATAATTAGACGTTTTCGAAAAGTCTATGATTTAGTTAACCGGAGTCTTAATGAATAAGTTATGACCTTTAAGTATTGAGCTGAAAACTATATTCTTATAAAAGAGTTGCGATCAACTAGAAAATTATTAACTTTTAAAAAGCCTGAAAAGTGTTTTCCACCATTAGATCTTCATATATTCGATCCCACCGTATAGATTATAAGATATTCAGATACTTGCTTCTTCCATTTAACTAAGGGTATTTTTGTAATATTAAGATTATATTTTATTTCACTCTCGAATTTCAAACGCAAATAACTTTCAAACCATAAACTTTTACAAAAAACGGATTTCACCATAATTTTTAAAATTTAATTCTCTTTAATTTGGTATGCATTTTGATATATGAATCGCAATTCTTTTTTCAACTTTTTAAGTGGGTGTTGATTTTCTTGAAATTTTGTCTAGTTTAAAGGCCGAATTTTGGAAAACTTAAAACACGAAAGTTGTAGATTTTTGGCGATTCTTTACCCAGAAATTTGAATCACTCAAATCTGATATGATATGAGTGAGATATCGTGCGTTAAAGATGACGTTTTAGTCATATTTAGTGCACACAATGTGTTTGATAAAATGCCTAAAAGAAAATTTTCTTATAAAAGTACATTTAAATGCACTAATTGGAGTACCACAATACATCTTTTGTACTAACAGGTTTTGGAACATTTACATAATATTCAACGGCTCTGAATATTTTACGCAGGATCATATCACTTCTGTCATCAGTGGCTTGAACAACTGATGGAGGTGGTAATGATTCCTTTAACCAATGGCTAAGCAAGTATGTCTTTGGAAACTTTTTAACCTTTGACAACCGAAGCACATATAAGATATGACGACATAATAGTCCATATGACTCAAAACGTTACGTACAGTCATAAAACTCTTCAGCTGGCTTACACAAGACCTGGAAAAAAAAGTAGTACGTATAAGATATGTTCATCAAAATGAAAAAAAAAAAAAGAATTTCAACTGATCAACAATGTTCATCAGTTCAACAGTTGTTCATTAGATACACTGATAAAATGAAGAAAAAAAAAAACATTTTTAATCATATACAATAAAAAGGCCATCTCTTTTTCATTGATTACAAAGAACTGATGAACAAAAACTAATTAACAAATCTGATGAATAGACTAAAAAAGCTGTTAGAACAGATTGAAAAAGCTGTTACCTCATAGAAAACTGATGAACCTAACATAAAAATAAGTAGATAACAAAAAAAGCATAAACTGGTGAACCTAACATAAAAATAAGCAGATAACAGAAACTGTACTAACTGATGAACCTAATATAACATAATAGCTAATATAACAAAAAATGTACTTAGTTAAATATTATCAGCAACTAAGCCTTTATTTATCTAACAGTTATAAAAAATCAAAAGAACATGAAAGAGTAACTAAGTAACAACACAAGCGTTCTTATTAGCCATCTTCGCCTTCTTAGCAGCCAACTTCGCCATTTGCTTGCTCTCCTTTATAGCAGCCTTATTGCTAGCCTTCTTAGTAGCAATCTCAGCTCTAATAGCGTTGCACTTCGCTTGATTATGATCTTTCATGCTACATTTGCAGAATCTACAGTTCTTCCTACGCTTCCCACTTGAATTAATTGAACGCTCAACACTACTCTTAATCCTTTTTCGCGAACCTTTTGTACTAACCTGTTTTGGACAAAAAAACAGGACAATAACAATTAGATGATCAAAAAAATATAACACATGACAATAACTGATGAACCAAAAACATAACACATGACAATAACTGATGAACCAAAAACAACTAATGTTCATCAACTAAAAAAACATAAACTAACTGATGAACCTATAACCTATGATAACACAAATAAACACAAATAAACTAACTGATGAACCTATGATAACATAATAGCTAAAATAAACAAACTGATGAACCTATGATAAGATAATAGCTAAAAGTCAATAATTGATGAACAAAAAAAAAATAACAAAAAAAGCATTAACTGATGAATATCTGGTAAAAAAATTAGTACTAACCTGTTTTGGAACATTTACCTATGATGAACCTATAACCTACAATACAAATAAACAAAAAAAGCATAAACTAACTGATGAACCTATAACCTTTGATAATACAAATAAACTAACTGATGAACCTATGATAACATGATAGCTAAAATAAACAAATTGATGAACCAAAAAAAAATACGCTAATTGATGAACCTATGATAACATAATAGCTAAAAGTCAATAACTGATGAACAAAAAAAAAACTAATGTTCATCAACTAAAAAAGCTTAAGCTAACCGATAAACTTATGATAACATAACCTATGAACAAAAAAAATATAACAAAAAAAGCATTTAATGATCAACATCTAAAAAACTAATGTTCATAGATATTCATCAGTATAATTTTTATTCACTTTATTAGTTTAACTGATGACATTAAATAAACACCAAAAACCTAACATAATCATGAAATTACTACTAAAATGTGCATCAAACATAAAAATTATAAAAATTAAATAGAAATTATCAATAATACCTTGATTAAACAATTGCAGATCATCAATCGCCATTAAAACCAGATTTCTATCACATTTATGACCTGAATCTGGTTGAAGCATTTCGTCGAGCACTTGGTGTGCATCATTATATCTATCACATTTCAACAACAGATCTTCTATGTTTACCTGATTATTATGAAGTCGAAAAGTACAAAAAAGAGTTTTATTAGTTGGTACCTGATGGTGACGGCGTGAAGATGGTGGTGTTGACGGTGTGAAGACGGTGATGGTGATGGAGACGGTGATGGTGATGAAGACGGTGCTGTGTTAGATCTGATGATGATGATGGTATGAAAGGGGACGAGGAGATCGGGAAATCAAAGAAAGAATAAAAATGGAAAGAGAGAACTGAAAAGAGAAAAAAAAAAGAGGCAAGAAAGAGTATATAGTGGGAGGACACAAAATTACGTAACTATCCTTGGGGGAAAAAGGAGGGGAGACACGTGGCAGCACCAAATTACTTTTTAGGCTTTGCAAAGTTTTGATACTTTGCAAATGATCCGGTACACTTATAAAAATGACATCATTTACTCTTCTACTAAACAAGTGCTGATCGGAAATGTTTAACAGTGTTTTTGAGCGTTTTAGAGTCTGAATGAGCTAAAAAGTCCTAAAGAAATATCGTAGTATCATATACGTACTTTCCATGCGAGTCGAAGGTTTTCTAAAATGTTAAATAATAAACTAATTACGATCTATTAAAGATGACTACTTGGGAACTTTTATAAAGTATATATAAGTTTGTATAAACTTATTTTCTAAAAAAAATGTGTCATAAGCTACGAGACGAGTTAAACGACAAATAAACTTTTTGTAAACTATAAAGAGAATATTATTTAGACATGAATAATATATTTGGGATTATTTATAAACAATAAGTAATATAACTTCCAAAGGTTGGACAATATGGTGATTTTTCAAGTGTCGAAACCTATATAATTATACGACTTGACGTAAATTATATTTTATTATTAAACTTAAATGCAAAATTTTACAGGTGATATAATATTTACAAAAAGTGCATTCACTTCATTTCACATCATTGCATAACCTAAAGCGCCATATTATTTAATTAGGTTGCGGTTAGGCTTCCGAGCATCATTTTTCGTGCACATCAATCCTTATACATTATTATTTGATTACTTGAGGTGAGTTCATGGCCTCTATTTTACTTGTTTTGAAATACCTTAGGGTGAGAATACATGTCTGTTTAATTATTACACGTTCAATTATTTTCTTATGGACAAACGTACTTCAAATTTCTATGTGAGTTTGATAGCCGCACTTTTACTTGATTTACTACTCGTTTTCGAATTACTTTGGGGTGAGAATACATGTTCGATTATTTAAATCCATTACTCGTTTTATTTAAATACATGATTGTTTACTCAAATACCTTACTTGCTTTATTTAAATACTTGTTCATTATTTGAACACATTACTCGTTTACTCATTACATACTCCATTACTTTCTCTCGGACACAAGTACATAAAAATTTACATATTTCCTAAGTTACCACATTAGCCATAAGTCCCCATTTATCATGAATCGTTAGTTATTCGTAAGCGCGAATGTTGTGAATAGATCTATTGGGTTGACACCCCCATCCGGGTTGGTCACACCAACTTGGAAAAGGGACGCATATCATTTGGAGTACATTGGGTGTTTGGCTAAGACACCTACCGGGGCACTTATATATTTGTGCTTGATTCCATACCTTTTACGTCGAGCTTCGGGGTCATGAGCTTAGGGCAATAGTATTACTTTTCATATGACATTTTATTTGTTATAATTGTCATACATACTAAAATCTCGTTGTCCGTACTTAACCTTTTCATTTACTTAAACCTATTAATTCACCAACATTATTGTTGAAAATTTTAGCATGTATTCCTCATGTTTGCGATAGTTGATTTGCTTGTTACGGAGCATGAGCTTTGAGTCGTATCTTTTGAAGACTTCTCCATTTATTTTTATTCAATAACTTTTCTAAAAACTTAATTACTCGTTATTGTAAATCTTGTGCTATAATGATTTAAAACCTTGTTTAAACTTTATCGAACGTGTATTTCAAAACGGCTCATATAGAGGTCGTTCTTTTTACACTTGTTGACTTTGTACTATGAAGTCACGCCCCCGCTACCTTTCCGCTGCGACATTTTGGGGGGGTGTAACCTTTAGTTATTATAAATACTTCTTCTTGACGATGATTGATTGTTTTGATATGAAGGTCTCATATTTGGTGTAGGCATAATAGGTCTAGGGTCGACTCGAGTTTGTGTGTATCCAAGTCCATTACGTGAAACTGGGTTGTAAAATTGTTTTGGCGCTTCACTTCTTGTAATGGGTGTTTGATTACCTCGTGTATTTACAAAAGGAGTTTGAGGAACAATTGGTTTAACAAAAATATTTGACAAATAACCATTTTTGTTCAGACTAAGTGGCGTGCTAGCGCCCCACCCAATATGTCAGACTCTGAGCATTTCGGTTCTCCGTTTTATCCTTCTCTTACAAACACTATTGGTTTGTTATGGACTTTTGGAAGTAGTTTCCTTATTTTTAGAAAATCCAAGACCTTCCTTATCTTGGGACAATTTTAGACGACTTAACATATCATCTAAATCATTACTATTTTTCTTGAATTTAGAAAAACTTATTGTTTCTTATTGAAGCTTAGAAACATTACTCTTTAAAGAGTCAACCTCTTGTGTGAGTACTTTGCAATTATGACTGAGGGGTTTTTCTTTGAACCAGTAACCAGAAAGAGAAGGGCAATTCATGTATGTTATTATTGCCAAAAGCCTCGGCATAATAAGGAAAAATGTTTAAAGTATTTGCGTGACCAGAAGCTCGCAACGGATATGAGAGGTATCTATATTTTATATATTGTTTTTATTCGTCCTTCATTTTTATGGCCTGAAGTTCACAAGAAAGTGAATTGATGCATTAGAATTTTTATTTTATCACTTTGAGAAAAGACGATGCACTGATCACCCGTAAGGTTAGCTGGGATGATGATGAGGCTGAATCCTCATTGTGTGCGGAAAGTATTTGGAGAAGATGACGAAGGTAATCGTGCATCGAATTTGGGATATATGATTTAAAACATTTTTTAATATAAATAATGTCAAAAACGTCGTTTGCATTATTCGGTCTTTATACGTTTTGATAATCACAAAATATAAAAACACGATACGTAAAACTACATTTGATAAATTTTTAACCGAGAAAAATTATTTCGACAAGGTACCGACTACAACATCACCTCAGGTACGAACAAACACAATACCGACATTAATAAAGTGATCAAAGATTTTATTTTCTCAAAACTTCACATTTTTATGTGACTGGTATGTGTGTTTTCACATACCTTTTATATATCAAAAACGGACTCAAAAGACCAAAAACTGACCATAAATGCCAAATATATGCTTGTTTGTGTGATTGTGTATATGTAGGTAACGTATATGAGAAAAGGACAAAAACAAAGACAAAATGGACATAAACGAGCACGAGATTGGAAAGAGAGTGATAAGCCAAAGCCGGGGATGAATTTCTACATTTTGGATCACCTTAAAACCCAAAACTATTAAACCTAACCATAATGTAAATTATTTTTACCAATAGTCCTCAACATTTTCACCATTAGTCCCAAACCTTTGCACCGTTAGTCCCTAAAACTAACTATCCTTAAAACCTAAACTATACATATAAACCCATGGCCCAAAAAACACACAAACCCAGTCCAATCCTACAACCCGACCAAACCCACACCCATAACCCAAGTCAAACCATAAGACCCGGTCAACCCAGTCAAAAATGGGCGCCAAAACCCGTTGGTTACTATTCACCCGTCTTCCCCATTTACCCTGCACCCTCTCACAATCAAATTAACCTAATTAAATGAGCAATTACCCCTTCTAGAAGGCTGACACGACTGACAAGTCAGAGAGAATGATGTCTAAGGTCTCCAAGCTGGCAATCTCCAAGCATATGATTGGCTGAAGCATTGTGGCACATGATCCAAGGGATATCAAGGATGGGAAATGATTGGAGGGTCTGGATTAAATGAATGAAATGATCTTGGAAGCCATAGAAGGATCCTCAGCTTCCTATAAATAGAGGCCTCCTCATCACATAGAGTAGTCTAATTTTTTCGTGTCTAGTTTAGCTTATTTTACTGCTTATTGTATTACTTTTACTGTTTTTAAGTATTGTATTTCATTTAAAAAGTATTGTACTCATTTAAGCTTTTAATAAATTCAGTTTGCCTTTTAATCATTGTCTATTTAATTTAATGCATTTAAATATGTTGTTTAATTTTGGTTAATAAGCTGTTAGTAAGTTCCAGTAAGCTCTTATTACATTTACAAACACTCAATCAATCTTCTCAATAGCTTGCTTGAGTTGTGGTCTGATTTTAAAGCATTTTGGTTTAATAATATGTTTTAAGACAAAATAAGCTAAGTTTGGAAGATAAGCCAGAAATGGAAGGGCTTATAGGGTCTCACCAGCTTATCAATTGATAAGCTGGAGCTTGTAGAGTAGCTCCTCGAGCTTGTTTGATCCTTGTTGAGCTAGGTTCAAGGTAACAGTTCCTATTTTCATTTTTAGCTTTCAAACTGCTTATTACTTATTAGATCTCCTTATTTGCTTATTATTTGTTTTAATCTGCTTATTATTGTCTATTATTGCTTTTATTTGCTTATTTGTAGTTTTAAACTCATTAGTTTAAGTTTTTGCAAAAATTCATAAAAATCCAAAAATATGTCTTATAGTTATAGCTTATTGGTGAGTGCTTATTAATCTGTCTTAAACTGCTTTTGTTTCGTCATTTAGTCTTAATAATTAGTTTTTGTCAAAATTTCACAAGTTTTATAGTCTAAATCAATTTTAAAAGCTTTTTGCAAGTTTTAAAGGGGTGTTTGGGGGGTGTTTGGATATCAATTTTAGCCAAGTGCTAAAACTAATTGTCCTTGTTTTAGCTTTAATCAAAGTTTAATCTAGTCTTAATTTAGTACTGTTATAAGTAGGTTTTAATTAGTTTAAAGCATATTTGTAAGGTTTAATCAGTTTTAGCTTAGTTTTGAAAAGTTTAGAGTCTAAAAGTAGTTTTATTAGCTTATTTGTTTAATTCTTCAAAAAATTCTTTAGTGATAATGTCTTTGTGTCAAAATCAATTAGAATACATATTACAACTTCTGTCTAAGTGTCAAAAAGTGTTGAGTAAATTTTAGCCAAGTTTTCATTTTAAAACTCCAATCAGCATAGCTTAATACCTATTTCTGGTTCAAAGTGTCTAAAAATTGTTCCTAGGTGTTCATTAGTGGTAGATCGTAATCTGTTTTAAGGTTTTTAGGTTTGATTATAGCTTATAGTAGCTTATTTTTGGTCTTAAAAAGTAGCATTTTCAGGTTTTGCAAAAATCCAATATACACTGATTCATCAGGATAGGTTTTCATAAGTTTTTATCAGCTTATTTTTAAGCTTATTTTTAGTCCAAATTATCTAAAAATGGTTTTATGTGCTCTTTAGTTGGTCTTCTTTAGCTGTTTTAAAATTTTAGCTTATTTTATTAGTTTAGTAGCTAATTTTTAGCTTTAAAAATAGGGGTTCAGGTCTGCAAGTTTTTATTAAATCCTATAAAAGTCTAAACTTTCAGTTTTCTCAGCTTATGTTTAAGCTCATATTAAGTTCAAAATGTCTGAAAATTGATTTTGTGAGTTCTTTGGTCTATACGCTCAATCTGTTTTTAATTTTGGTGCATTAGCTTATTGGTTTGGTGGCTTATTTAGTAGCTTAAAAGTACCCCTTTAGGCTGTTTTTATAACAGTTTTTGCTTTTTAGCTTAGTTTAGTATTTGATCTTTTTGCTTATTGTTTCTGGCTTTTTGAGGATTCATAGTGCTTTTTAGGTGTAGTAGATTAGACTTGATTAGTTTGTTAGCTTTTAGAGTGCTTATTCAGTTGCTAAAAATTTTTAGCAGTACTAACTTGAAAGTTAGTATTGCTGGTTCTGTTTGGCTTATTTCCGGCTTAGTTAAAAAGTTTTAGAAAAACTGCCTTCATAAAAATTTGCTTATCTCAGCTTTTTAATAAGCAACAAAAAGAAGTTTTGCAAATAAAAAAAATACATTGGGAGAAAGGGGAAGTCTCAGGCTTGAACTCGAGACCTTAACCCAATCTCAACCAAGTTTTATATACTCACTACCATTTGTGCCCTTGGGACTTTCCTGTCCAAGGGTGCAGTCCTTTTTCACTTAAGGCCGTTCTTTATTTTGCTTTTCAGCCCTTTTGTGCTTATTTCTAGCTTATTGAGATAAGATGGTAATTCCATTTTATTTTTCTTAGATTCCCTATAGCTTAAAGTACTTTTCCTAAATTTTTCAGATTTTTCTTAATTAGTTTAGTATTTTAAATATTATTTTTAGATTAAAAGTGTTTTTAATTCATAATAAATAAAATAAAAATAAAAAAAATATAATTATTTTTTCTAAAATTATTTTTAATCATTTAGGACTTTTAGAAAATAAATTTGCACTTCTAGTGTTAAAATTTGATAATTTAGGTTTTTAGGCCCGTTGAATTCCCGTTAAGTGCCCGTTTTAAGTTTAGTTTGCATTAGGACTTATTTGTGCTTTGTTTTCTTGTTTTATGTGCTTATTATTTACTTCTTTGTTTACGTATTCTATTTTAAGTAGCATAATTCTAAAATATCTTGCTTATTCAAATCACCCGATCACGAATCGAACCCGATTTTCCATTCACACTTCGTTGGGACATAAACGACCCGGGAATATCTAATACTTCCGGAATATATATAGTTTGACTTTCTTTGACCGTTTGGGATTTTCACTCTTGGTTAGAGAGCGAATTGACTAATTGCTCGGTTTCTTACTATTATTTATATATAAATATATATATATATATATATATATATATATATATATATATATATATATATATATATATATAATCAGTGACAAAATATTTTTACAAAAGAATTTTTGTAATTAAAAAGAAATGTTTTATTAAAGAAAATAAATTTGAATTTCAAATCTCCCAACAGCTAGTTTTCCCACTCAAATCAGATAAGTTTTTCACCAGATAAATTTCACCACATCAGGACAAAAATAGGAGCGTATGTCGGGATGGTCCCGTAAATATGGCGACGGTCCGTTATATATACGGAACCTTCCAACTTTAAGGGACCGTCCCTCGCTCCTCCTGGTGCCTATAAATACTGCATTGTTTTCTCAGAAAAATTAACCCTCTTTGCGAGGTGAATCGATACACTTTAAGGATGTTAGTCCTTTGTAACTTGTGTATGTGATACTTTGAGTTAATATGATTAAGTATGCGGAATCTACTTAACCACACTTAGAAGGTTATTTGTTATTGGAAATGAAACAGTGATGCTTGTGTAATGAACAATGAACAATGAAAGTTTAACACCAAACGATTCAATATTATTGAAAATAATACGAGTGATCTTCACTATCACTAGGGTTACAAAAACCTTGAATCTTTATGTTTCTATGACTTATGATTTCTATGATAAGTTGTGTTCTTTGTTCTTAACAGATATGTTATTTTTAGTTTATGCATCAAGTAAGTATCTCTAAGATAAGATCTTCTTTTTATAGTCCAAAGAAGATCTTTTACAATATTGTCAAGTCTTTACGAATTACTTGCTAGCTTATGTTGAGTGTGTCAGTAGCTAAGATACAACATGTATATATGTTTACAACTTGATTGACTGACTACAAATAAAAGATATTATCTATCGTATATACTTGACTTTTATACACAATTATCTTTTTATACTTATTCAACCAACAGTAGTAAACGCGACACTTATCCATCCAACAGTAGGAGTCAGCAGTACCTTTGTTTGTACTAGCAGTACTAACTTCAGTTAGTACTGTTAGTTATAACTTGAGAAGTCTTCAGATATACACTAGAAGTTAGTACTATTAGAGTATTCTTCTCAGCAATACTAATCTTCAGAACATTTAATTCCCAACAATCCTCCCCTAAATTTGTGATTTATCCCAAATCAACATGTTTCTTCTGAATTAAATTCTGATTGTGAGTATCTTTTAAACACTTCATAGTCAGACTCTTGATCTGAGCTTTCCTTTGTTTTTTAAGATTAAATATCTTTCTGTCTAACTTATCTGCTTTTTGTGAATCTCTTTCAGTAATAACATCATCTTTCTTTGTCTTGAGCACAATCAATACCTTGAATAAAAGATGGTGCAATTTCCTTGGATGGAGGAATTATAAGAGGCAATGATGCTGTGTATCTTGGATGCTTGTTCCAAGAAGTCAAATCATCTTCCAGCATGCCTTTGCAAGTGATGAAAAAACGTAGTGAACTGAAATTGAAACTGAAAGAACCTAGATAGAACTTTCTCCATTTGAATGCTTCATCTCTTCTGAATATATATAATACTCCAGAATCTTCATTTGAACTTTCTTCATTTGAAGAGCTTATTCCCAGTATCCATCAACTGAAAAAGATTATTCCCAGTATTCATCAACTGAATACTTGTTCTTATTATTGGCTGAATAATAAGACATGTTAGCTTCTCAAAAAACTGACATCATCATCTTTTGTCTTTTCTTTAACTTGATCAATTTGAGTTTCCTCCCATGATTATGAGCATACACAACCACAATCTTTTCTTCCCTTATTGGTTAATCTTCCTCCCCTGAGATTGGAAGATCTCTCACCATGTATCAAAATATTTCCTCCCCTGAGATTCATCATTTCCTACCTTGTTTGGAGGATCTCTCACCATCATCTGATCTACCAATTAGAACATGTTTTCAGACAATGTTGTACATCTAGCCATCAATTCCTTAAGAGTTTATTTGCTGCCCTCATCACTTCCAGGTGTGTTAACTCCTGTGAGAGGTGATTCATGGGGCATTGACTCATTGTCCATCATTTGATGGTTTTTCTGAGCCACTTTGAAAATCCTTTTGAAGAAACTTTTGACTTAGCAGTATGAATATGATTTTATTATTGAAAAATCATACTGCTCTCAACCATTTTGAAGGGATTAAGTGTGTAACAAACACTTAATCAAGAATTCGGTTTAACTTAACCTCTGGTTGTGTGAGAACCAATGTTTTCAGTTATAAATAACTGCCTGTGTAAAGATAAACCCATTCAAAGGGCTTTCTTGACAGGTTTTCCAGCTCGTGACAATTGTGTCTTCTAACACAAGTGTTAGATGCACATTTGTTCACTGTTCTTTCTATCAGATGTCCTCAGACTTGCTCATTATACTTAAAAGTATAAAATGATAGAAAGTGAGTTGAGTCAGTTACTATCTGACCAACTGAGCCATCAAGTCAATGTGAAACATCATAATCAGGTTTCAAGAAAGAAGTTTTAAAGAATTTATTAACTTAGATGTAAACCGTTGTTAATGAATTCCCAAACTCAGTCCATCATGAACCTATTATGTCAGCAACTAGTATAATCATTCTGCTACTTCCATTTTACTTGAAACTTCCTTTGTGCTCAATGTTCATACCTGAAATTGTTAGTCCAAAACCAAGAAACAA
Source organism: Artemisia tridentata subsp. tridentata (assembly GCA_021014915.2). Taxonomy (NCBI): domain Eukaryota; kingdom Viridiplantae; phylum Streptophyta; class Magnoliopsida; order Asterales; family Asteraceae; genus Artemisia; species Artemisia tridentata. The sequence continues at coordinate 263,933,846 of CP139508.1, forward strand.
AATGCAAAGCATTTGTCTTATAGCAGTATCAATATATAACTAACAGTATGAACTGAACAATCAAAATTTGGACTAGTAGTACAAACTTTTCAATAACAGTACCAATTTACAAAGCTTGCAGTACTAACAAGAATTTATATACAATAACACAGAGTTTAAAATTATTGAGGATTAAGCATTCCAATACTTGCTACCAAGTACTGAAACCTTCCAACATCAAAAGCTTTTGTGAGAAGATCTGCAAAGTTTTGATCAGAATCAATTTTAAGAACTTGAATCAACTTTTTCTCATTGCAGTCTCTAATAAAATGATGTCTAATTTCAATGTGTTTTGTTTTAGAATGTTGTACTGGGTTTTTAATTATGCAAATTGTACTACTATTATCAATATGTATGACAGTGTTTAAGAAATTGTACCCATAGTCAAGAAATTGGTTTTGAAGCCATAGGACTTGACCACAACAACTTGCAGCAGCTACATATTCAGCTTCAGTTGTTGAAGTAGCCACAATTGTTTGCTTTTTACACTGCCATGAGATAAGTCTACATCCAAGGAATTGACATCCTCCAGTTGTTGACTTTCTGTCCAAGCTTGCACCTGCATAATCACTATCTGAAAATGCTACCAAGTCAAAAGGTGATTCTCTAGAATACCATAGACCCAACCTAGGTTGACCCTTGAGATATCTAAAAATCCTTTTGACAGCTGTTAAATGAGAAACCTCGGGAGTTACTTGAAATCTTGCACAAGCACAAACAGAGAACATGATATCAGGACTTGATGATGTGAGATACATCAAAGAGTCTATCATAGATCTGTATGTGTGTACATCTACATTTTCTCCATCTACATCTTTAAGAAGTGGCTTCTCAGAGTCCATTGGTGTGCTTGCCACTTTTGAATCAGCAAATTTGAATTTCCTTAGAATCTCTGCAACATACTTATCTTGACTAATAAATATGCCTTCACATGATTGCCTAACTTGCAGACCCAAAAAAAATGTAAGTTCCCCCATGGAACTCATCTGAAACTTATGATGCATAAGTTTCTCAAACTCTAAACACATCTCCTTCCTTGTATATCCAAAGATGATATCATCCACATACACCTGAACAAGCAAAAGATCACTCTTGTGCTTCTTGATGAATAATGTCTGATCTATCTTCCCTCTTTGAAATCCATTTTCTATTAAGTAGGAAGCCAGTGTTTCATACCATGCCCTTGGAGCCTGATGAAGGCCATAAAGAGCCTTAACTACATTCTACACTTTGTCTGGATGGTCTGGGTTAGTAAACCCTGGAGGTTGTGAGACATATACCTTCTCTTCAATAGTACCATATAAAAATGCACTCATGACATCCATTTGATAAACTGTGAAGCCCATAAATGAAGCATAAGCCAAAAATAACCTAATGGCTTCAATCCTTGCTACTGGAGCAAAAACTTCTTCATAGTCTATCCCTTCTTCTTGTGTATATCCTTGGGCTACTAATCTAGCCTTATTCCTAATCACTATGCCCCTTTCATCTCTTTTATTTCTGAAAACCCATCTAGTGCCAATTACCCTTACACCTTTGGGTAAATCAACTAGCACCCATACCTTCTGATTCTTGAACTGAAGAAGCTCTTCTTGCATAGCTTCTACCCAGCTTGAATCATCTAGGGCTTTAAGAACATTCTTTGGTTCTGCTTGTGATAGAAAACATACAAATAAGCAAGAGTTTGCAAACTCATGCTGCTTTGAAGCATAAAGGGCATCAAGAAGCCCTTGTTGGTCTGAAGACATCAGTTGTTGCCTTGTCTTCACCCCTAATTGTACATCTCCAATCACATTGTCCAGTGAGTGGACTTTGTGAATCCTTGTGTGTGGAGTTGTAGGAACATGATAGTTAGGTGGAAGATTATTGAAATCCACCTCATCTTCTGAGAATTATGCTTCATGTGTTTCTAATGGGCCAGCAGTAGAAAATTTTGGACTAGCAGTAGAAACATTTAGCCTAGCAGTATCTTGCTCTGTCTCAGCAGTAGAAACATATTTTATACTGCTAACTTTAGTTTCTTGTTTCTCAGTCTCATCTTCCTTGCTTTCATCTTCAATCCCTTCATTAGTTTTATCTGAAGAAGATTCATCATTTTTTGAAGTTGAAGCCACACTTGTACTTCTCCATATTGGCATCCATACATAATCTTGATCTTTCTCTTTGTCTAACCCTGCCTCATTTGATGTTTCATCTCCTTTTGAACCTGAAAATTCATTAGTTGCAACAACAACAGGCACATAATTCATAGAATGGGTTAGTGACTCAAGATCAAATAGCTAATTAGGACCTTGACCTGCTACATTGGATTTATTCTCTAAAAATTCCACATGCGGGTTTTCCTCTACTCTTCTAGTTCTTGAGTTGTATACTCTAAAAGCTTTGCTATTAAGAGAATATCCAACTAAGAATCCTTCATCTGCTTTACCATCAAACTTTCCTAGATGGTCTAAGGTATTCAGAATTGTCACATTACATCCAAAAGGTCTAAGAAATCCTATTGCAGGAGTTCTACCTCTAAAAAGTTCATATGATGTCTTATTGTGAGATTTGACAACCAAAACCCTGTTCTGGACATAGCAAGCAGTATTAACTGCTTTAGCCCAAAAAGTGATAGGAAACTTAGAGTCGGCTAACATGGTTCTAGCAGCTTCTATGAGTGTTCTATTTCTCCTCTCAGCAACTCCATTTTGCTGAGGAGTTCTAGCAACACTAAATTCTCTCCTAATACCTTTTTCCTTGCAGAAGTCATCCATAACTCTATTCTTAAACTCTGTCCCATTATCACATCTAATGACTTTTACTTTCTTGTCTACTAGGTTTTCTATCTGTGTAATGAATGTCTTAAGGATGCTAGAAGTCTCATCCTTAGAACCAAAAAAGAAAACCCATGTAAATCTACTATAGTCATCAGTAACAACTAGACAATATATTTTATGCATCAAACTACTAACAAAAGTAGGTCCAAATAAGTCTATATGAAGCATAAACAATGATTGATCAATAGAGTTTAAAATTTTGGGCTTACAAGTGGCTTTGTGTTGTTTGCCTTTAAGACAAGCAATGCATGTTTGGTCATTTTCAAATCGTTTTTGAGGTAAACCTCTTACCAAACCATTCTTAACAATCTTATTTATGGTTTTGAAATTTATGTGACCAAGCCTCCTATGCCATTTCATTGATTCATCCAATGTGGCCTTTGCAACTAGACAAGTAAGTGCCTCTTTAGGAACAATCTTCTTCATATCAACACTGTACATGTTGCCCTTTCTTGGAATTTTAAGAAGTACTTGACTTTCATCAGGCATCTTAAAATCAGAAGAAGTACAAGACATTCAGTGTCAGTAAAAAGAACTTTGTTCTTTTTGTCACACATTTGTGAGACACTAAAAAGATTATACTTAAGCTCTTGCACATAGTACACATCTTCAAAATCTAAATTTCCAGTTTTAATGATACCTTTACCGGAAATTTTGCCACCAATACCTCCTCCAAAGCTAACATATCCTCCATTTATTGATTGAAAATCTCAGAGATAAGACATGTTGCCAGTCATGTGCCTTGAACATCCACTATCTGAGTATCCTTGATCCTCTTGTTTATCAGTTGAATGTTCCTGCACAGAAATGAGGAATATTAGTTTCCTTTGGGGACCCAAGCCATTACTGACTTGGATCTGCCTCGTGCATCAATGTAATTTAATCTCTTAAGAATGGTTAATGCACCATTGGGTTTAATTTGTCTCTAAACCCAACATGCTGAGGCCTTAACAGCATTTGCCCTCTTTTCCCAAGCAGCAGTATGAACTACTTGCCTAGCAGTAGAAACTGCTGGCTTTGTAGTTGTACCCTTCACTTTCCAAACTTGTTTTTGGACCACTGCTTTTGTTAGAAAAGGCCTTGGAGCAGTTTTAGATGCATATTTGAAAGTTATTTTTGCATTTTGAACTGCTTGTTTTGGGTAAACAGAGTAAAAAGGTCTGGCAGTAGAAACTGCTTATCTAGCAGTATGAACTTTTGGTCTAGCAGTAGGAACTGCTTTTGGTCCAGACTTAAATGAAACTGTTTTGGGTATTGTTCTAATATTATTAGAGTGACTTTTAGGAGTTTGCCATTTTAAATTCACCCTATTGTGTGTATACCCAGATACCCTTTGGTTGCAGAAAGCAGCAAGATGGTCAAATTCTCCACATATGAAACAAGCTTTGTTTTAAAAATCAAAGTCATCACCTAGTTGGTGAGACTTAAGTCCATTCCAATTCCTTTGGTTGCCTTTAGGCTTGTTAGTGGTTCTGTATTTCTCACAATACCTAACTGGTTGCCTAACATGTTTAACATTGATTTTAGGCCTATCAGTATCATGTTTGACTATCTTAGGAACACTTGTTCCTGCTTTCTTAACCACTTCAGGTTTAGACATAACCTGTTGTTCTTCATCATCATCAGATTTCCAGTCCTCTATGATTGGACCATCTGATTTTCTATTAGAGGATACCTTGTCCTCAGGAAGTGAAGTATTACTTATTCTTTCACTTACTTTCTCTAACTTAGGACTCTCAGTAGAATTAGAACCATATTCCATTATTGGGTCTTGAAATTCAGCTAATCCTGTGTGGGCTAGGTCAATACCTGGAGGTGAGGGAACACCTCTGAATGGTGGAGGAACAGATTTGTAACCTATACCAGACTTAGCTTTATTAACAACTTGAGCTTCCCAAATCTTATTGATTCCATCTTAAGCATAAGCTAGTGTATCTACTGTTATCTTAACATTTTCATTTGCCTTTTTGTGCTTTGCTAGTGATTCATTCAGCACATTAATGCACTCTTCTTTGAACTCTAAGTTTCTTTTTAGTGCAGCCATGTCATTACTAAACTTAGATTCATTTCCTCTATAATGCCAAATTTGTTTTTCAAGAATAGCTAGACCTCTTTTATGATTAGCTAAGTTAGCCATTGTTTTATATAGCTCTTCTAGTTGATCATCAAATTCCTTTTTAAGTTTTTCATAAGCATTAAGAGCAGAGCAGGATTCAGTACACTTGATTATAGAATTTACCTCTGAATTAGAAAATGCCATCAGTGCAGTCTCAGTGGCCACCAGTGCAGCTTCTGTTGGTGCTTCCTCTTCATTAGCCATGAAGCTCCAATCATAGCTAACACCATCAATGGCTAGCATAGCCTTTGGCTCTTCCACAGTGACTTCCTTCTTTCTATCTTGCTTATACCAAGTGGTCCTATTATCCTGCCTTTTTGGCTTTCTGCACTCTCTTGCAAAGTGTCCAAACTTGTGACAATTGAAACACTCTACTTTCATCTTATCAAACCCAGCAGTTTCATTACCATTAATGGTAATCTGCTTTCCAGTTTTGTGCCAAAACTTTTTAGCCCTCATGCTAAGTAAGGCAACTTGCCACTTTATATCCATCTCTTCTAAGTCATCATCATTCACCTGATCAAGGTCTTCATGAGTTAGAAGAGAACCACTAGTTTGACTGGTTACAAATGCATAGAATGTTGAATCTCCAAGTCCAACAACATTCTTTTGTGAACTAGCAGTAGAACCACCAAAGTTAACTATAGAACCACATTCATCTTCATCTACCTCTTCTGACTTACTAAAATTGGGAGATGACAAAAGTGCCACATTCCCAGAACTAGTACTGTAGTTTCCAGACTTCTTCAGACTTTGTTCAACAATTTTGAAATTGTTGTACAAATCATTGAGTTTCATGGTTTCAATGTCTGGCTTATTCATCCAAACAACCACATGAGTATGGAATTCATCAGGTAGACTTCTTAAAAACTTCATGTTGAGATCTTCCTTGGCTATCTCAACTCCCAACACATCTAACTGACTGACAAGCTTGTGTAATCTTGAGAACAGCTTATCAAGAGATTCATTGCTGTTTGAACTAAAAATTTTAAATTGTTTTTTTAGCAATGTCTTCTGTGTTTTCTTGGTAGTTTCATTACCACCAAACCATGCACAAATCTCTTCAAAAAGAGTTTTTGCATCAGGATACTTGCTAAAAGATAGCATCTGTTCACCAGGAATGGTCATAAGCAGCAAATTCCTTGCCTTTTGATCATTCCTCTAGAATGAGTTTCATGGAATTCATCAGGTAGACTTCTTAAAAACTTCAATGAAACTCAAAAAATGAAGCTTATTGAAACCATGAAAATCAATGATTTTAGAATATCTAGGTACTGTAATTCTGTCAGATTCTTTTAGCTGTGTTGCCTTTTGATCATTTTTTGGTTTATTTTGATTTTGTTTTACTGGTCCAGTATTTATTTTCCGAACTGTTTTGCCCTCAAGAATGACATCTGTATAACCTAGTGTAAAAGAATCGCCATACAGAATAATATCCCAAAGAGCATAATCTTGAACCATGAAGTATTGCTCAATCCTTAGCCTCCATAACTCAAACTCATTCTGTTTGAGCATAGGTAACTTTGCAGCAATATTTGTTGCCTAAGTATTTTCCACATCCATTTCTTCTTCTTCTTCTAAATCAAAGATATCAGCCTTGCTCTGATACCAATTGCGAGGTGAATCGATACACTTTAAGGATGTTAGTCCTTTGTAACTTGTGTATGTGATACTTTGAGTTAATATGATTAAGTATGCAGAATCTACTTAACAACACTTAGAAGGTTATTTTTTACTGGAAATGGAACAGTGATGCTTGTGTAATGAACAATGAAAGTTTAACACCAAACGATTCAATATTATTGAAAATAATACGAGTGATCTTCACTATCACTAGGGTTACAAAAACCTTGAATCTATTTGTTTCTATGACTTATGATTTCTACGATAAGTTGTGTTCTTTGTTCTTGACAGATATGTTATTTTTAGTTTATGCATCAAGTAAGTATCTCTAAGATAAGATCTTCTTTTTATAGTCCAAAGAAGATCTTTTACAATATTGTCAAGTCTTGTCGAACTACTTGCTAGCTTATGTTGAGTGTGTCAGTAGCTAAGATACAACATGTATCTATGTTTACAACTTGATTGACTGACTACAAATAAAAGATATTATCTACCGTATATACTTGACTTTTATACGCAAATATCTTTTTATACTTATCCAACCAGCAGTAGTAAACACGACACTTATCCATCCAGCAGTAGGAATCATCAGTACCTTTGTTTGTACTAGCAGTACTAACTTCAGTTAGTACTGTTAGTTATAACTTGAGAAGTCTTCAGATATACACTAGCAGTTAGTACTGTTAGAGTATTCTTCTCAGCAGTACTAATCTTCAGAACATTTAATTCCCAACACTCTTTGCACAAAAACATTCTGGTCTTTCTTCCTCTCTTCTTTGATCACTATAACGTGTCGATATGTGTTTATAAGTGATCCTGTTACCCTCTATATCAAAGTGCAAGAGAATAACGCTCGTATTCGTCAAGAAATGAAGTTTTAGTGTCATCACACACAAACGTAACTTGTGTTACGATTCTCTTCTTCCCCCAAACTCTCTCATTGTATATATTTTAAAATTGTAGATTCGACTTGTGTGTGAGTCGTGATTAGGTGTGTTAGGATAAATACGGAAGAAGTGTAAGTCCGTGAAGTGGTGTATTTGGATTCGGACTTTGTGTAAGTTGGTGTGTCAGTGTGTGAAGACTTGGACTTGGTGTGAGTCCATAAAGTGAAGACGTGGACTAGGTGAAGGTTCGTGAAGACTTGGATCGGGTGAAGATTCAAGTGGATGGGGTTATCGTTCGTGTGAGGATTTGGATGGGGTGATTGTCCGTGTGAAGACTTGGATTGTGTGTAAATCCAAGTGGACAAGAGTGCTTGGTCGTGTAGCCATGTGGGCTTTGTGTAGATTGGTTCTAGCTAGGATTAGGACCCGACATTCCGCTTAGTGTCGTTAAACTTGGTGTAAGCTTTGTTGTACGGTTTGCTCCGCCTGAAGGGAGTGTGTTGATATAGTGATTGTGAACTTTCGAGTGTGGTACTCAGGGAGTGGAGTAGGGCGAAGAGTGAGCTTCGTGCCAAACCACTATAAATCTCTGCGTCTCGGTTTGGTTTCGTTCTTCCTTTATCTCTTGTCTTTACTTTACTTACTTTATGCATTATCATTGTGTTCATAGATATCACATAACTTTGAATCAAACGGTTTTTCAAAAAGAACTAAAAGGTTTTAAAACGTAATTCTAAAAGGTGAAACTATTCAACCCCCTTCTAGTTTCTATAATTGGTATCAGAGCGGGTCACTCAAAAGCTTTAAAGTATACTGTACTTTAAAACTTGAATCGATCTATGGAGTCTGAAAGATATCTAGAAGGGCGTTCTTTGAAAGAACCACCATTTTTTGAAAACAATAATTTTATTGAATGGAAAAATAGATTCAAAAGTTATGTGAAATCAATAGATCAAGATCTTTGGCATGTCATTTCAATTGGTGATTTTCAACCAACGGAAATAAATTTTGAAAATCAAAGTGATTATTTCAAAAGAAAGTTTTGTAAAAATATTGAAGACAAAATAATGATTTATAAAGCCTTGCCGAGAATTGAATATGAAAGAATATTTTTGTGTCAAACGGCAAATGACATATGGAAAAATCTTTTAAACTTTCATCAAAAAAATAGTCAAGCCAAAGATAACCGAATTGATCTTGAACATACACATGAACAATTCGTCACTTCTGAAGACGAATCAGTAGATAGATATTTTGATAGATTAAATACAAATGCTACTAGTTCAAGTTTTTCAATGAAGGTAATGCCGACAAGGACTATATGAGTAATTTACGAATAGAACTCATTAAATAATCTTGGAGTGATACGGATGAAGTAGAAAACGTGTGCTCTGAATGCGAAATATGTCAAATGGTTGAGACATCAAATGAGGTACACTCTGAAATCAAACACTTTTGCTATGACCCATTTATTCTAGAATTTTCAAAATTAGAAAATGAGTTTAAACATTTATGCAACATAAGTCTAAAAACATTTTCAGAAAATGAATATTTAAAATCTTTTGAAAGTCATTTTGAAAAAGAAATCATTTTGGAAGATAAAATGTCTAGACTTGAAAGTGGTATAAAAATTTATCTAGAATGTAAACTGTGTCAAGATTATAAAAGTGAAATTAAAAAGGTAATGAAAGGCTAATATACTAGCTAAATTTGAAAAGAGTTCTTAATCTCTTAAAGATTTACTAAATAGTCAAAAGGCATTCGGAGATAAAATGGGCTTAGGTTTTAATTCATGTGAGTCATCAACGAGCAAGTCAAAACAAATTAAATTTGTGAAACCTCTTAGACAAATCTAAATTAGTTGTTTAGAAAACTGAGTGTCTTTAAAATATTGGTCATCACTAATGAAATTCAAGAAAGACATCTCTAATTAAAATTGTCTATAAGTTGGAATAAAATTTAAAGGGATACTTTTGCTCTTTGGCGACATCCTCACCATGTTCATTTAAATTATGTCTTTAGATACACGAGGGTACTAAGTTTTCTTGAAAGTTATGTCTTTAGATGCACGAGGGAAGAAAATAATGGATATGAATGTACGTTCATATTCTCGTCGTACGTGTGAAGACTCATCAATACTCAAATCTTGTATCACGCACAACATCTCTCACGGTAATGTATCCTTAGGAATAGCTAGCGGCAAAGGTACATTTTCTTAAAACATTGACTGTCTTGTTTGCTATATGCCTATATGCTATGTGCTTATTTGTTATGTGTTTTCTAGCTATATGCTTATGTGCTACATGATGATTAAGTGATAATAAGTGTGATATATTGCTTTTGGAATTAGACTATGTCTAAAATGTGTATCCTCTTTAGGATCTTAGTAAATTTTGGAGATAATGGTCTTACCATAACCATTATCAATAGCCGACTATGCACGTCTATCAATCACTATGGATGACGCACGACTAACCATCTCGGACCTATGAGAAACTGGGTACCAAGTTTTCTTGCAAGTTATGTCTTTAGATGCACAAGAGAAGCAAATAATTTATATGAATGTACGTTCATATTCTCGTCGTACGTGTGAAGACTCATCAATACTCAAATCTTGTATCACGCACAACATCTCACACGGTAATGTATCCTTAGGAATAGCTAGTAGCAAAGGTACGCTTTCTTAAAACCTTGACTGTCTTGTTTGCTATATGCCTATATGCTATGTGCTTATTTGTTATGTGTTTGCTTGCTATATGCTTATGTGCTACATGATGATTAAGTGATAATAAGTGTGATATATTACTTTTGGAATTAGACTATATGTCTAAAATGTGTATCCTCTTTAGGATCTTAGTAAATTTTGGAGATAATGGTCTTACTACAACCATTATCAATAGCCTACTATGCACGTCTATCAATCACTATGGATGACGCACATTTTTAAGGTCCTCGACATCTCTTCTCTTCTCTATTTCTCGTCTACGACTTTTATTCTTGTCTCTATTCGCCATAGACCTGATTGACTTCTAAACTACCCAATGAAAGTCTCGTATTTGATCCTCGTCTCATCCACATCTCTTCTATATCTCCTGTCTCGACTCTATTCCTACTCCACATTCAGCGTGTCGTCAACCTCCTTACTCAAAACGAGTTTCTCCTACTTCTTCTATCTCGACTCTCCTCAATACCCATTTTTCTAGACTACTCGTGCGTATTGTGTCTCCTCCGTTTCCTCTATTCCGTGTCTAGAATTCCATATTCTTGTTCCTAAGAATCCTCAACTAAATACTCTTTCTAAAAACTAAAAATTGGTAAACCAGTCAAAATTTTCTAATTCTAAAAAACCCCTTACTGGCAACGGTCCCTTAATAGGTGACGGTCCCATAGACGGTCCCTTATAATTAAAGGACCGTCCCATGTTTTCAAGGGTAACCCATTTTCCTTCTCATTTGTTGAAAACTAAAATCAATTAACTCTCCCTACAGCAGCAGTGACGAAAACAAACCAAAACCACCCAAATCCTAAATAACTTCTCTAAAAATAAAATCAAAGTTTCAAACTCAAAGATCATCAATCCATAATTTCTTCTAATCATCAACTGTAATTCATTTCATTAAATTTCCTCATAATTCAATTCTAGGGTTTGTAAGAACATGAAATGAAAATTGGGTATCTTCAATTTTTCATATAATTGTTTGAAATTAACAACAAAACTTAACAATGTACAATCCTTATAACTCACCTAGATGTAGGAATTGTTCAATTGCATGAATTTTGAAAAAGGTCAAAACATTTGATAATCTCCAATTCAATTTGATGTAGTTAAAATTAATTCCATGTTATTTTATTTTCTGGTGCAGGTATAACGATGCCACATATATATGATTTTGATAATCTTCTAACCAACAACTACATTCCAAAAATTTCCTTAGAACCCTACTTACCACCTAAGTTTGTCCAGAGTTTCAAAGATCTTGAGTCTCGTAACATCCACGAAGGCCGAACTATTGATCCTTCCTTGGAAGCCCAGGAACATATCGACAGAGCCTTTCGAACAATAGGTTTTGAAAACCTACTCACTGTCAATGAACTAATCTGTCCTCGCTTCATGTTAGAATTCTTTCGTGAGATCAAAATTAAACGTAACCAAGACTATTCCATATCTCTTTGTTTTTAGGTCGGTCAGTACAAATTCTCTTTGTCTCTTGAGCAATTTGCTCAAATCCTTGGACTTCCAAATCATGGGCAATGTGCCTATACGGAAGAATTTGAGCTTGACTCCCTCCTCGAACATCGAGAAGAGGATGGTCCATATCGCTCATATATTCCCTCTTCAACTGAGTTAATTGCATCTTTATGTGATTCACCCAGTTATGCGAGGATTGTGTCCACGCAAAAGGTTTTACTTCTCAAGGGATCTTGAGAAGCTTGCAATCCTCCAGGCAGTGTGCCTGATCGTTGTAGTGTAGTACAGGTATTTCCGGGGGATTGATCGTTCTCTACGGGAATAGTGTCGTTAGGCTAAGATGTATGACGAGATAGGTCTGGAGGTGAGGGATGATTCTTTTTGTATTTTTATATTTTTTGAAAGCAATTAAAATCTCAGTTTTGAAGGAGTGGGCGGAATTATTTGTTAATCAACTAAACCAAAATCTAATTATAAAACTAAAACTAAATTAAAAACAAGAAAAAAAAATAAATTGGTGAACTTCTTATGATAGGAAAAGCGTGTTTACTTAGATTTAATTACTCCCTAGTATCTCCTATTGATTCGTTGAATTGTCACGTCATTGTTTTAGTTGAAGCGTCTTATTCCTTATTATTGGTCGTGGGGAGGTGCCGAAGTCCCCAACTCTATGAATATTAGTCTCCCCTAAATCCCTTAACATCCATTAAGTTTTCTAGGATCTACAAGCCGCAATTCATGCAATAAATACAACGAACAAAACCAATAGTGCACTCTACGGTTGTGTTTTTAAGACGTTCCAGCTAGTTACATATAAGAGGTCAGCCAGTTTTCTTAACCTAACGCGATAACAATCAACTAAACAAGAGACAATAAATCAGTATTCAATAACTATGTTTCATTAGATCTAAGCAAACACAAGCAAACTTAAGCAAGCATGATAGATAGAAGAAAAGATAAACAATTAATCAAATAACACATAGACATATTGAATGATTAAAAGAATAACTTATCTTCAATAAAGCATAAGGTTCAAGCGTTGAAAAACCCTTACAAAGCTGCTGAAATTCGACTAGGGTTTATTCTCCAAAGATGTCACCCTTACAATAAAAACTTGCAAAAATATATATAGGAAAACAGTTCTGACGGTGTCAGGTTATATATAGGAATGGGATCTGAGGCCTTCACTTGTAAAATCCTTTTGAGCCGTCTCTTGTTGATTTAAAGTGTGACGTCCATCTTCTTTTAACACGTGACGACGTCAGGTTATAAAGTATTTAAAACTCTCTTAGGCATCACTTGTTAGCTTAACACTAGAAAATCCATCTTGAATTGTAAGGGACGGCGTCACGTTGCAGCATGTGACGCTGTCAGACACTATTGTCTGACAGGTTTTTTGCGACTTTTTCGTTTTCTTCAAATTTTCATCCAAATATGCTCCAAAAGTTCCAATTTCCAGAATTCTCGTCCCAAGTACCTAAAATACAAAAAGAAATGATTTGAGGCAATATTTGATCACATTTACTCGATTTTAAGCTTAAATGACCCCTTAAAAAGTTACAAAATAAATCCTTATCAAATATTCCTACACTTGGGATTTGCTTGTCCTCAAGCAAATGGGCTTTTGTTCTAATCAATCTACAAGTTAGGGGTCATTTAACATTAATATAAAAGTAATTATAACATACAATCGTTCCACGTTAGTCAAAATAAACACGGAAATTATGTACTAGCACCTCACATAAGGTGTTTGGATTCTCACATCTCTCGGGTGTATAAAGTTATATAACATGAATGAAAATGGGAAAATAAAACACTCTCTACCTGTCATAGCACATAGATTATCATAGACTTGGGAACGGATCAAACCTCCACCACTTTGGCGTAAGCACCTAGGATAAACTATCAAAGAAAGCTTTTCAAGGGTTGTAACGTTAGGTGTAAGGGTATGGAAAAACACGGTTTTGTTGGGTAAAGGGAATTTTACTTGTGGCAAGTCAATTATCTTAGTTAATTACATGTACAATGAGGCGTTACTAAGCCAAGACTCGACTCGACTCGCTAACTACCAACTCTTTTTGTATTTTTCTTGACACGTTCTTGACTTAAACATAAATAAAAGAAACGGGATGTTAGTCCGTATGTTTTTTTCTCTTGTTTTTTTCTCTTTTTTTCTTTTATATCTTTTTTCACTTTTTTATTTTATTTTATTTTATTTTATTTTATTTTATTTTTTTCATACACTGTTGCCATACCATCCAAAATAATACATCATTACAAAGGGATCTTGCAACCTTCCTACACTTGAACTTTTACATACTTTACACATAACTAACTAATGACCCGAATTAAGAAAATCAGAACACTTGGAGTACTTTAAACATTAACGCACATATGGGGGTAATAAAATTTGACTTTCTTCCCCATTACTCCATAACAACTACCCATGAGTCCCAATCATCCGAAAACTGTATTTACAAGATATGACTCGACTTAGCAACCATGTAACCGATTAGACAATTTTCAAAGGGTTTAACAAATATGCTGTAACAATAATGCACTAAAAATGAGTGCATACAAGGTAGGCTAAGGCTATTTGGGTGTACATTTGGGGGTGGATTGTAAACAATGTTCTTCATTAATATTTCAGAATCCACTGAAATATCACGAGAACCGTGAAAAGATAGGCTCAGAGGGGTGTACTAGGGGTATCGTGTACTAAAGATGAGTACATCACAAATGTGTGTGAAAATTACTTGACTTTATTGGTCAAGTATGTTGGCTACATCGATCAAGTAATTATAAAACAGGTTTAAAACAAGGGTTATCCTAATATCTCTTATCATTTAGTAAATCCTAACTACCCGAACGTAGTCTCACTAGTGGTCTCGGGATGCATCACAAACGAAAGTTCTAGAATCTATATACTACCAGTACACTCATAAGCATTAAAGGTGAAATCTTTTTCCTATCAATCTAAAGGCGAACCTCACATTTTTGGGGTGGAAATTTTTGAGTGGAAGGGTTTTTGTGCTAGCTATATAATTCATATCCTTGAGATGCTTATTAAAACTAAAGTTTCACTCCTATGTTTTGTAAAAAAATTTAAATTTGGTGCTAAAATTTCCCTAACAAGTATTTCTCTTAGTTTTATTACACATTTACTCTAAGATAAAACAAATATCAAGCGAAGTTATAGTTTCTAAGGTATCCCATTTTACCCTCCCTACACTTAAATTGAACATTGTCCCCAATGTTCTTGAAAAGTATCAAAGTTATGATAACGGGAAAATAAAATAGAGAAAGAAACTAATACTCCCCTGATTTGCTCGGCATGGACGATGTGAAAACATGGTTCGATCTTCCTCCAAGAAAACAAACATGATCAGCTTCACTTCCAATGTATACTTTCGTGTTCTTGTCCAATATAACCTGTAATTCACTAAGAAAACGAAACACAAAACCTCGCATAAAATCGGCGGTAAACACTATATATACTAAAACTAAACTAGAAAGCAAAGTAAGATATAATACTTGCAAAATAAATGTCTACAGATTCCTGGAAATTTAAAATTCTTAAAATTTTTCAAAAATTTAAGTTCCAGCAGAAAAACAAAAATCTGGAAAACTGTGCTGCTACAGTGTCTGACGCCGTCGGGTGTTAAGCCTGACGCCGTCAGGTATGACCTGACAGTATTTTTACGTTTTGTTTATAGAAAATTTCTGGAAAAATCTAAGTATTAAAACATAGAAGAACTGCAGAACATTCATTGTGACACGATACAAGCATTTGACTCAAAACAAACAAATAAATATATGCTAATCATTACTTGTTATCTTTAATGTTCAAATTCGTTCTTTTAAACAAATATGATCTTTCCTACACTTATCTTTTTGTAAAATACCTTTATATGTAGTTAAGACGAGGTTAAAAACAAAATAAAGCATTTTCACAAATTATATTTGAAACATGAAATATAAACAAATAAAGATGGAGCATATATTTGAAATCAAACAAACACACAAACAATTAAAAAGCATGGGTTGCCTCCCAAGAAGCGTTTTTCTTTATTAACGAGTCTTGTAGCTAGACTCAAAGTCATGCCCTATTACGTGACTCCATCCTCCGTCACATTCTCAACGTCATCTTCTATCTTGGTTTTGTACTCCGGACCTAATTGTAAGCATTCTTTATAAAAACCAAATATCTTTCTCATCACATGGTCTACTCCTCTTCTCTTATCCTCATCATTCCTATAGTAGACCGACTGCTTAAGTTCCTTTTCTAGGTTTGGCAAAAGACGGAATTGCTTAATCCTATATGGCATTTGGTAGGCAATCTCGTCGGTTTCATCCGTAAATCTAACTATCCCCAAGGTTGGGTCATAAGTCATTTTAGAAACTTCCACAAATGGTTTCCCTAGCACAATCTCACCTAAGTATTGGTCTATGATACCTCTAAAGTCTTCTAGGATTATGAAATCACATTGATAATTGAAATTTACCACAAAGTGTTGTTCCCTTAACATGTTTAGAGTTAACTAGAAAGTTAATCTATTTGTGTTTATGACTAATACAATGTTATGATTAATATTAGCAGTTATAAAACGTGAATATCGAAAACTCAAGATAATTTTCAACGTTTAAATTCTTATTAGAAATGAATCAAAGAATGTATACCCAAGTGTTTTTCGGAACAAACACTTGGGATTGAATAGACAAGGTATGGTGGTGTCTCCTATCTAAACTCAAGTTTTGCTTGAGTGGTAACAATGCGACCTCACTGAGCTATCTCAGGAATACGTTACTCTTTGTAGGAGAGAAGTTGTTTTGCAAAAGTCTAAGCTTTAATTGTACAAAACACACCCAACTTCTCTTCTTCTCAATCTATTTATACACAAGTAAACTGAGTAAAAGTAATTAAAATATTACAAGTTGTTGAGCAAGCGTATCTGACAATTACAACAGTAATTGTCATTTCCAAGAACCAATAGAAATGGCCTATTAAGTCTTTAGGAGTGGTTGGTCTGACACTCCAAGACTTTAAGCCGTCTTAGGAAGGATTTCTTCCTAACAAGATAAGATTTGATCTTATCTTAAATCCTTCCTAGATATTTCTGCCTTTCTTCTCAGGCACTTAGTTCTTCAGGACATGCTTCTCAGTTATCACTCTTAATTATCTCATTGTTGTTGAGGAGACTGGGGTTCAGTGAGTTCTTGTCAAAGACTTACTGAACCATCATCTTCTTCTTTGGCTTAAGTGCTACATCAGGGAGTACCGCCTTCCTGAGTAGTGAATCTTTCTACTTGAATTCGCCTTAAGCATCTTGAAGATGACTCACTGAGAGGTTGTTCTCTTAGTGACTTGAATTGTTCTCGGTTTAAGTTAACACTTAGTTAATTTGTGTCCAAATCATGTATAAAGTATTCTTGGGTTTTTCCTGACCCAACAATCTCCCCGTATTTGGATATAAATTATTCCTAAGTGTTTTGATCAGTTATGAGTGAGCTAATGACTTCTACTCATACTGAATGTACTAGAATATAAATAAGGACACTGAAATAATAAAAACATCATCTTATTAGTATTATTACAAGTCCTAACAAACTAAGTACAAAAGGGATAGTAGGGGTATTCAGGCAGATTTATCAGTTCAACTTAATACCAAGGGCTTCAAGCTTGGGCTTCTTTGACTGCAGCTCTTGTTAGTCAGGGTACTCAAGGATTTTCCTTTTCAGATCTTGACAAAACTTCACATTTTCAGGACTCTTGAGTGGAGAGGCCATCATTAGAAAACCAAGCATAGCTTTGATCCCTGACAAATCGATATCACTCCACCTCTGGAAGGCTTGGTCTCCGAACTCATCAATAAAGAACAAACCTCTTTCAGGTTGTTCAATGACCACATTGTTCCTGAAAGGAACACCTTCAGGGAGAGCCCTATTGCAGTCAAGACCAGGAACCTTGATCTCAGGATCAGCTTCAATCTTCTTTCTTTTTCTTGAAGAAGACTGAGAGGGAGCTGGTTGTGCTGAATCAGGAAGAAGAGATGGGGTGCCAAGTTCCTGAGGTGCAGCTGCCAATCTTTCGTACCTCAGACTCAAGGACTTCAACAGACTAGGGACCACAACATTTGATTTCTTTGCTATTAATGGACCCAACTCATCCGATTCTGTGATCCCAAAGTTAGCGAATCTGAAAGGTTGATGAACCTCAAAGTCTCTTTTGTCAGCACTTCTATAGACAGTGACAACAGCAGGATTGGTGTTTCGATGAATTTGAACATCAGTGATTGGTTCTGGCTTCAACCTGTTAGTCATATACCACTGATACTTCTTAATCTTGTTCTGCCTGATCTCTTCAGCCCTTTTATTCCTTTCCTCCTTTTTCTTCCTGAGAGTGATCATCTCTTCAGTCTGAGCTTTTACAAAAGTCATACCACCCTCTCTTCCTGAAAGACCCTTAGCCTCAAGACCAATCTTCTCAGCCTCTTCATGAACAACCTTAATAATAGCAGGCTTGCTCACCTTTTCTTCCTCTTTTAACTTCTTCTTTGCTTCCTCTTTCTCCAGGTAAGCACTGAGTTCATCAGCTGAGAAGTGGTGAAGAACTCCATCAATTTCATACGGGATCCTGGCTGGTGATTCAGGATCCTTTGCTACCAAGATTGGTGCTGGTTGAGGCTCAGGATCAGTGAGGATGCCTTTGCTTTTATCTTGATGGGTGGAAGAAGCTTCAGGAATCTCCCCTTCAGTATGAGAAGGAGGTTGCTGGCTTGTGGAAACTTCAGGGACTCCAGTGTCTTTCTCCCCCTCAACTGTTGCTTGAGCCATGGTGATAGAAAGAGTTGGAGCCACTAGAGCAGCAGGACCCTTGAATGCCTGATAGATCTCAGTCATCATTGATTTGATGTCCGAGGTGTCTTTCTGAAGAGTTGAGATCTTATCCTCAAGAGATGCCTGAGAAGCTTCGATGCCTGACATCCTTGACCCAAGAGACCATGCCAAGGATGTTGTAGATTGTGCCCAAGTGCCCAGATGGTTTTCCTGAAGAACCAAAGAAGTCCTGATTGAGTCCAATGAAGAGCTAAGACCCTGAATATTAGAATCCTTCAGTAAGCTGAGAAGATCACTGAATTCAGCTGATTGCTTATGGTAAGTCTCAGCAGCCTGAAGGACCTTCTTGTTGAGTTTCGGGTCATCCTTGACAGCTGTTTGAATAGTTCCAAGGCTTTTGGTGATGCCTTCAAGAGTAAGATTGAACTTCCTGAGATGAAGATCAATAGCTGTCAGGGAGTTATTGGTGTCAGAATGTATCTCGTTCACATCATCATGATAACTTTCAACATCTGCCTTCAGGTTGGCATAGTGAACAACAGCTTCAGTGTGATGATCGAACATATCTTCAGTGAGACCAGTGTAAAGAGCTCCATTGGTCTTGAGTAGGAACTTGACCAATTTTCTTTCAGTGAGGGGAAGAGAGTCATCATACTTTTTGAGGATGTCCACAGTATCAGAAGAATCAGAAGATTGAGAACCTGACTCTTCACTTTGGTGTGGAGATGACTGATGTGATTGTTCAGGTTGTTCATCAATTTCCTTATCCTCACCTGCCTCAAACACTTCTTCATCACTCTCCTCCTTGAGCTCATCATCAGACTCAAGAAGAGCCTGAATGTCCCCCATGGACTCAATACCCAAAAATTCAACCGGCTCCTCTTCATAAGAAGACTCGCCTTTGTTTTGGCCAGGTCCTGACCCCGTTGTCATAATAACTGAGTGGGTTTGCTCAGCCTGACTAGCCATAATAACTGGGGTAACACCAGCCTGGCTTTTGGGGGCAGTTCTTGAGAGAATCAGACCGCCTGAGGGGTTTATGTGTTCCATATCAGCGGGTTGTTTCTTTCCCTCTGAGTCTTTGTCCCCCTTAGCACCTTCAACCACTGATGGGTGTTTTCCAGCGGTATCACTAGGTACTGATTGTGAAAGTTGGTGGACCCCCTTCCCATCAGGATTGTGCTGTCCTTTTGGGGATTTAGGGTCCTTTTCTCCCTGAGATCCTGAGGGTGATTGCTCAGGAATGTTAACGGGATGTGAATGTTTATGGGTCCCCTTCTCAGTAAGGTAGTGCTGCCTTACCGAGGATTTAGAACCCTTTCCTCCCTTGGGAACTGATTGTTTTTTTGACAGTTCCTTCATCGGGATGTGAGGGTGTGTGGGTCCTCTTCCCAGTAGGGTGGTGCTGCCCTACCGAGGATTTAGAACCGTTTCCTCCCTTGGGAACTGATTGTTTTTTGACAGTTCCTTCATCGAGATGTAAGAGGGTGTGGGTCCTCTTCCCAATAGGGTGGTGCTGCCCTACCAAGGATTCAGGACCCTTTCCTCCCTTGGGCACTGATTGTGATTTATCAGTACCTTCATCGGGATGTGAGGGGGGAATGGTTCCTGATCCCTCTGACTTGTTTATGTCAGTGGAATCATGTGGAAAGGGTGTGCCTGAGGTCACTGAGGATGATTGCTCAGTGACCTCCGTTGGCCTTTGTTTTGTGGTCAAGAGGGTCTCAGAAATGGGTGTCTCAGAGGTCTCGGCCTTTTTCAACCTCTTTTTAAGGTTGAGTTGGTTTTGAGGATCAGTCTCAGTGGCGAGTGGCTTGGGTCTAACCACCTGGCTGGACTGACCCTTCTTTGTCTTCTTCACCTTTTTGATCGGTGAAGGAACTGGTGAGACAGCGTCTTTACCCTGAATGACTGATTGCATGTATTCAGTCAGGGCAATATGTGTAACCTCACTGATGCCACTAGTGAAGTTTGACTTGTGCAAGACGTCAGGCTTCGTACCTTCTGCATCAGGCCTCACGTAGTCAGAACCAAGTAGGTCCTGAAGCACACAGGAAACAAATCTAGGGTAGGACATATGCCTTTGCCTATGTTTTCCTGAGAGTTAGGCAACAAGGTCTCGGAAGATTATTCCTCCGATATCAATTTTTGTACCCTCAAGGAGACTGAACAGCATCAATTGTTGTGATGAGTTCAATTGTTCCATAGAGGATTTATTTCCACCCAGGACCTGAATGACAAATGTCATCAGTATCCTCCAAATAGGATGGAACCATGTTTTGACTACTGGAGCTTTCTCCAATAAGCCTCCAGCAGATGTTGTAGGACATCTGG
Source organism: Artemisia tridentata subsp. tridentata (assembly GCA_021014915.2). Taxonomy (NCBI): domain Eukaryota; kingdom Viridiplantae; phylum Streptophyta; class Magnoliopsida; order Asterales; family Asteraceae; genus Artemisia; species Artemisia tridentata. The sequence goes on from CP139508.1 coordinate 263,954,690, forward strand.
GGTCGTGGGGTGCTAAAAAGATCAGTTCATTCTTTATGTCCTGATCAGTAGGGTTGGGTGCAAACGCTTCAGCAAAGTCAAGGCATGTGGCTTTGATGAAGGTTGAGTAGCCAAAGGAGAGGGTTCTGCTCCCATTCATCACCGTGAAGGTGATGATTGACTCTTTGGTGTCTTTGGGGCTGGTAGCCACAGTTGTGCACCAAAATTCCCTCAAATAGTCATGGTAAATGACTGAGGGGGTGTGGGTGAAAGCCTTTGCAAGAAAACAATTACGAAGAAATTTCATAACGTTCTTGTAGGCTGGGTAGTTTTGTGGATAAGAGAAATTTCCTACCACATTGTTCTTTGTTAGGTCAACGTCCCCAGTAAGGAATTCCACATTGGGGGCGTATGTGATAGCTTTAGAAGAAGCCATTTGTGGGTAAGTCTGGGTTTGACTAAGGTTTCTGGGTTTCTAAAGCTTAAGAATACACACACAATTTGTTTTTTAGAATTAAAAATGGCAGAGTTTTGCTTCAGATTCTATAAAAACGTGTGTGTGTTTCTTTTGGTTGGGTTATTTATAGGGAAGTGGAGATGGGGGTGTTTTAGGCATTTGAGCGGTTTCTATTTAATTCAAAAATAAGTTTAGAAATTATTTTGAATAAAACGGTTTTAGATCCGCATTAAATGCCACCACTCCACTTTTCCTCTTTTTTCACAACTGTCAAGGTGAACAGTTGAGCAGTTTCTGCAAAAGGAGAAGTTGCAGAGTTTTCATCATCACACAGTGTTTTGTGTGAGAGAGGGCATTGAATGCCAAGTTGGGAAGTGGGGGCCCATAGGTGCATGCCAGAAAGGCAAAAAAGAACAAATATTCTTATTTTAAATAAGAATTTAGTTACCAACCTAGGACATTTACTAACGAGATACTTAGAGCATTCAAGTTAGTATTTAATGTCCTTTAAGGGCCCTGAATGTTTTTTTCATTCATTAGGGCTTCAGGGACTTGGGTCTAGTCACTGATGTTTCAGGAATGTGGATTGATTCCTGAGGAGCAAGGATTCAGGAACTTTGGGTTTTAGTTCCTGATGCCTAAGATTTCAGGAACTTGGGTTTAGTTCCTGAGGTTTTTAGTGATAACTATCACTGAAGTACACATTGACTCAGGGACCTGAGTTCTCAATACCCAACATTCCTAGTTCAGCCTTCAGTCTGGTGAAAGTTGGTTCATCCAGAGGCTTAGTGAATATATCAGCTAGCTGATATTCAATAGGAATGAAGTGTAGTTCTATGTCACCATTCATGACATGGTCCCTGATGAAGTGATATCTGATATCAATGTGTTTTGTTCTTTGATGAAGAACAGGGTTGTTTGATATGGCAATTGCACTTGTGTTATCACAAAAGATGGGAACCATCTTGTACTGAATTCCATAGTCACTGAGTTGACTTTTCATCCAGAGTACATTTGCACAACAACTTGCTGCTGCAACATATTCAGCCTCAGCTGAGGACAAGGCAACTGATTGTTGCTTCTTAGCACTCCAACAGACTAGTTTTCCACCAAGAATTTGGCAGGAGCCTGAGGTGCTTTTTCTGTCCATGTTGCATCCAGCATAGTCAGAGTCAGAGTATCCTTTAAGATCAAGCCCTGAGCACTTTGGATAGTATAATCCAAGGTTTGGAGTGCCTTTCAGGTACCTGAATATCCTTTTCACAGCAGTGATATGAGATTCTCTTGGGTCAGATTGATATCTGGCACATAGACATACTGAGAATTGGATATCAGGCCTTGATGCAAGTAGATACATCAGTGATCCTATCATTCCTCTAAAGAGAGTTTGATTTACTGGTTTACCAGTGAGATCAGGACCAAGGTTGTTTGGGGGGACCATGGGAGTTTTGACTGAGGCACAGTCACTGAGATCATACTTCTTCAGTAGATTCTTTACATACTTCTCTTGACTGATAATGGTTCCTCTATCATTCTACTTGATCTTTTGACCAAGGAAGTATGTCAGTTCTCCCATCATGCTCATTTCAAACTTCTTTGCCATTAGTTTTTCAAATTGTTTGCAAAGTTTGAAACTTGTTGAGCCAAAGATGATGTCATCAACATACACTTGTACTAGTATGACATCATTATTTGTCTTATAGATAAACAATGTGTTGTCTATCTTGCCTCTGACAAATTTGTTTTGGATTAAGAAGGCTGAGAGAGTCTCATACCATGCCCTGGGAGCTTGCTTTAGTCCATAAAGGGCTTTGTTAAGCTTACAGACATGATCAGGAGACTCATGGCTTTCAAATCCAGGAGGTTGCTAAACATAAACTTCTTCTTTCAGTGAACCATTTAAGAATGCACTTTTAACATCCATTTGGTACACTTTGAAGTTCATGTAAGTAGCAAAAGCAAGGAAGATCCTGATGGCTTCCATCCTTGCTACTGGTGCAAATGTTTCTTCATAGTCAATGCCTTTTTGTTGATTATAGCCTTTGGCTACAAGTCTGGCTTTGTTTTTAATGACTATGCCATTTTCATCAGTTTTGTTCTTGAATACCCATTTCATGCCAATGACTGATACATTCTCAGGACATTTGACCAAGGTCATTACCTTGTTTCTGTCAAATTGTTCTAGTTCATCATGCATGGCCTGAACCCAACTTGGATGTGTAAGTGCTTCTTTAACACTTTTGGGTTCAATTGTGGATATGAAGTCCACAAATAGGCATTCATTGGCTGAGGCTGCTCTTAGTTCAGCAGCCATGCTTCTTGTAAGCATGCATTCAGTAGGTTCACTAATGATATTGACAAGTTCTATATCCTGAGACCTGGTCCAACTGTCCTGAGGTTTTGGGAGTGGATTAGAACTTGTAGAAGCCTGATGGGTATGATCAGGATCAGACACAAGATTTTCATTTTCTTCAGTGTCTGAGTGGGTTGATTCATCACTGAGATTGTTTGGTTCCTGAGTATTTTGTTCTGACAGATTGATTTCATCAGTACTTGTATGTGCCTCAACAAACTCAGTGATGTTTGGGTTAGGAAGGTTGTGAGGAATAATGTGATAGGAGATGTCAGTATTATCTTGATACTGAGTGGGAGAATTGTTCGCAGGAAGATATTCATCAGGAGGATATCTTGATGAAATATCTATTCCTATTTCTCCCACTGAGGCAGTTGAGAACCTGATTGCTTCAGTGCTCTCATCAAAGGTAACATGAAATGTTTCCTCAGTCTGCTGTCTCCTTGTGTTGAACACTCTGAAGGCTTTTGAGACAAGTGAGTATTCCAGGAAGTATCCATCATCAGCTCTTGCATCAAATTTCCCTAAGTGTTCCTTGTGATTATGAATAAGCACAGGACACCCAAAGACATGAAAGTAGCTGATGTCAGGGATTCTTCCTTTGAATAACTCATATGGGGTTTTCCCATATCTCTTGACAATGATGGATCTGTTTTGTGTATAACAGGCAGTTTTGACTGCATCAGTCCAAAAATGTTTGGAAAGGACTGACCGGATCTACACACACTCCTTGTGTTAGATGTGATACGTAGAATTATACTTAGTCTAGCACGCAGAATTTACTAGCTAGCACTTAGAAGATCTTGTTTGTTTTGTATGATTAGAATTAAACAAAGAACACAGAATAATAACTTCCAATGATTCAATATTATTAGCAAATAATACGAGTGATCTTCCTATCACTAGGGTTTACAACCTTGAATCTTTCTAATACATATGAACTCTATCGTATTCGTGTATCTATGTGTATTGTATTGTGTTGTGTATCTAAAACCTTAACCTAGGCAATCCTTTTATAGACTAAGGATTCCTGTACAAGATAACTATCAATCTATTCTTATACGATATACACAATATATTTTCCATAATTATCTACTATACATAAATCATAACCAGTCTTAACTTCTTCTCTCAGCAGTCTTAACTGCTCATGTCTTCAATACTCTTCAGCAATCTTAACTTCAATCTTCAACAGTCCTAACTGTTACCTCCAACAGTCTTAACTGCTTAAGCTTAATTCCTAACAATCCTCCCCTAAACTTATGATTTCCTCCCAATCATTAAGTTTCTTCAAATTAAGCTTCTTCTTCTTAATGCTGAAAATTCTTTCAAATGCCCATCAAGAAAATCTCTTAGATCTAGCTTTCACTTCTTGTGCAAGGTTGAATATCTTCCTTACCAGCATATTAGCCATCTTAGATTCTTCATTAGCTTCTAATTTAGTAAATACCAGCATAGTCAAAACACCTGGTCTGAGTGGATAATTCTTTTCAACCAGCATATATATCTCTAATCCATCCTTTGTAGATACTCTGTGTACTCCACATGTTCCAAATAGCTTCCAAGAAATATCCTTGACTTGAGCTTGAAATCTCCAAATCGATTCTCCACCATCTGGTTCATACAATCTCTTCAATTGAATCCATAGTTCTTTGTCTTTATCTTCAACTGGATCAATATCTCTGAACTTCTCTTTTACTAAACTCCAAAGTTGATTTAGATCTTCTCTGTCAAAGCCTTTAAGTAAATCTTCAAACAACTTATATCTTTCAGAAATATCTCCAAGTCTAATAATTTTCCATCCCTTCATTCTACCATCAGTAAACACTTCCCAGTCAATAATTGGATGTTTGACCTGCAAAGGTTTAATGTGAGAATACTCTGGAATAATCACCATCATGCTTTTGATCTTCTCATCAGTTAATCCTTCTTCATCAGACTTTTGTTTCTTAGCAATTTATGATTCCATAGATTCTACTTCCCTCTTCTTACATGTTTTGACACTTCTTTTTGGAGAATTCAAAATAGCATAAGTTTCACAGAATTCTTTTTCAATAATAGCATAAGACATTCCCTTGAAATCTTTCATTAAGTAATTTGCTGAGTTCTTTAAATAATGCTTCATATCCTCAACAAGTTTTCTCTTTGTAGGTAATTTTGTCTTGTACCCTGACTTCTGGCTTTCTCTTATTCTATGAATCAGATCTTCCCACTTTGTAACTCCATTCTTCTTGAGTATAAATTCCTTAAGCTCCTCTGTCTTCTCATCTTCATTCAACTCTTGATCTCTAAGAACCATAGAAGCTTGTGCTATTACCATCACATCAGAATCCAGAAAATATTGCAACTGTTCATTGAATTCTTCTTGATCTACTTCATTTGATCTTTTCCTTCCCATGAATTCAGCTGTAACACCCCGACCCGACAAGGGTAAAGATGTCACAACAACGGTGGCATATCAGAACAAACACAAGCATTTGACATTAATAATACAATAGAATTTCAATGGTTACAAAGGGGATATGAAACTACAAGATTATAATACAATAATTTCTAAACTAACTAAAACTCCTTCTAATCATCTTCAATAGCTATCAAGGTCTTCTAAATCCAAGTACTCTCCACTCATACCCAGCTTCCAAACTAAAACCTGCCGCAGGAAAAGAAATGCGGCTGAGCTACGAAAGCTCAGTGAACAGATATAATGATACAAAGCAGTAGTAAAAGGGATAGTGAAGTAAATGGAATAATACAAGGTGTAACATAAGTAGAAAAGAAAATGGGAAAAGGTTATCAAGAATTGGTCACAATGGCTAAGTGGAAAGGAAACCATAACCCATCACCAGCCCAATGTTCAATTCAAGTCAAGTCAAGTGTCAAATCGATCATAGGTTATAGGGTAACAGAAACAGAAATTCATTACGAGCCCAAAACAAATCCAATCAAGTCAAGCAAGGTGTACGGAGGGGTGACCTCGGTACCAAGTACAATATGAGGGGATACCTCCAAGGGGTTGGAGTTGCAAGCTCCCAAGAGTGAATGACGTGTATCGCACACACCCATCATGTCACTAAGTAATACAAGTAATCAAGTCAAGTCAAGTACATATCCAAATCCAAATCTAGGATGCATCCATGCGCCCCTGTAGGCTGCCACAATGTCTTCATCTACGTGTACAATTCAATTATCAAGTCATGGCAGGGACGGGATAGGTAATCACTTTCCTACCCAAAAGTCAAGTCATTGGTGCATCAATGACAAGGACATGAAACCCTCAGGCCTAGTATGGCTCGTAATCTCAAACTGTGGGTCAAGGGTCAAGTATCAAGTATCAAGGGGTTCAAGTACCAAGTTCAAGCTCCAAGTTCAAGTTTCCAATTCAAGTGTATCAAGGTTCAAGACAAGAGGTCATAGCAAAGGTTTATAGTAAAGGTTCAATTCAAAAGTTTAATTAGAAGAAATCCTTTAATCATAGTTCTAGTTAAAATGATCTTTCAAAATAGTTTTCATAGGAATGGTCTCTTTAAAACATTTTGATGTAATCAAAAAGGTTTTCTTATCAATTATCATATCAAGTAAATCGAGGTTCAAGTCAAAGTTCATGGCAAGGTTCATATCAAGGTTCATAGCAAGAGATCAATGCAGGGGTTCACTATCAGGAGGTCAATATCAAAAAAGTCAAATGCCAGAAGGTTCATAACAATTCGTTAAAAGAAATCTTTTTAAAATGGTTTTAATAAAAGCGATCGTTAAAACAGTTTTCATAATAAAAGTCTTTAAAAGAAATGTTCAAAACCTCTTCATATGTAACTAAGAAAAACAGTTATAAAATCCTATGAACCTTCAAGTATCCAAGGGTCTTAACCATTCAGGTTACCAGGTGATGAACAGGTCATGTCAAGTATCAAAAGAAACATAGCAGGGTTCAAGGCAAGGTTCAGAACAAGGATCAAGACAAGAGTTCAAAGCAAAGGTTCAAATCTAAGGTTCACAAAACAAGGGAAACATAGCAATGGCTTGGGGAATCCTAAACGAATCAAAACAAGAGATCAAGAGAACGAAGGCTCCTTACAAGAAGGGTAGAATATCTGTACCTTATTAGCACGCAAGAACAAAGACAAAAGCGGACAAAGATAGAATTACTCCTTCCTCGAACCTAAGAAGTAGAGGACAAAATTACAAGGGTTTTAGTTATCTCTCCATCCTTTTTTTTTCTTTTTTTCTTAGTATCATAACTTTAGGTTAAGTCATTACTTTAAGGTTATTATAGAATTAGGGTTTCTTTTATCATCTTATAATATTTTAGGGTTTATTATGACAACTTCCATACTTTAGGGTTTTAAATGTAATTATATAAAAGAATAAAGTTTAAAGTGAAAATACTATAATTTACTCTTTTAGCCCATAAGTTATCCATAATTACAGTTCTAGTACTTTAATGTTAACTATTTACAAATTAGTCCCTTAATATAATTTAATTTACATTTTAAACCCTATAGTTAATTAAAATATAATTTAACTCTTATAATATGTATATTTACACATCAAGCCATTAATTATTCAAAGTTACATATTAGACCCCTCAATTAAAAGCTGTATGAATGACCTTCCAATTTTCATAAATTACAAAACAAGCCCCTCTAATTATATAATTTACAATTCGATTATATAACTTAGTAATTTGACAATTAAACCTTCTAGTTCTCAAGTTTTACACTTAAGACCCCTATATTATATTTTATACATGATACCCCTGACCTAAACTAAGTTACAAAAATATTCCCACAAGTTTAATAATGTTACGAAACAACCCCCCTTAAGTTTTAAAAACCAATCGGTATTACATGAAATCACCCCAAATCTTAACCCTAACCTAACCAATCATTGGCAATCATTAACTAACCTCAAATACACATTAAATACTTCAAGTACATCATTAAAATCCAAACCCTAGCATGCACGATTTCCCTTTATAGTTTTTAACCACTTTTTCTTAAATCCGGTTTGTAATTAAATTCGACAAACAATGCTACAAGCTTCTATAAATCCAAACTGTATTTTTCTAGTGTTATTAGGTTCATATAAGACCCATAAAAATTATAATTTGCTGCCCAGAAAATCTGCAAGTCGATTTAGGTAATTATGTTCGATTAGGGTTCTTATGGTTCGAATAATTTCTAGCGATCAACCTAGCTTGCATGGGATGTTTTGGCTAATTTATACTGATTATATAGGACATGAACAAGCTTAGAAAAATATCAGAAGGAATTAAAAACAATCGAACAAGCTGCAGAAAATTATACCTCTCGGTAGGGTTTAACGAGCAAGAAAAATCCAAAAGCACACGAACCAAGCTTCCTAGAATTGAACCTCTATTTTTCTAATCTTCTTTAGGTTATGTAGAATTCCATAAAAATGGCACACGAATTTTATGTGATCGAATGAAAGCTGTACGATTTTTGGCAAAGGTTTTAAGGGTTTCGGCATATATTATATATATACATAATTTATAAAAACGTGTTTTCTTGATAAGTACTCCATATTTTCAGCCCAAGCAAGCTTAATTAAGGTCAAATACTGATTGTGATCTTTTCCTAATTTTATTAGCATTTATCTTGTATTTTATTTAATTTATTTTGTATTTTTAATAATTAATATATACGAATTATATATATTTTCGTCCATAATAATACTTTGTATATTTTTGTACTTTTCTAAATGTTAAATTATAGACATAAAAATTATTTGGCTTCATATCTAGTTCATTCCCGAATGTTTGGAATTTATTTGGTAATTTAAATGCATTTTAATCAATTTTTAAAATTGTAGGGGCAATTTGGTCATTTAGCATGTTTTCAAATTTCGGGTATTACAACTTCTTCCCCCCTAAAAAAATTTTGTCCTCGAAATTTGCAGGAAGCAGAAAGAAAAGAGAATGGAAACTCATACGGAATGCGAACAAGATTTCAAATCAATTTAACTGTGTCAACAGTAAAGATCTCTACAAGAGTTCAAGATTTATAACTGAAATCAACAGAATGCAAAACTAGAGTCCAAACTTACCCAGGTATCTAATGAATGAAGGCAAGGTATACGCATAGGCAGAATGAACCTAAAGTCTTACTAATCACGGATAATCCAACGGAGATCAACTACTGACGTTATTAGGTACTTCCCAAGATATCCTATGGCCACAATGAGGGCACGTTATATGGTGTAAGTATTATCACGTTCATAATACCAGCACCACATAAATATGCCTTCATGATGATCATACTTTATCTCGAGTCGTAAGCAGAACAATCTATCTTAATCCACCTAGTATTTCTATAGTCTCGGAGGTCAACAAGATCAAATGTCATAACAAGGCACGAATCAGAGTGATGCGGAAATGATGATACCTAAATGCCTTATAGTCTACCCATTCCTCACCGGTCAAAACTGAAGTTCATATAAGAAATCCTAAAGCAAGTCCTCAAGGTGTTCTCCTATGTTCTTACAGTGGAAGCCAAATGGTCCTAAACTCACAGGACAGGGTAAATGTATTACAAGTCGTCAGCCCGTCTCTGATACCATAAATTGTAACACCCCGACCCGACAAGGGTAAAGATGTCACAACAACGGTGGCATATCAGAACAAACACAAGCATTTGACATTAATAATACAAAAGTTGGTGTGCTCACTGAAGTTGAGGGAGCCTGACCTTTGAAGGCCTGATAGATCTCAGTCATCATTGATTTGATGTCTGAGGTGTCCTTCTGAAAAGTTGAGACCTTAGCCTCAAGAGAAGCCTGAGAAGCCTCTAGTGCAGTCATCCTTGGCCCAAGAGTCCAAGCCACGGAAGAAGAAGAATTAGCCAAAGATGCCATGTGGGACTCCATAAGACCCAGGGAAGCCCTGATGGAGTCCACTATAGAGCTGAGTCCCTAAAGATTTGAGGAGGTCAGCATGTTTACCAGCTCAGCCAGCTGAGTAGATTGTTGCTGGTAGATCTCAGAAGCCTGAAGAATTGTCTTGTTAAGCTCAGGGTCATCTTTCACTGACGCGTGAATAGTTTCAACGCTCTTTTGTATTTCGGTGAGAGACTCGTTGAACAACTTAAGATTATGATCAAGATTCGTCAGGGGGAAGGAGATAGATGACTTGTGCTCATTAACATCATCATGATAGGATTCCACTGATTCCTTCAGATCGACATAATGAACAACAACTTCAGTGTGTTGATCAAACAATTCTTTAGTGAGCCCAGTAAAGAGAGCATTGTTGGCCTTTTGTAGGAACTTGACCAATTGCCTTTCAGTCAGAGGAAGAATGTTGTCATACTTCTTGAGCTCAGGAGGGCAGGATGATTCAAAATCTGAAGAATGATCAGCCTGAGATTCAGATTCTTCACCATGAGGAGAAGACTGATGCGATTGTTCAGTAGGTTGGGCATCAGTATCCATGTCATCACCTGCCTCAAAAACTTCCTCCTCACTCTCTTCCTTAAGATCATCTTCAGAATCAAGAAGAGCCTTAATATCCACCATAGACTCAATCTCCAAAAAGGTACTCGGCTCCTCTTCATAAGAAGACTTGCCTTGGTTTTGGCCAGGTCCTGACCCTGCCATAAAAATTGAGTGGGTTTGCTCAGCCTGGCTAACCATAATAACTGATTTCTCAGCCTGGTGTTTGGGGTCAGTTCCCAAGAGAATGGATCCGCCTGAGGGGTTTATGGGCTCCGTATCAGCGGGTGGTTTATATCCCTTTGAGTCTTTGTCCCCCTTAGCGCCTTCAAGTCCTGATGGGTGTTTTTCAAGACTATCATGAGGTACTGTTTGTGATGATTGATGGACCCCCTTCCCATCAGGGTTGTTCTGCCCTTTTGGGGATTCAGGGTCCTTGACTCCCTGAGACCCTGAGTGTGATTTCTCAGGGACGTTAGCGGGATGTGATTGGGTGTGGGTCCCCTTCCCAGTTGAGTAGTGCTGCTCAACCAAGGATTCAGGACCCTTTTCTCCCTCAGGCCCTGATTGTGATTTGCCAATGCCTTCATCGGGATGTGAATGGGTGGAGGTTCTTGACTCCAATGACTTGTTTTTGTCAGTGGAATCATGAGGAAAGGGTTTGCCCGATGACACTGAGGATGATTTCTTAGTATTCTCCGTTGGCGTTTGTTTTTGGGTCAAGAGGGTCTCAGTGACGGGTGTCTCAGAGGTCTCGGCCAAGTTTAACCCTTGTTTAGGGTTGTTTGAGGCATCAGTCTCAGTGACGAGTGGTTTGGGTCTAACCACCTTACTGGATGACCCTTCTTTGTCTTCTTCACCTTCTTTGTAGGTGAAGGTACTGGAGCAACAGCGTTCTCCCCCTGAATAACCACCAGCATGTAGTTAGTCAGGGCAATGGGTTGTACCTCAGGAATGCCACTAGTATAATTGGTCTTATGTAGGACGTCAGGTTTTGTACCTTCAACGTCGGACCTAACATAGTCAGGACCTAATAGGTCCTGAAGCACGCAGGAAATAAACCTAGGATAAGACATAAGTCTTTGCCTAGATTTCCCTGAGAGCTTGGCAACAAGGTCACGGAAGATTATTCCTCCGATATCTATTTTTCTACCCTCCAGGAGACTGAACAACATCAATTGTTGTGATGAGTTCAACTGCTCCGTGGAGGATTTATTCCCTCCAAGGACCTGAATGATGAAGGTCATCTGGATCCTCCAAATAGGGTGAAACCAGGTTTTAACTATTGGAGCCTTCTCCAATAAGGCTCCGGCGGCCATTGTAGGACGCTTAGGGTCATGAGGTCCTAGATAAAGCAATTCTGCTTTAACCTCTTGGTCAGTAGGGATGGGCTCAAAGGCCTCAGCGAAATCAAGACCAGTGGCCTTGATGAAGGTTTTGTAATCCAGGGAGAGGGTCCTTCTCCCATTCATCACTGTGAATGTGATGATGGATTCTTTGGTGTCCTCAGGGTTGGTTGCCACTGAAGTACACCAGAATTCCCTCAAATAGTCATGGTAGATGACTGAGGGGGTCTTGGTGAATGTCGTAACAAGAAAGCATTTTTGAAGATACTTCACTACATTCTTGTACGCATAGAACTTTTGTGGATAGGCAAAGTTTCCTACCACATTGTTCTTGGTGAGGTCTACACCCTCCAATGTGAAGTCCACATTAGGGGCGCATTTGATAGCTTTAGAAGAAGCCATTTGTATTGGTAGGTTTGGGTTAACAAATGATTCTGGGTTTCTAAAGGCTAAGAACACACACACAAGATTTAGTTTTTTTGAAAGAAAGGGCAAAATTTTGCTTAAGATTTCTAAAAAAACATGTGTGTGTTTTTTTTGTATGGGGGGTATTTATAGGGAAGTGAAGTGGAGGGTAATTTGGGTATTAAGCGGATTTTATTTATTCAAAAAGAATTTTTGGAAACTGTTTTGAATAAAATGTTTTGGGATCCGCATTTAATGCCACCACTCCACTTTTCTTGGTTTGGCGCAACAGTCAAGGTGAACAGTTGTGAAGTTCTGCAAAAGTGTAATTTGCAGAGATGAGTCATCACATATCTGTAATGTGATTGGAAAGGCATTTAATGCCAAGTGGGAATGTGAGGGCCCAGAGGTGGAAGCCAGAAAGGCAAAAGAACAAATATTCTTATATTAAATAAGAATTCAGTTACCAACCTCGGATATTTACTAACTAGATACTTAGAGCATTTAAGTTAGTATTTAATGTCTCTTGAGGGCCCTGAATGACTTTTCATTCAGTGAACCTGATTGTCAGGACTTGGGTTGAGTCACTGATGGTTCTAGTGTTCAGGAATTTGGGTTTAATTCCTGAGGTTCAAGGATTCAGGAACTTAGGTTTAGTTTCTGAAGTCCAACATTTCAGGAACTTGGGCTTAGTTCCTGAGGTTTCAGTGATTCCTTTCACTGAAGTACACATTGAGTCGGGGACCTGGATTTTCAGAATTTACACTTATTTGGATGGAATCAATCAGTGGACTGATTCTCAATATCCAACATTCCAAGTTCAGCTTTCAGTCTTGTGAAAGTTGGTTCATACAATGGCTTGGTGAATATATCAGCAAGCTAATATTCAGTAGGAATGAAGTGTAATTCTATGTCACCATTCATGACATGGTCCTTGATGAAATGATATCTAATATCAATGTGTTTTGTTCTCTGATGAAGAACAGGGTTGTTTAAGATGGCAATTGCACTTGTGTTATCACAAAAGATGGGAACCATCTTGTACTGAATTCTGTTAGTGCAAATATTACGATATTTAAACTAAACGATTTCTTCGGTTTTAATAATGACAAACATGTAACTTGTAATACATAACGTAAAATGTGCAAGTTACTTGTAAACACAAATCATCAATGCATACTTACATCAACACCTCCCGACGTCTCAAGTATGCTTCAACAAAGTCGTAGATTTCCATCCCGACGTAAATCACTCAAGGTATGGACAAACAAATCTACTACTTGACAAATGATCAAAGGATTATATTTTTCTAAACTTCACATTTTTATAAATGTGACAAAACATTTTTTCAAAAATACATTTTACAAATTATTTTTGAATTAAAAAGGAATGTTTTATTTGGGAAAATCATTTCAAAAATAGTAACAGCTATTTTCCCCCCAAAACAGCTCCAAACTTCCCCAAATAAACTTTCACCACTAAAAGACAAAATTTGGAGCGTCTGGAGCGTTTTCGTCACCGACGGCTCCAAGGTTCCACTAAATTTAGTGGAGCCGTCTGACAATTAGTGGAGCCGTCCGTACAAAATTTTCTGTAACGTTCAGATTTTTCTTGCCTATAAATAGTGGACCATTTCACACTTTCAACTTGATTTTTCCAGTCACTTTTCTCTGGTCTAATCCCTCCTCACTTATATGACTTTCTTTGATCATTTGGAGAGTCTTAGTTTGTTTAAGAGTGATCCAATCCTCCATTCAAGTGATCCTCTTCATTCCTTTTGATTAGCAAGAGAAGAACACAAAGTATCCAAGTAGATACAAAGTGTTGTCATCCCTCTTGATTAGCAAGAGAAGAACACAAAGTATCCAAGTAGATACAAAGTGTTGTCATCCCTCTTGATTAGCAAGAGAAGAACACAAAGTATCCAAGTAGATACAAAGTGTTATCATTCCTCTTCATTTGCAAGAGAAGAACTCAAGGTATCCAAGAAGATACAAGAGTTGTAGTTGTTAGGTCTTGTAACATTTGTTACACTCTTGATTGTATCATAGCATACATCAAGATCATTTTTCTTTTGAGAGTTTGTGAGGGAAGATCATTGTGATCTTGTCGAGATCTTGGAGATCTCTTGAAGCCATTGGGCTTGTGTGTATTGATCAAGTGGATCAAGGGTAGATCGTGGTAGATGGTGCTAGCTAAGATTAGCACTCGACATCTAGCTTAGTGTCGGAAAACAAGTTAAGCGACGTGTACGGTTTTCTCCGCCTGAAGGGAGTTTGTTGATTAGTGAAGTAACTCTCGAGTTGGGTACTCGGGGAGTGGAGTAGGGCGAAGAGGAGCTTCGTGACCGAACCACTATAAATCACCGTGTCCGGTTTGCGCCTTCTTACTTATCTCTTTACTTTCATTTTATTTTTTATCGCTTTATGTTTATATTTGCATTGCGTTTATGCTTGTGTGGCTAGTTGCTTATGTTATGTTGATTATGTATGTGTCATGGTTGATTGTGTTGTGTTTGTAGTTTAATTTATTCATTCCTAGATGATATATGAGCATAGTTGACACTTTTCATATTACATCACACTTGATCGGGAGTTTGATACAAAAGTTTTAAGTTTTTAAATGGAAACGTATTCACCCCCTCTACGGTTTCCACAATTGGTACCAGAGCCACGTCGCTCAAATTTTTAAAACAAATGGTTTTCAAAATTGAGTACGATCCATGTATCAAATTACCCATGAAGGTGATAAAAATATGAAAAGTATTTAGTTGCTTAATACTTACAAGTTTTGTTGTTAAGTATACATTGTCATACTAGCTTGAAGGTTTTCTTAAATTAATAAAAGTTGGTTCTGTTCAAAACTGAAATAACAGGTACGGCACCGTTAAATATAACTACGGTTCCACTAAATATGGACGGTACCACTAAATTTAACGGTACCGTCGTATGTTTTTCAGAATTCGGTAATTTTCAAAAATTCGTATAAAATCAACCGTAAGTCCGTAGGAGTCGTGCCACCTATCGTTTTAAACGTAATTGAGTCTACTTTCACTTAAAAATTATTTTAGAAAGTGATTGTAAAGTAAAATTTATGAGAGTCTCTATTTCGTAACAGAGAGTCTTTTCCGGTCATGCCAATTGCACAAATTTTTTGTCAAAACACAAAGTAAACATCACACGTTGATGCATTCATGATTTCAAGGTGTTGATCAAATTTTTAAATGGGGTGGAAAATAATTCATTTTCAAATAAAGTCAAGCTAAGTGTACATTGTTATACTTAATACACAAAATGACGATAAGTATCTTTGTGTGTTATGCTAAATGACTATTTGCTTTTCTTTGTGTTTTAGTATTGTTAGTCAATACTTTTATATGATTATCGCTATCTTTAGTTGAGCTAACTTTATCCATAAGCATAAGTGTCTTTCATGCTATGTTGCTATTTGTTTATTATAGCTTTCCGATTTATGCATTTATAAGGCTCATGCTAAATTACTTGCACTATATTAAGTAATTAGTTTGCATTGCATATAGGCATAGACCATTTTTCTTGCATTTGTTGCAAGCTTTTATGGTTTAGTAACCTTCTTTGGAATAGAAACTAAGTTGGTAGATCATGTGTGTCGAAAGATATTGTCTTACGCAATTATTTTTCCAAAGGTTTAAGTGTAAAAAGTATATCACCCCAAAATACTTAACACTTTCATAAAATCCGTAACATGATCTTTAAAACATTACATCATTTTGTCTTGTTGACCATGGGTTGTCTAAACAAGATAAAAGGTCATTTTAATACATCAGTACTTAAGTAAAGGAAAATGTATTAAACTTGCATTGATTTAACACACATACAAAATGTTTTAAACATCTAGTATTTTACGTATATTGTATAAAAATAGTTAAGATAATTATTTTTATACCAATGAGGTGTCGAAAAACTAAGAATATTATACTTAATAATATAAATAGTTTTTCTCAAATAAAAATAAATGACAATATCAAAGTAGTAACTTAATATGTCATTAACCTCACACATACAACTAGTGTTAGAATAAATGAAACACACTCCTTAAATTTTTTTTTTTTTTTTTTAAGGAGTGATTGTGAGGGTCAAGAAAGATCTCGAGTACATATCAATTCATTATTCAAATTATGATTGATATCATTATCGAATCTAATTGACAAGTTTTTGAGTGTGGACATGAAATTGGAGTCATTATTTTTCTAGCTTCAAGATAACATCAAAATATGATGAAAAGTATTATCTTGAATCTACATACTCAATCACATTCGATTGTTGTGAAAATAATGACGTTCTATCAAGACGAAAATAATATGCATCGGATCATAACTCACACTTGTGTTGAAGATGCCATATTGAGTCTTTGTGTCCAATGGTTGTGTTCCAAACTTTAAACTAATATGTTTAAAAGATGCATAAAATACACAACTAAGTAGGATTGAC
This sequence comes from Artemisia tridentata subsp. tridentata, assembly GCA_021014915.2. NCBI lineage: Eukaryota > Viridiplantae > Streptophyta > Magnoliopsida > Asterales > Asteraceae > Artemisia > Artemisia tridentata. Next base: position 263,971,145 of record CP139508.1, read on the forward strand.
AACTTGGATGTTTCATCCAAAATATACAAGTAATTTACATTGCAATGCAATTAGTAAATGCGTCAATTCCGAAAAACCAAACACGAGCAAACAAACAACATATGTAAACTTTGCTCATGAACGACTCAACACTCAAAGTCACATGTCTAGTAAAAGTGTCACACATAATATGTTATTAACTATTATGTAAGTCATCAATCTTTGAGAATTTCACATGTATTTCTCTTATCAAAAGATTGATAAAGGATAACTTATATCCTATGCGTCTTATTTTCTTTGTAACATGAATGGTTATGTTACAAGAGAATACATTGCATCCTGTTAACAAATGTAGGATATTAGAGTTGAATAATAACCTAATACGACATGTGTCATTGCATAAACAAGTAAAATTGGTCATACACAAAAATACTTGTTTCACAAAGCATTCGTAAGAGTGATAAGTTTCCTCTTAGAAAAGCATACTTGTTGAAATAAACAGTATGTCTCATTTTAAATAAAATACTCACAAGATCTATTGAGGTAAGTAACCTTTACTAGATTCTCCCTCTCAAGATATGCAAAGGAGCATTCTTGAAACACACACGATGTAGTAGATTGTAAAACCCTCATTTTATCATCATTTAAACTTCCCAAATTACCCTCTATTACATGAAATGATGACAATCTTAAACCTATATTAGACAAGTGCATATTAAAATTTATCCTAAAGTCTAAGTAAATAATTGAGTGGTAAATACTATACATTAAATATTATTAAAATAAACATGGATTCCTAATCCTAGTCTAGAAATGCCAACGACTTAGAAAGGACAAGATATCTCAGGATAATTTTTATCAATTAAGAGATTATGAACAGCAAAATTTAGTGGGAAGCAAGACAATCGCAACGCAATCATAATTTCCTAAAACTAATAATATCACTACAAGATAAACGTATATATATATATATATATATATATATATATATATATATATATATATATATATATATATATATATATATATATATATATATATATATTCTAGGATAAAATAATTTCTATTTTGCTACACCACAAATGTACCTCAAATTTCCATAAATCTCGGCCTTAATAAAGCACAAATAACTGACAAATAGTAATACAGTAAAGCAAATTGAATTCACTTTATAGCTTGCCAAAGTTGGAGACACGCTTCACCTTATTTTGGGTTGTAAAGTGTTCTCTTTCCTCTCCTCCCATACGTGACCTTTTGACCACTTCACAGCAAAAAGAAACGCATAGCTAACATTTTGAAAGCACAATCAATCAAATTAATTCATTTTATGTCTTGCCTTATATATGTCACACGCTCCTCCTGAAAGCTTGGGACATAACATGTTTTATTCCAATAAACCGTATATTGCCTTCTCCATTATGCCCACACCGAATCACGAACTCAAACAAGAAGACCATGTTCTCTCTTCAAGGTTCGTATACAGCCATGCATACCTATTGTTCCATCATGGTCAACTACTTGGCACAATAAACTCCTATATCACGCTCACTCTTCAAGACCGGCCTCACATACAACCCTAAACAAGTTCCAAACCGTGTTGTTATCCCTACAAGAGACAAGAGTCGAAGGTGAGTTGGGGGCTGTGATCGTGGCTACATTTGTGTTCGAGTTTGGGTCACAAATACTCGTTGATAGGGCTGCGTTCGGGGTTTAGCCATTCGTATTATATGGGTTGGATTTCGAGGGTGTTTATGAAGCTCACATTCACGGATACTCAAAGGTGTTTGGGTGATTTTGGCTCGCTATCAGTTGTAAGCGGGAGGATTGTTGTTCGTGGTTGAGGTTGGAGTCGGTCTCATCTCTTTGGTTCTCACGTTCGTGTGTTGGATGGGTCTCGCTCATGTAATCTTATTCAGTTCTGATGTATTCCTAGGTCCGACTTAAGGTATTCCTTACCTTTGTTCTTGTGTTGTGCTTAACTGGTGAATTATAGATACGTATATTATATGCGAGCTCAACCGATTTTGTTTCGTCAACATGGAAATACAAATGAGTGGTTTGCGATATGAAAATAATAAAGTTAAAAAGTTCTCATCATGAAATAATGAAATGCGTATACAAATCCTTGCTCTTGACTTGAATTATTCGAACATGTAATACGCATGAATGTGACTTAAGAATTATGAAGGGCATACGTTTTTATCCTGTGAAGAAGTCATGGATTGGATATGAGTTTATATTGTGTTTTGATGCATGGAACTAAATAGCCACGTATAACTGGGTATAAAAAGATAAAGCATGGGTCAAATAATGGATCATGGATTAATAGTGACCCTACTGCATGTGTTCTAAGTTATAACATGTCCTTGGAAAATAGTAGTAATAATTTGAATGCTAGTCCAAAACAAAGAACAAAAATGAATTAATAAAGCTTGTGAAGGCATATGAGTGTGCATGTTTATTGATTATAAAAATGGTTAGGCGTAGGGTCTTATATTGGGATCTAGTTATTTTTTAGGGTGCTGTACGCAAACGTCTAAAACCAAATTTATCATATTAAACCCTAAAGCCTATTAAGTTGTCATTTATAATCATAAAGTATCAAGATACTAATTTAGGAAATTTACTGAATATGAAAACTGATTATTTACAAAAACTTGCTAAATTGGGAAACCTGCTACAATGGAAAGTACTTGAAATGGGTAAACCTCTTAAAGAGGAAACTTACTAAAGATAGAAAGTTACTAAAAATGGAAAGCCGACTAAAATAAGTAATCTGAATTAAACAAGCTGTTAATAAGACAGTCATGAATTCGTGTAGATCCGCTGAAGATGGAGTTCCCTTCCAGTCCTTATTATTCTGTCGTGCGTTTTCACTTGCGGTATAAGGTACAGATATTCTGACCTTCCTTATAAGGTTTCTCATGATCTCTTTCATTTTCTGATCCGTTAGTTTCTGAACTGATGCCATTGCTATGATTCCCTTTACTTGAACCTTCTCTGTTGATCCCATTCGATATGACCTCTGTTATGAACCTATGTTATGAAAACCTTTTTAATTATACCATGGAAATGATTTGAGAAAAACCGATTTAAAAAGATGTTTTTAAATGATGCGAACTACTTTTATATGGAAGGTTACTAACTTTTATGAACACTATATTTTGGAGACTAGCTTTATGAAAAACCGTTTTGAAAGACTATTTTTATGAAAACTACTTTAAAGGATCGTTTTATGAAAATCAAGAATTAAAGGATTGTTAAATGGACTTTTGATAGAAACTTCTGAAACGGACTTTTGATCTGAACCATGTATTGATTATTGAATATGAACCTCGATCAGATAAACTTTGATTTGGACCTTTGATATTACTTCTGAGATATTTGTTATGAACCATCTATTATGTACCATTTGATATATGAACCTTTGATTATGACACATCTGATTTGATATGATATCTGACTCTTAGTTTGATACCCGAGCCAAACTCTGTGACACTAGGCATGGGGGTTCCATGTCCATGTCTGTGATGCACCACTGGCATGACTCATGTGTGGGTGAGTGATTCCTCACACCGTCCCCATTCTGATTATGATATGCGCATTACTTTGACTATGGATTATATATGTTTCAGGGGGGCGTATGGATTGCAATCCTAGATCTGTTCTGTTTAGTGGATTTAACATGATTTGATATGATTTGTCTGGTGACTGGTGCTTGTGTGCAATACACGCCTTTCACATATATCTGGGAGCTAGCTACTCCATTTGAAGAATGAGGACACCCCTCATATTATCTGATTATCTGAGAGGTCTCCCCTCTATATGATTTGAAGATTTATGGTTACGATATGATATGATCTGTTTCTGGGCTCGTGGTGGATTACTATCCTTTTTCTCTTTCCCTTATACTTATTCTTTGACTTATCCCTTGAACCATATTACATCTGTTTGACCTTTGTTTCTGTTACTCTGTACTATTCTCTATTGCTGTTTGTTATCGTTATATCTGTTCACTGAGCTCTTGTAGCTCAGCCGCATTTCTTTTCTTGCGGCAGGTTTTAGTAGGAAGCTGGGAATGAGTGGAAAGTACCTTTGGACTTAGAAGACTTGATAGCTATTCTGGACTTAGAAGTGATTAGAAGTTATTATTATTTTGGAATTAGTATTTATTGGAAGTCCATTTGTAACCTTGTAGTATCTGTATTTCATTTGTAGCCTTTGAGAATTCTTGTATTACTATAGATGTATGCTTTGTTTTGATCTGATATGAAACCATTATTGTGATATCTTTACCCTTGTCGGGTTGGGGTGTTACATAGATTCTACATTGTATCACATTAGAGTGTCTCTTGGTTCTAGAAAACCAAATCATGTTAAAATAACATGTAACAACTCAACAAACAAAGATGATATCCAAGAGATCATAAAATACACCATCTCCATCAAATAACCTCTAAATCTCAAACACGAAATTAAAACATTTCGCTTGCCTTTGTCAGAAGTTGTTTAAGACATGTCATTCTCTTAACCGACTTTCAAAGTATGGTTAGTTGAGTCATATTAGGCCATGTATTAGCGAAACAAGCTAATGTCATCTTTGCTATACTTCGATAGGCAAATATGGGAATTTAAAATTTTCTAACATGAGAATGACTACTAGAGAACCTATCGCACTAGAAATTCAATTTGACCTAACGGTTGAAATGCTTCCAGGAGAGAAGTTGGGTTCGTGTATAACCCGTAAAAATGGTTGTGTTTAGCCTTAATTGAGCACCACTAGTGATAGTCTCGTACTCATTCTCTAACTTAAAAATTTCCCATTCCTACATTTGACTAGAGACAGTTTACATAGGTGAACTTTATCTCCCGTTAGGATTTCATTTTGAACAAGCAGTAATTAGGATCTTCTTTAGCAAACCTAGATTGCTTGCATCCCACATACATGTTTTAAAATGATAACATATTCTTGTAAGATATGATTAAATGTCTTCATGATCTTAAATGCTAAATGATTATCATGTTTTGCATGATGTTTGCATTTATTCCTTATGTGCATTTTACATGATTTGCTTATAAAGTTTTCACCCACACTATGCTCTTTTGACACATTAGGAATTCGGTATGCCCATCACTATGAACCCTTAGAAGTCATAGAGTCATACACTAGTGTCAAAACCTATAAGTTAGAGTAGTCATGAAGTTGTCCTAATTCCCCAGTCATCACTTTGCCTTCTTTCAAGTGATACACCCGTTTGTCATGGGAAGGTTAGATACAAACCTAGTAGAACTTGGAGTAGGGTTGACAACTTAAATATTTCATCCAAAATATTCGAGTAAGGTTAACTTGCGATCACAATTGTTAAATATCATATCCGAAACATCATACTCAAGCCTTTTAACAACATATGTTAAAACGCTCATCCCAAAGCTAAAAGCTAACATCAACCCTCGGGTGACAAAGGACTCACGAGTTGCTATATAAGTGATTAGTAGTTCCTTTCATCCTCGTGTGAATATACACGTCCTAAGATCCCAAACCCTTCTGCGAATTAGCATCATAGGCCTAGCTTTGCATCTTTCAAAACCCCATGAAACACTCACGTGCGAAGCACATTGAAATCCGTTAATCAACCAAACCTCTCAATCGAGAATTCCCTAACCATCTCCGTCTAGGTCTAGGAATGATGGAACACATAAATCTTATGACTATTTAAATATTTCACTGGAAATATTAAAGTCATCCCTCGTACCCCTCTTATGACTACTTGAATATTTCACTGGAAATATTTTAGTCATCTCGTGTGTCTCGCCTCATGACTCTTCAAATATTTCACTGGAAATATTGAGTCATTCTTTAAATCCCTCTCATGACTATCTAAATATTTCACTGGAAATATTAAGTCATCTCTCACGTTCCTCGTATGATCACTTGAATATTTCACTGGAAATATTGAGATCATCTCTCGTGTCATGACTTTTAGATATTTCACTGGAAATGTCAAGTCATATCTTGTGTCTCGTCTAATGACTTCTTGAATATTTCACTGGAAATATTAAGTCATCCCTCACATCGCTCTAATGTCTACCTATGTATTTCCTCGGAAATATAAAAGTCATCTCTTCTCGTCCAGTACCGTTGAAAGAATTTATTAGGTATAAATTCTCTCCTCGTGTCAAAAAGTCTCACTAAATCAACGAGATTTATTCGTGAAATCCTCTTAAATTCAAATGACAACTTAAATATTTCATCCGAAATATTTAAAGTATATTTAATCTGCGAAATGCAATTAAATGTCATCTCTCATTCTCGATCAACGTTCATCGAATCCCGTTGGATTCATTCATAAAAAGAATTTATTCGGTATAAATTTCTTTAATCCAAGGTCCAGAAAAATCACAACATATGTGAAATTTCTTTGTCAAAAATCTAATTCTGGGTCAAAACTGACCTCAGCAGGTCACGGTACCCTTAAATAGGGGACGGTACTGCTAAATTTAACGGTACCGTCGGACCGTTGTCTGCTGGGACAGTTTATTCTCACTGTTTCAAAACCACTATCGAAACCCACTCGATGTAGTCTTGAACCAAAACCGTCTCCTATCAGAATAGATTCTATCTATCATCTGATTCCTTAGCCTTTTTCCCTTCGACTTCCGCATGGTACTAAACATTACCAATGCTTCCGCATCCCACTCATCTTCCACACACTTCAAACGAAGAACCGCTAGGATACGTTGAGATAACCCTTCTTCATCAACATAGATAACCCTATAACCTTATCACCAACCTCACAACTCTGAAGATTTTATCTTCTTAACCCTTAGGATATCTCCAAGTAATCACATGCCTCATCATATAAATATTCTATGAATATTCACAATGATTGAGAAGAGCTACGTGACTTCAAAGGTGAAGTTTATCGTATGCTATCCACCACTTGTCATGACGTTACTAAGCTCATCGCTTCAGTCAACGTTTGTTCTCCTCTTTATCTTTTACATCTTGTCCGAATGGTCATAGATTAAGGGGGAGCGAAAACACACTCATATAGTCTTTCACCAAGCACTCTCAAGAACACACAAATGTGGTTCTTATTCCCTAGGAAACTGCCCTTTAGCTGCCCAGAACTAGGCTGCATAGGAAAATTCGTGACTTCCAGGTCACGGTACCGTTAATTATTCCACGGTACCATTAAATTTAACGGTACCGTGTGGTATTTAGTGGTTCCGTGCCTATATTTGATGAATTTTCACTGTTCCCTCCTGATCCCTGCATCCCTAACCTCAAACCTGCAAAATTTTGCATACTCACATACACCCTAGGATTCCCTCACTACACCATAGGACTCGATCACCAACTTTAGTTCGAATCCCATAACTCTTGCCTATATAAGGCCTCACCATTGCAAGCTTATCTTGCATCTCATCTTCAACCCTCACATTAACATCTTTCATCATCCTACTCAAACCTTTTAACTAAACTTCACTCTTGACAGTGATATTTAGTTTGAAAACCTTCAAACCTTATATCAATCACACTCAAACCTTACAACCTTTAACTCATCGATCATCACACTCAAACCTTACAACTACTCCTCACTTTGGATAAGTGTTAGTTAGTTAAACAACCTTCAATCCTCACAATCACACGAAACCCTTCATGCACCAAATTATCTCTAACACACAACTAGAATCATCCAAACTAGAAACCTAGGACCTCATTACCTCAACCCCGTTAGAGATATCCACCAACAATCCAGTTAGGATCACATGCACCTTTTCTTTATCCCTTTTGAAATATATCATGCATCTCATTGTCAGTGCAAACGATATATTAATCTAAACCATCCTTTCCCACCTTTCCTCAATGGGCAAAACCAACATCTCCAATCACATCATCATCATCCTCCACTTTTAGGATTCCCACACCCTTACCTCCGCTAAGTCCACCACAACCTTTAGCTCTCACACTAACCGTATCACCATCAACCCCTTTTGAACTTGGCACTAACACATCATCCTCATCACTATCACCATCACCACAACCACTAATGGGTCATCCCATTATTTATCCCCTACAACCACATACCCCAAGTTGTCCTTGTTGTCACCATAACCAACACTCTCCCACCTTATGGAATCATTTCCATTCGCATCTAGGTGCTTATCGTTCACATTTTCATTTTTTTTTGGTACAACCCCTATCGAGTCTACTTTATGGCACGACTTGTCATAATAGTAATCATTTAGAGTATGTCTTATCAACAAACTATTCTTAACATCAATCATCTTAGGTAGATAATTATGTTGTTCAAAAGGTTTGTTAGAACTTGCCTTCCCAATGACAACTTGGAAGAAATCAATTTGTGTGTCATTCAACGAACGAATCTCATTCTTGATTAGTGTGATTTATTGAACAATTACACCTTAGGTTGTCGGTCGGGTTGTGACACTTATGTGTCAACATAGTTTAAACCTTGCATGTCTTGCTATGTGTATTCTATCCCTATAATGCTGCTCCTATTCTTCTATATATTATGTTGCACGAAGCTAACCCTTGATGTAGGAAAAGCCTTTGTAAGAATTTGATCCATGAATTCGCTAGATACTAAGGTAAATAAACAAGGGGATTAAGTCACCATAGGGGAGCATTGAGCTAGGGGGAGCTCGGGGGTATTTGAATGCATAGCATGGAGTCGTCTTCACAAGTGGTGATAGAAGGCTTCACTGGGATGATGCAAGCTCGCCTTTCTAGGGAGAAAGGAAAGTAGTTCAATAAGGGGGAGTAGGAAATGAATTCAAGGGGGAGCTCGAGGCAACTACCTTTTTGCTTCGACAAAAGGAGGAGAATGGGAGTGTAAACAGGTAACTTTTACATTTTACTATGTCTTACGGTTTACATATTTGTCATCATCAAAAAGGGGGAGATTGTTAGTGCAAATATTACGATATTTAAACTAAATGATTTCTTCGGTTTTAATAATGACAAACATGTAATTTGTAATACATAATGTAAAATGTGCAAGTTACTTGTAAACACAAATCATCAATGCATACTTACATCAACACCTCCCGACGTCTCAAGTATGCTTCAACAAAGTCGAAGATTTCCATCCCAACGTAAATCACTCAAGGTATGGACAAACAAATCTACTACTTGACAAATGATCAAAGGATTATATTTTTCTAAACTTCACATTTTTATAAATGTGACAAAACATTTTTTCAAAAATACATTTTACAAATTATTTTTGAATTAAAAAGAAATGTTTTATTTGGGAAAATCATTTCAAAAATAGTAATAGCTATTTTTCCCCCCAAAACAGCTCCAAACTTCCCCAAATAAACTTTCACCACTAAAAGACAAAATTTGGAGCGTCTGGAGCGTTTTCGTCACCGACGGCTCCAAGGTTACACTAAATTTAGTGGAGCCGTCCGTACAAATTTTTCTGTAATGTTCAGATTTTTCTTGCCTATAAATAGTGGACCATTTCACACTTTCAACTTGATTTTTCCAGTCACTTTTCTCTGGTCTAATCCCTCCTCACTTATATGACTTTCTTTGATCATTTGGAGAGTCTTAGTTTGTTTAAGAGTGATCCAATCCTCCATTCAAGTGATCTTCTTCATTCCTCTTGATTAGCAAGAGAAGAACACAAAGTATCCAAGTAGATACAAAGTGTTGTCATCCCTCTTGATTAGCAAGAGAAGAACACAAAGTATCCAAGTAGATACAAAGTGTTGTCATCCCTCTTGATTAGCAAGAGAAGAACACAAAGTATCCAAGTAGATACAAAGTGTTATCATTCCTCTTCATTTGCAAGAGAAGAACTCAAAGTATCCAAGAAGATACAAGAGTTGTAGTTGTTAGGTCTTGTAACATTTGTTACACTCTTGATTGTATCATAGCATACATCAAGATCATTTTTCTTTTGAGAGTTTGTGAGGGAAGATCATTGTGATCTTGTCGAGATCTTGGAGATCTCTTGAAGCCATTGGGCTTGTGTATATTGATCAAGTGGATCAAGGGTAGATCGTGGTAGATTGGTGCTAGCTAAGATTAGCACTCGACATCTAGCTTAGTGTCGGAAATAGGATAAGCGACGTGTACGGTGTAGATCGGGTAGATCGTGGTAGATTGGTGCTAGCTAAGATTAGCACTCGACATCTAGCTTAGTGTCAGAAAACAAGTTAAGCAACGTGTACGGTTTTCTCCACCTGAAGGGAGTTTGTTGATTAGTGAAGTAACTCTCGAGTTGGGTACTCGGGGAGTGGAGTTGGGCGAAGAGGAGCTTCGTGACCGAACCACTATAAATCACCGTGTCCGTTTTGCGCCTTCTCAATTATCTCTTTACTTTCATTTTATTTTTTATCGCTTTATGTTTATATTTGCATTGCGTTTATGCTTGTGTGGCTAGTTGCTTATGTTATGTTGATTATGTATGTGTCATCGTTGATTGTGCTTGTGTTGTTGTTTAATTTATTCATTCCTAGATGATATATGATCATAGTTGACACTTTTCATATTACGTCACACTTGATCGGGAGTTTGATACAAAAGTTTTAAGTTTTTAAATGGAAACGTATTCACCCCCCCCCCCTCTACGGTTTCCACAAATTCCATAGTCACTGAGTTGACTTTTCATCCAGAGTACATTTGCACAACAACTTGCTGCTGCAACACATTCAGCTTCAGCTGAGGACATGGCAACTGATTTTTGCTTCTTAGCACTCCAACAGACTAGTTTTCCACCAAGAATTTGGCAGGAGCCTGAAGTGCTTTTTCTGTCCATGTTGCATCTAGCATAGTCAGATTCTGAGTATCCTTTAAGATCAAGGCCTGAGCATTTGGGATAGTATAATCCAAGGCTTGGATTACGTTTCAGGTACCTGAATATCCTTTTCACAGCAGTGATATGAGATTCTCTTGGGTCAGATTGATGTCTGGCACACAAACAGACTGAGAATTGGATATCAGGCCTTGATGCAAGTAGATACATCAGTGATCCTATCATTCCTCTAAAAAGAGTTTGATTTACTGGTTTTCCAGTGAGATCAGGACCAAGGTTGTTTTGGGGTACCATGGGAGTTTTGACTGAGGCACAGTCACTGAGCTCATACTTCTTCAGTAGGCTTCTGACATACTTCTGTTGACTGATAGAGGTTCCTTTATCAGTCTGCTTGATTTGAAGACCAAGGAAGTAAGTCAGTTCTCCCGTCATGCTCATTTCAAATTTCTTTGCCATTAGTTTTTCAAATTGTTTGCAAAGTTTGAAACTTGTTGAGCCAAAGATGATGTCATCAACATACACTTGTACTAGTATGACATCATTATTTGTCTTGTAGATAAACAATGTGTTGTCTATCTTGCCTCTGACAAATTTGTTTTGGATCAGGAAGGCTGAAAGAGTTTCATGCCATGCCCTGGGAGCTTGTTTCAGTCCATAAAGGGCTTTTTTAAGCATGCAGACATAGTCAGGAAACTCATGGCTTTCAAATCCAGGAGGTTGCTGAATATAAACTTCTTCTTTCAGTGAACCATTTAAGAATGCACTTTTAACATCCATTTGGTACACCTTAAAGTTCATGTATGTAGCAAAAGCAAGGAAGATCCTGATGGCTTCCATCCTTGCTACTGGTGCAAATGTTTCTTCATAGTCAATGCCTTCTTGTTGATAATAGCCTGATGAACTCAAATAAGTACATTTTGTTACTATCATTTATCCTATTAATTTGACTTGTTTTACTATATTATGTATGAGGATTGATACTTAATTGTTTACTTTTGTAATTCTCAGGTAAAAACAAGCATTTGGTGAAACTTGGCGATTTTGGACTAATAATGGAGCGAAACGTACATAAAGTGGAAAGTCTACTGACATGGACAAGATCAAGTCAATTCTGCTCCAGATGCGCCGCATCTCACTATCAACATGCGCCGCATCTCTATCAAGATATCACCAGATACGATCCAAGATACAAGAGGACATGCGCCGCATCTAATCATGGAGTTACGCCGCATCTTCTGGCGGTGTACGAATATTCCTGAATATTATAATCTTGGACCCCACGCGAAGTTAAGTACATGCGCCGCATCTACTTAAGTAGATGCGCCGCATCTTCCCTCAGACACAAACTATAAATACCCCGTAGACCAGACACATTAGGGAGTTCAACAGATTCGGAAAACCTAAAACCTAAAGACCGAACAGAAGAGAAGGACGAATTCAGTCAAGAGGCAGCACAAGACACACCCAAATCGAAGATACAAGAGCTGTAAGAAGGTGCTGCATGTATTTAATTCATTAAGTAGTTTTGTTTTATTGTTTTAGCAAACTTTAATTCATCAGGATTGGTGGCTTGTGTAATGTGACAACGGAAAGATTGCACTCCCTTTAATACTTGCTTTCCCATCAATTAAAGTTTATATGTTGATGTCTTTGGTTACTACTTATTAGTGCATTGACCACCTCTGTGTTTATTAGTGGCTTGCGGGCACCCGACTGCGGGACAAGGTGTGGCTCCCACGGTTGTTTCTAAATTGATCACTTAGGAATAACTTTTAGACATAAGTCGTCATTAAGGGTTTACTCGCCGATGAGAATAGGACCAACGAGAAAGGGTTAATTACATACACTTCATATAAAGCTATCAATAAAACAAGTGACAATCTACTTAATCATAAGGACAGCCCTCTTATTGTCTCTAGTATCTATCTGTGTACGTGTGTGCTACTTGCTGATTCGTGCCTATTGTTTATTTTATTATTTAATTGCAAACAAAACTGTGCCAGTCTCTCAGGCTGAAACCCCCTTGCGTTAGGATATTAAAATACTGATTAGATTAACGAGATTATACGTTCCACTCTTAGTGATCGACACTCTACTTACCATTATCTTCATACTGACCGGGTACACTGCTCGTTAAGTGTGTGTGTTATTGATAAGTCGGCTAAATATAAATTTAAAACTTGAGTAGGCATTAAAACTGCTAAACCGCAACGACACATCACGCGCATCAAGTTTTTGGCGCCGTTGCCGGGGAGTGAATTGTTATTTTCTGTTAATTTGATTAGTATTTTAATTAGGTTTTTCTTTTTATTAGATTAATTGCATCATTGTACTATTTTGCATATTTGTTGTATTGTGTGTTATTTGTTTGCTTTCGTTTTTATTTTTGTGTGTTTTATTTTTTGTTTGGTGTGTTTAATTTTTATTTTTATTTTTCGTATTTTTCTGTTCTGCTATCGTTGTACTGTGCTAAATCAAACGATACGGCGCATCTGATCTCTCAGATACGGCGTATTGCGTTTAATTTTTTTTAATACAACGCGTTTAATTAATTCGATACGACGCATCTTTTCCCCAAGATACGGCGTATCTGTTTTTAATAAGAAAATTTTTCTAAGCGATAAAGTAATACGACGCATCTGCTTTTGTAGATACGGCGTATCTGTTTTTGATAAAAACTTTTCTAAAACGTTAACGCCATACGACGCATCTTCTTTTGAAGATACGGCGTATCTATTATTTTAATTAAAAACAGTTTGCGAATTATTAAACAAATACGGCGTATCGATTTCCGTCGATACGGCGCATCTTACTGAATCAAAAATCTTTTATTTTTAAACGTAACGAAAATACGGCGCATTAACTTTCGTTAATACGACGCATTTAATTTTAATTAGATAAACTGATTTTTGATTAACTAATTCGATACGGCGCATTCATAAATTCTAAGCGGCGTATCTATTTTCTGGATAAAGTCTGATTTAATTTTAACGATCATAAGATACGGCGTATCCAACTCTTTGGATACGGCGCATCGTCTGCAGATATCAGTAACTTTAATTTTTCGTATTCCGTTTTCGTTATTAATTATCTGATATATTACTTTCTCGAGCATACCCTACTGATGCTTTTCGTGATTGTTTCAGAAGGATAATGGAAGGATACGGAGAACTAATTGACTTCGACTTCGAGGCCAATTTTATGAATGAAGTATTAGTGCATGAAAAAACACCCGAATATCACAATGGAGATTACATTGAACTTAATGACCTTAATGGACCAATGGAATCCAATGACCTATTCATGGTTGATGCGGAATCTGAGTTAGAAGAAGGAGAAATTGTGGATAATCCAAGAGTCAACGTTATTACTACTAGAAACTACGATGAATTTGAGGGATATGATGGTTCTTGGGATTACGGTGAAAGGATCAACACCAATTGTGCTTACAATTTACAATTCCCATGCATGATTGGGTACAAGTGTATCGACGCCAATTTCTTTCCTATTTTATCAATCAATGTCATGTCGAGAAGCTTTTACAATTCTATTATGAGAAATAAAAAGGAGTATAAAGGAAAGAATGTAGTTGGAGCCTTCATTAATGTCCCGATCTTCGTTGGACGCTTCACTATTGTTACTGAATTCGTAGTTATTGAGGACATGAATGCCTATTGTGACAGCAATATGGGTGAAGTAATTGTTGGAAAACCATTTTGTAGAGAGATCACTATTAATGCAAAACGATTTGAAGGAAAGATCACCTTCCAATGTGGAAGCGACATTATCACTTATATGATGCCCCGTACTCACCCTGGATTTAAATATGCTACTAGTAGGATTTGCTACAAATTTTCTCCATTCCTTTTTGTTAGTGATGATGACAATAAGAGAGGGATTGAGTACCCATATCAATTGAAGGAAGGATTCTACAAAGGAGTTTTGAATTTGGGACCTGAATATATACGAGACGATTCGGTTGCTAAATGGATCCTACGTGGCCATGTAGGAATCAATGATCGAAATTAAAGAGCTGAACGTGAGTCTAACTTGAAGACTCTGGAATAAAGACAAGTGCTGACCGGGAGACAACCCGGATTTATCTTTTATTATTCTGTTTTCTGTGTCGAGTCAGTCCAGGCCGCACGAAGATACGGCGCATCTCAGTCCTGAGATGCGACGCATCCTCTGCAATGGTCATATCTTATTTTATTTTTCTGCATTTTTATTTTCGACTTTAAAACTATTTATCAGTTATTTTAATGCGGCGCATCCCTGGTTAAGGATGCGGCGCATCTTTATTCTGATCCGTATTAATTCCAGGCTCGATACGGCGTATCTTCTTCAATAAGATACGGCGCATCGACTGACCTGATGATTTTCAGTTTTAATTTTTAAGTTTTATTTTTATCTAACTACTAATGTATTATGCAAGTTGAACCTTTCTTATCTTAGGTGTGTTTTAAAGTGTTGGTGGTATTATAGTTTCCTGAATTTCCTGTGGATACATCAAGCATGAAGCTTTAACGTTCTAATCCACAAGAAAGATGATTTTTGCTCTTATACTAATGGAGGATCATACCGAGCAAATCTCAGGGGAGTTTTTCTGTTCTAATTCTTTTATTTCCAGTTTTTAACCTTTTATACAAACAACGAGGACGTTGTTTAACTTAAGTGGGGGGATAGGAGAATTAGAACACTTAACAATTACTTGTCCTAAACTTTTTCAAAAATTATGCTTAAAATGTGCTTAATATATCAAACTTAAAAATTTTTAGCATGTTTTTGTTTAAGATCTAAGTTACATAACTGCACACATGACGTTATTTTCAAAAATTGTGATTTCTCAAAAAATTCACAAATCTATGAGTGTGCCGGTGACTTGTAAACTTTAGAACTTGGCTTGTATACTATTCGAGACCACCATAATGAGTATTATTTATTTAATTGGAATGACTTGTCTAACTTGGTAAAATTCTAGGATTACACCAAAAAGCCTTTATATGTTATGTGTTATTAACTAACTACACTGGTTAGTTAACCCCCGTATAAAACCTTTTGTTACTCTCACTTTTAGAGTAAGATACCCCTAGAAAAACACTCAGAGCCATTCCTTTCGTTTCTTACACCTATGTTTAAAATGTTTCGTTACACCTTAAACCTTAGCCTACCCTGTAGATTAGAATCCGTGGTTGGTTAATTGCTATAGGCAGAGTGTGTTTCCTTACATTACCTGTGTTCGCGTGCGTAATTCATTATCTATGGTTAGGTCGGGAAATTGCACAATGCAATTGGAGTGAAAGTAAATATTGTATATTTTGGAGTTTATTTTTCGTGTGTTTACTACTTTCACTATTTACCATTATTTCTGAAGTTATGAAAAGTATGGAAAAATTATCCGGAAAGAAAGTTATAGTGATGTGGTGAAATTTTACACATCTATGTTTATGTTTCAAGTTAAAAAAAAAAAAAAAAAAAAAAAAAAAAAAAAAAAAAAAAAAAAAAAAAATCGAAAAAATGAGAAAAGAAAAAGAAAGAAAAAAAGAGTTGGATGTTTATTTTAAGCCAACGATGTAAAGTTATGTAAGTGGTTCATATGGCCACTATTTGTTGTATTATATCTATGGATTGAATGGGAATTGGCAGTTATGGGAATGCCAATTAAGGATTATTCTTTGATTAAGGTTTTGTTGAGTATAATTCGTGTCTACCTAAAGCGTGTGTTTCAAGTGTTAAAGCGTGAGTTATTCAATGATATGAGTCTTATTCATGGGATGGTTGGGATAGTGATTAACCACACTTAGGATTTTAATTTATTTGTTTTGTTTATTTTTATTTTTACACCAATTTATATCCTAAATGTTATCCATACCCTGTATTGTTCTTTATCCAACCAAACCTTTGATTTATTGAGATTAGGGATTTGAGCAATCTTAAGTATCGTAGTCGTGGATTCGGCTATGTATTTATGATTTTGTCGCCCTTTTTGATATATTATTATTGGTGAAGTTTGGACCTATCTTTAGCCTATTCGAGTTAAGGATTTGAGCAATTGCGAGTATCGTGTTCGTGGATTCGATCATGTATTTGTGATTTTGTCGCCTTTTCTGGAATTTGAGATCGATAGTGTAAATAAGAATAATTAACCCTTAAACCTAAAAACCCTTTTTACCGCTTTAGACTTGTTATTCCTTAGCTTTAGTGGTGGAGATGTGTATACTTGCCAAGCCTATGATAGAATATTCGTCGCGACTGGACAGTTAAACGATTAGGTTTGCTTTTATCGACTTATTTTATTTTACTTCTAATTCGTTAAGTGTTTAGTTGTGTGATTACGAAATAAACGAATACATGCTTAAATATAAAAATAAATCCTAACTTCTTTTAGGATACATTTTCATGAGATTTAATCTAAGGTTTACTTGGGGACAAGTAAAGTTCAAGTGGGGGGATATTTGATGAACTCAAATAAGTACATTTTGTTACTATCATTTATCCTATTAATTTGACTTGTTTTACTATATTATGTATGAGGATTGATACTTAATTGTTTACTTTTGTAATTCTCAGGTAAAAACAAGCATTTGGTGAAACTTGGCGATTTTGGACTAATAATGGAGCGAAACGTACATAAAGTGGAAAGTCTACTGACATGGACAAGATCAAGTCAATTCTGCTCCAGATGCGCCGCATCTCACTATCAACATGCGCCGCATCTCTATCAAGATATCACCAGATACGATCCAAGATACAAGAGGACATGCGCCGCATCTAATCATGGAGTTACGCCGCATCTTCTGGCGGTGTACGAATATTCCTGAATATTATAATCTTGGACCCCACGCGAAGTTAAGTACATGCGCCGCATCTACTTAAGTAGATGCGCCGCATCTTCCCTCAGACACAAACTATAAATACCCCGTAGACCAGACACATTAGGGAGTTCAACAGATTCGGAAAACCTAAAACCTAAAGACCGAACAGAAGAGAAGGACGAATTCAGTCAAGAGGCAGCACAAGACACACCCAAATCGAAGATACAAGAGCTGTAAGAAGGTGCTGCATGTATTTAATTCATTAAGTAGTTTTGTTTTATTGTTTTAGCAAACTTTAATTCATCAGGATTGGTGGCTTGTGTAATGTGACAACGGAAAGATTGCACTCCCTTTAATACTTGCTTTCCCATCAATTAAAGTTTATATGTTGATGTCTTTGGTTACTACTTATTAGTGCATTGACCACCTCTGTGTTTATTAGTGGCTTGCGGGCACCCGACTGCGGGACAAGGTGTGGCTCCCACGGTTGTTTCTAAATTGATCACTTAGGAATAACTTTTAGACATAAGTCGTCATTAAGGGTTTACTCGCCGATGAGAATAGGACCAACGAGAAAGGGTTAATTACATACACTTCATATAAAGCTATCAATAAAACAAGTGACAATCTACTTAATCATAAGGACAGCCCTCTTATTGTCTCAAGTATCTATCTGTGTACGTGTGTGCTACTTGCTGATTCGTGCCTATTGGTTTATTTTATTATTTAATTGCAAACAAAACTGTGCCAGTCTCTCAGGCTGAAACCCCCTTGCGTTAGGATATTAAAATACTGATTAGAATAACTAGATAATACGTTCCACTCTTAGTGATCGACACTCTACTTACCATTATATTCATACTGACCGGGTACACTGCTCGTTAAGTGTGTGTGTTATTGATAAGTCGGCTAAATATAAATTTAAAACTTGAGTAGGCATTAAAACTACTAAACCGCAACGACACATCACGCGCATCATAGCCTTTGGCTACAAGTCTGGCTTTGTTCTTAATGACTATGCCATTTTCATCAGATTTGTTTTTGAATACCCATTTCATGCCAATGACTGAAACATCTTCAGGACACTTGACCAAGGTCATTACCTTGTTTCTGTCAAATTGTTCTAGTTCATCATGCATGGCCTGAACCCAACTTGGGCGATTAAGTGCTTCGATTACACTTTTGGGTTCAATTGTGGAAATAAAGTCCACAAATAGGCATTCATTGGCTGAGGCTGCTCTCAGTTCAGCAGCCATGCTTCTTGTGAGCATGCCTTCAGTAGGCTCACCAATTATATTGACAAGTTCTATATCCTGAGACCTAGTCCAACTGTCCTGAGGTCTTGGAAACTGATTAGAGCTTGTAGAGGCCTGATGGGTAGGATCAGGATCAGACACATGATGATCTTCAGTATCTTGAGTGTCTGAGTGGGTTGACTCATCACTGTGATTGTTTGTTTTCTGAGTATTCTGTACTGACTGAATGATTTCATCAGTACTTTATGCTTCAACAAACTCAGTGATGGTTGGGTAAGGAAGGTTATGGGGAATGATGTAATAGGAGATGTCAGCATTTGCTTGGTACTTAGTGGAAGGACCATTTTCAAGATGATGTTCATCAGGAGGATATCTTGATGATTCATCAATACCTATCTCTTCCACTGAGTTGTTAGAGACACTGATAGCATCAGTGCTCTCATCAAAGGTAACATGAAATGTTTCCTCAGTATGCTGTCTCCTAGTGTTGAACACCCTGAAGGCCTTTGAGACAAGGGAGTATCCAAGGAAGTATCCATCATCATCTTTGGCATCAAATTTTCCTAAGTGATCCTTGTGATTATGAATAAACACAGGACACCCAAAGACATGAAAGTAGCTGATGTCAGGGATCCTTCCCTTGAATAACTCATAAGGAGTTTTGCTATGTCTCTTGACAATGATGGATCTGTTTTGTGTGTAACAGGCAGTCTTTACTGCTTCAATCCAAAAGTGTTTGGAAAAAACTGATCCATTTAGCATTGTTATGGCTGCTTCAATGAGAGTTCTATTTTTCCTTTCAGCCACACAATTTTGTTCAGGTGTGTATGATGAGGAAAATTTTTGGGAAATTCCTTTCTCATCACAGAAACATTCAAGTTCATAATTTTTGAACTCTGTTCCATTATCAGTCCTAATCTGTTTGACCTTGATGTCATTTTGATTTTCAATGTTCCTGACAAAGGACATTATTGTTTCAGCTGCCTGACTCTTTTTGATCAGGAAGTATACCCAATTGTATCTTGAGTATTCATCCACAATGACCAGAGTATATTTCTCATGGTTAATGGATCTAGGACTAATTGGTCCAAATAGATCCATATGGAGAAGATGTAGGCAGTTCCTGATGGAAAAGTTGGTTTTGGTTTTAAAAGATGCTCTGTGATGTTTGCCTTTTTCACAAGCTGAGCATGGTTTATCCTTTGAAACCACAAGAGATGGTAAGCCAAGGAATTTGTTTTGTTTAACAAGGTTGTTTATGTTTTTGAAATTTAGGTAGGAGAGTCTCTTATGCCAAAGCCAATTAAGAGTATCAGTGGCCTTGGTAAAGAGACAAGTTCCATTCTGAGTCAGACTGGTCATGTCCAACACATAAACATCATGTCTTCTTGGTGCAATAAGAACAACTTCCTTATTAGCATTGAAGATGATTCCTTGTTTATCATCAAACTGAACTATGTATTTAGCATCACATAGTTGACTGACACTGATCAAATTGTATTTAAGACCATTTACATAAGCTATCCTAGTAAAGACTATACCATTGCATTTTACTGAACCATAACCTTCAGTGAGACATGATGAGTTATCAGCAAATATCACTTTGGGTCCTGATTCATCAACATACTTGTGCAGATACTCCTTCACACCAGTCATGCTCCTTGAACATCCACTATCTTGATGCCAAACAGGATCCCTGGCATGTTTCTGCACAAATAGTAAACTGGGTTAGTTCTTTCTAAGACTCCACTTCTTGGAGGGCTTAGCTTTGGGGGTCTTTTTAATATTTACAATTGATTTATGGTCAGTGGTGGAGTGGACTGAGCTACCACAAATTATGCATTTGATTGCAGATGTAGACTCAGTAGACTGAGAGGCTGACTTTGTCATACCTCTTCTGTCCTGAATGGCCTTATCACCTCCTGAGGTGTCATGAGTGGAACTTCCACTATTTTCACAACAATTTTCAATTTGACAATCCTTAGGATGGTGATCATTGAACCCACAGTAAGGGCAAGGTATAAAAGGTTTTGCCTTTTGTTTCTGTTTCTGTTTAGAATCAGAAGGGTAGTTTAAAGACTGAGCTTTAAGACTTGCCATCTTTGATGTGACTGAGTGTGTTTTATGATCAGAGGTCCTGTGATCATCTTTTTTGCAAATCATGCAATAAAGAATTCTATAGCAATCATCAGTGATATGATTGGTATAGTTACACAGTTCACATCTTTTCAGGGGTTTTGAGGGTTTGGGTTTGGTCTTTGAGGAAGCCGGTTTTTGTTCCTTCTTGGATTGAGAAGGTTTCTCAGAAGATGCAATCTTCTCACCCAGCTTCCTGACCATTTTAGCCAACTGATTAAATTTTGAGTCAGGGCTTTGGGTTATTACTTCAGAAGGGACTGAAGAAGATGAGTCATCAATATTTACTGAGACTTCAAGTGTTGGTCTTTTCAGGATTGTTTTTCCCATTCCTGACCTCTCCTTTGGAGAGTGTTGAGAGTAGACCATTGGTGGGAGGCCTTAGTTGGGTGCAGCACCCTGAAGGGTATTCAGTGCTGGGAGTGGTGGATATGATTCTGATTCAGACTCATTCACTGACTCAGTATTATTGAGTTGTTCAGTGAGTTCAAGCTTACTGAGTTGTTCAGTAAGTCCAAGCATATTTTTCAAAGCCTGACTTTCAGGAAGCAAGATCTTTCCAGTCTCAAAGTTTGGTAACTTACTGACTGGGTTGTCCCTGACAATCCAGTCATTTGACTTGGGAAGCATTTCTTGCTCAAATGATATGCCAGCTGGAAAAAAGGTCAATTCACTGGGACTTACATAGGGGTTAACCATGTGATGGTCAATTCCTATTGTTTTCCTAGGGATTAAACCCACAGTATCAAAGACCTTGGGGTTCTTTTTGGTCCAGCCTTGGATGACAGCCTTTTCTTTGTTAAGTTCAGTTTGTAGGGCTTGGTTTTGTTTCAAAATTTCAGTGTTCTGAATTTGTAGAGTAATTGTTTCTAATTTGGCTTGCTTCAGTACAAGCAATTCATCTCTACATTTATTCAATTCTGACACAATGTTGTTATATTTTGAAAACATGTTAAGCCTTTGTTCCTCAACAAATTTAAGATCTACAAAAATATAATTCATGTAAGACTGCCAATCAGAATCATCATCCATAGAAAGTAAAGTGTTTACCTTCTTCATGGTGATGTTTACCCATGATGAAGCGAAAAGTGTACCGCTTTTAGGGGGTCATTTAAGCCCTAAATCGTATTTATTTGATCAAATATTGCCCTAAATCGTTCCTTTTGTCATTTTAGGTACTTTGGAGAAGAAATCTGGAAAAGGAAGCATTTTGGACGTTTTTGGAGCATAAAAGTGAAGAAAACGACAAAGTCTCTAAATCTGCTGGAAAAGTACCTTTGACGGCGTCAAGCCCTAGTGTGACGCCGTCAGCCCTTGATAAGCCAGAGAGGATTTTGGAAGATTAAAGGGGGACGGCGTCAAGAAGGCCATCAAGAAACCCTAACCGCGGCGAGGTGACGGCGTCACGACCCAAAGGGTGACGCCGTCAGATCTGTTTTCCTATATATACTTTCATAATTTTTAGTCATTAGTGTGCAACTTTGTGAGGAGAAACCCTAGACGATTTTTCTGCCATTTTTAAGGGTTTTATACCCTTGGATCTCCCATGTTCAATTAAAGATAAGTAATCAATTAATCATTCAATATGTCTATGTGTTGTTTGATTATATCTTGTTCTTGTCTTTTATTTAACATGCTAGGCTAGATTTATCTTGTGTTTGCTTAGATCTAATGAAACCTAACTATTGATTATTGGTTTTTGGTGTGTTATTGATTGTATTGGATGATTGTTTATCGATGTTAGGCTTAAGAAAACTGGCTAACCTCCTATACGGTAACTTGCTTGAACGTCTTAAGAAACATGAACCAATGCGTACTAAGGTTTTTATAGTTGTATTTAATGCATGAACGAATTCTAGTGATCCCATGTTAGGAGCTTCTTAGCCGGCTCGACATAGGAGTGAAGTAGGAGCTTATAGAGTTGGGGAAGTACGTACGCCACCCCACGATTGGTATTAAGGAATACACCCGTCATCCACGCAATTAATACACACTAATCAACCGGTAAAAGATAGTTAGGGAGTAAGGAAATCTAAGTAAACACATTTCTCCCCATATAAGTTCCACAACCTTTTTATTTTCAATTATTTTATTTTATTTGTAATTGTAGTTATTTGGGTTAGTTGACTAGCAACTAATTCCGCCCACTCCTTCAAACCCGAGATTTTACTTGCTTTTATAAAAATATAAAAATACAAAAAGAATCTTCCCTCACCCTTAGACCTATTAGAGTAGTTTTTCAATCCTAACGACACTATTCCCCTAGAGAACGATCAATCCCCCGGTACTTGCCACTTCACTATACTACATCGGTCAGATACACTGCCTGGTGGGGATTGCAAGCCTCTTGAGATCCCTCGAGAGGTAAAACCTGTTGTAAGGTCGCAAAACCACGCATCAAGTTTTTGGCGCCGCTGCCGGGGAATAGTTATTGTTTAGGTTGAATTTTTATTTTATTAGGTCTACTCACTAGATTCCTTTCTAGTGAGATTTTTTTTATTTTATTTTTCTAGGATTTCTTGTAGTCTATCTTTTTCTTTGTGCCCTTTGTTTGTAAAACCATTTTCATTTGTCACTATGATGGATGAAATTCCATTTAGATCGTTGACAATAGAGGAATAATTATATTTCACCAATAGATTTGTTTCCTATCATTCCTATGAATTTTTGTGTGATCTTTGTGATTTCCAAAAGGAGTTAGGGGTAAGGTTAGATGGGTTTAATGAATTCTATGCATGTGAGATTTCTATTAGACGAGCATTATCTGGATCAATTCCTTTTAGTCAGGCCCTTTGGATGAATTTTGAGGAAAGCTTCCTAACCATGACCCATAAGTGGAACGAATTGGTGGATTCGTATAAGCAAAGAGACCTAGTTTCTAAGAACATGGACTTAGAATCAAACCAAGATTCCGAGATGGTTAGTTGCATGAGTGGGATAGATTTCACCAAAACATACGACACACATGAGGGTAGGGTTGAGCCACCTAGCTGCATGTCATGGTTAGGCCCTACCATAATACAAGATGAACACATTGGTGATCTTAATGTGATGGTGGATATAGTAGAGAACCCAAGCCCACCAAGTACCCCACAAGTCCCACCATTGTCTGAGGCATACACACCGCCCTTGACTTACCCGGAAGATGTAGAAGAGACTATAGGAACCCCAATAGAGGTAGAACCCTTGGACCAAACACAACTAGAGGATGTAGGTTTGAATACTTGTAGTCATAACCTTTCTTTTAGTTCTATGGAAGTTCCAAGTTTTGATGAACCGAAGCCTAAACCAAAACCGTTACCTAATCTTCCATCCTTAGATGTGAACTTAGGAATTGAAATAGGTCCCGATCCACCCATCAAACCATATAGTCCGGGTAGTTTTACGTTAAAGGTAGTAGACTCTAAGCCTTGTAGAGAGGAAGCTAGTATTGGAGTGAATCATGACCTTACATACTTACATCACCCATTCATGATTGATCATAAGAAACATTATGGGTTTAAACCGGGTTTATTAGGTCAAGATGGATTCCCAACTAGGAATCTCTCGAAGTTGATAGAAGATGATCCCTTTTTAGGAGAAAACTTTAATTCACCCACTGACCAAAGTAAACTAGGCAAGGTTATGATGAAAGGAGCACACCCCTTTAAGTATACAATTCATCCACCACTCTTTACTCACGAGGCATACTTCCACCGAGATGGTGTGTATCGCTACTTTCACCCGCACTTAATCTTAAGTGTAGGGAAAACCTCTCTTATTTATGTTAAATAAGGGTAGAGTCAGGCTCGTGACTCGAACAAAAACAAGCGCTTTTTGGGAGGCAACCCAAGCTTTATTTGTTTGTTTGTTTGTTTGTTTTCTTTTATTTGTTTCCGTATGTAAGTTTTATTTTTATTGTTTGTGGCTCATGTTTCAAGATAAATTTTGAAAATGCTTTATTTTATTTTTAACTTCGTCTTAACTACATATAAAGGTATTTTGCAAAAGATAAGTGTAAGGGAAATCTAAATTTGTTATAAGAACAAAATGGAACATGAATAACAACAATATTAAATGAGCATGCATATCAGTATTTGTTAGAGTCAAATGCTTGTATCGAGTCGTAATGATATTTTGCAAGAATTCCAGGAAGTAAGGTATAGTTTTTCCAGAAAATTTTCCGGAAACTTAATATGAGAATTCTGTCAGATCATTTCTGACGGCGTCAGGTATTAACACCTGACGGCGTCAGGCAATAATTTTCTTAAATTTTTGAAAGTTTTGTTTTTCTTCCGGAATCATAAAAGGTTTTGTTAATTCTTTAACTTATAAGCTCCAGGAATTCTGCAAAATATTCATTCCACAAGCATTATATCCTTATACAGATTTATCCCGCCGATGTTATGCAGGTTTTCGTGTTTGTTTTCTCAGGTTTAACAGGTTATTTTGGACAAGGAGATGTATGTGGAATCAAGCTTTTGGCGATGCGTTAGTCTTGGAGCTTCCACATTACCTTGGAAGAAGATCTAACCATGTTACCCCTTTATCCACCGAGCGAATCAGGGGAGTATTTGATTTCATTCTTTTACCTTATTTACTTTTACATCTTGTTATTTGAACATTGGGGACAATGTTCATCTTAAGTGTAAGGGGGGGTAAAGTACGATACTTTAGAGAATGCTATTGCACTTGATTCTTGTTTGTTTAATGGTAGATGTGTAATAAAACTGAGAGAAATACCTGTTAAGGCAATTTTAGTGCCAAATTTAAAATTTTTTACAACATTTAGGAGTGAAACTTTGGTCTTAATGAGCGTCTCATGGATAGGAGTTATATGACTAGCACAAAACCGTACCACTAAAAAATTTTCCACCCCCAAATATGTGAGGTTCGCCCCTAGAATTGGTAGGAAAAGCATTTATGCTATGATGTGTGTACCGGTAGCACTTAGATTCTAGAACTTGCGTTAGGACCATTCCGAGACCGCTAGTGAGACTACATTCGTGTAGTTAGGATTGACTACATGATAAGAGGCATTAGGATTAACCCATTGTTTTACACCTGTGTTTTTGTTATAATTACGTTGGCTACATTGGTCAAGTAATTCTCCCACACCCTTTGCGTTGTACTCATTTTTAGTACACGATACCCCTAGTACACCCCTCAGAGCCCATCTTTTCGTTTCTAACTTTAAGCATTTTACTTAAAGGAAGAATTTGTTTACACCCCACTTAAATGTACACCCAAATCGCCTTAGCCTACCATTGTATACACTCATCTTTAGTGCATTATTGTGACAACATTTGTTTAAACCCTTAGTTAATTATCTAATTGATTACATGGTTGCTAAGTCGAGTCATATCCTTGTACATATTGTTTTGGGACGATTGGGACTCATGGGTAAAGTACTAGTGTAATGGAGTAATGGGGAAGAACAACATTATTACCCCCATATGTGCTAAATATTTTAAAAGTACTCCAAGTGTTTCGATTCTCTTAATTCGAGTTGATAGAATAGTAATTGTAAAGTTATGTAAAAGTTCAAGTGTAAGGGGAGAACCGAGGCCCCTATGATGTATTATTTTGGATGGTAGGGCAAGAGTGTATGTCAAAAAAAAAAAAAAAAAAAAAAACGGACTACCATCCCGTTTCATTTTATGTTTATTTTATCTTTTTGTTATTTTTTTTTTCATTAGCTTAAGTCGAGTCTAGTCTTGGCTTAGCAACGCCATATTGTACATGTAATTAATCAAGATCTTTAACTCGCCACCAGTAAAATATCCTTTATCCAACAAAACCGTGTTTATCATATCCCTACACCTAACGTTATAACCCGTTTAAAAGCCCTCTTTGATAGTTTATCTTAGGTGCTTACGCCTAGTGGAGGAGGTTTTTGATCCTTTCCCAAGCCTATGGTAATCTATTTGCTATGACAGGTAGTGAGAGATATTATTCATTTTCATTTATGAGATATACTTTTATGACACCTGAGAGATGTGAGTATCTAAACACTACTTGTGAGGTGCTAGTGTGTAATCTCTGTGCTTATTATGATTAAAGTGGAACGACTTGATGTGCGTGGTTTTGTAACCTTACAACAGGTTTTACCTCTCGAGGGATCTCAAGAGGCTTACAACCCCACCAGGCAGTGTACCTGACCGATGTAGTATAGTGTAGTGGTAAGTACGGGGGATTGATCGTTCTCCACAGGGAATAGTGTTCGTTAGGTATGAAAGGCTACTCTAATTAGGTCTAAGGGTTGAGGAAGATTCTTTTTATGTTTTTATAATTTTATGAAAGCAAGTAAAATCTCGGGTTTGAAGGAGTGGGCGGAATTAGTTGCTAGTCAACTAACCCAAATGGACTACGAATGCAAATAAAATAAAATAACAAAAATGAAAAGTGGTGAGAAACTTATGTGTAGAGAAATGTGTTTACTTAGATTTCCTTACTCCCTAACTATCTTTTACCGGTTAATTAGTGTGTATTAGTTGCGTGGATGACGGGTGTATTCCTTAATACCATTCGTGGGGTGGCGTACTTACTTCCCCAACTCTACAAGCTCCTACTTCACTCCTATGTCGAGCCGGCTAGGAAGCTCCTAACATGGGATCACTAGAATTCGCTTGTGCATTAAATACAACCATAAAAACCTTTAGTACGCGTTTGGTTCATGTTTCTTAAGACGTTCAAGCAAGTTACCGAATAGGAAGTTAGCCAGTTTTCTTAAGCCTAACATAGATAAACAATCATCGAATACAACTAACAACACACTAACAACCAATAATCAATAGCTAAGTTTCATTAGATCTAAGCAAACACAAGATAAAATTAGCCTAACATGTTAAACAAAAGACAAGCATAAGATAGAATCAAACAACACATAGACATATTCAATGATTAATTGATAACTTATCTTTCAATGAAACATGGAAGATCTCAAGGCAAGAAGCCCTGAAAAAGTAGCTAAAATCGTCTTAGGGTTTTATCCCAAAATTCCACACACTAAGCTCTCTTTAATGACAAAAGATTAGAAAACTATATATAGATTTTTGGATCTGACGGCGTCACCTTATGCATTGTGACGCCGTCACCTCGCCGCTTTTAGGGTTCCCGGGTGACCTTCTTGACGCCGTCCCTCTTTAGCTCTTCAAAAATCCATTCTGGCCTATCAAGGCTTGACGCCGTCGGATCATGAACGTGACGCCGTCCCCTTATGATTTAAGTCATGACGCCCTTGATTTAGTTAAAGCGTGACGCCGTCAGAATTCACATGCTAACTCACTGGCCCGTCATGAGTAAATTTCACATCCCACTTTTCTTGCCAAGGCATGACGCCGTCAAGAGATGATTCTGACGCCGTCAAAGGTAAATTTCAGCCGATTTTGAGACTTTGCCGTTTTCTTCACTTTAATGCTCCAAAAACGTCCAAAATGCCTCCTTTTCCAGATTTCTCCTCAAAAGTACCTAAAATGACAAAAGGAACGATTTAGGGCAATATTTGATCAAATAAATACGATTTAAGGCTTAAATGACCCCTTAAAAGCGGTACACTTTTCGCCTCATCAAATACCCTTACACTTGAGATTTGCTTGTCCTCAAGCAAATGCGCTTTTATTCTAATCAAAATACAAGTTAGGGGTCATTTAATGCAAACATAAAAGTAATTACAACAAATAATCGTTCCACTTCAATCATAATAAGCACGGAGATTACATACTAGCACCTCACAAGTAGTGTTTAGATACTCACATCTCTCAAGTGTCATCAAAATAAATCTCATAAATGAAAACGGAAAATATCTCTCACTACCTGTCATAGCAAATAGATTACCATAGGCTTGGGAAAGGATCGAAAACCTCCTCCACTAGGCGTAAGCACCTAAGATAAACTATCAAAGAGGGCTTTTAAATGGGTTATAACGTTAGGTGTAGGGAAAAGGAAAACACGGTTTTGTTGGATACGGGATATTTTACTGGTGGCGAGTTAAAGATCTTGATCAATTACATGTACTATACAATGTTGCTAAGCCAAGACTCGACTCGATCTTAAGCTAAAAACGAAATAATAAAATAACAAAAACATAAAATAAACATAAAATGAAACGGGATGGTAGTCCGTATGTTTTTTCTATTTTTCATTTTCTCATTTTTTTGTGTTTTTCTTGATTTTTTTTTTTTTTTTTTTTTTTTTTTGACATACACTCTTGCCCTACCATCCAAAATAATACATCATAGGGGCATTGCATTCCCCTTACACTTGAACTTTTACATAACTTTACAAATACTAATCTAATGACTCGAATTAAGATAATTGAAAAACTTGGAGTACTTTTAAAACATTTAGCACATATGGGGGTAATAAATGATGTTCTTCCCCATTACTCCATTATACTAGTACTTTACCCATGAGTCCCAATCGTCCCAAAACAATATGTACAAGGATATGACTCGACTTAGCAACCATGTAATCAACTAGATAATTAACTTGGGTTTAAACAAATGTTGTAACAATAATGCACTAAAAATGAGTGCATACAAGGTAGGCTAAGGCGATTTGGGTGTACATTTTAGTGGGTGTAACAAATTCTTCCTTTAAGTAAAATGCTTAAAGGTCGAAACGAAAAGATAGGCTCTGAGGGGTGTACTAGGGGTATCGTGTACTAAAAATGAGTACAACGCAAAGGGTGTGGGAGAATTACTTGACCAATGTAGCCAATGTAATTATAACAAAAACACAGGTGTAAAACAATGGGTTAATCCTAATGCCTCTTATCATGTAGTAAATCTAACTACACGAATGTAGTCTCACTTGTGGCCTCGGAATGGTCCTAACGCAAGTTCTAGAATCTAAGTGCTACCGGTACACACATCATAGCATAAATGCTTTTCCTACCAATTCTAGGGGCGAACCTCACATATTTGGGGTGGAAAATTTTTTAGTGGTACGGTTTTTGTGCTAGTCATATAACTCCTATCCATGAGACGCTCATTAAGATCAAAGTTTCACTCCTATATGTTGTAAAAAATTTTAAATTTGGCACTAAAATTGCCTTAACAAGTATTTCTCTCAGTTTTATTACACATCTACTATTAAACAAACAAAAATCAAGCGCAATTGTATTCTCTAAAATCGTACTTTTACCCTCCCCTTACACTTAAGATGAACATTGTCCCCAATGTTCAAATAACAAGATGTAAAAGCATAAAGTAAAAGAATGAAATCAAATACTCCCCTGATTCGCTCGTTGGATAGTGAAATTACACGGTTAAATCTTCCTCCAAAGAGAATGTTGAAGCTCCATGACTAATGCATCGCCATAAGCTTGATTCCATAAACATTTCCTTGTCCAAAATAACCTGTTAACCTGAGAAAACAAACACGAAAACCTGCATAACATCGGCGGGATAAAATCTATATATAAGGATATAATGCTTGTGGAATGATAATTTTGCAGATTCCTGGAGATTATAAGTTGGAGATTTTAATAAAAACTTTTTATGAAAACAAAACTTTCAAAAATTTCTGGAAATTAAATCTGACGCCGTCAGGTTATAACCCTTGACGCCGTCAGAAATGACCTGACAAAAATTTTCATTTTAAGTTTCCGGAAAATTTCTGGAAAAACCTTTACCTTACTTCCAGGAAATCCTGCAAAACATCACTATGACTCGATACAAGCATTTGACTCAAACAAATACGAATATGTATGTTAATTTATTATTATTACGATTCATGTTAATTTGTGTTCTAATAAACCGATTTAGATTTCCCTTACACTTATCTTTTGCAAAATACCTTTATATGTAGTTAAGACGAAGTTAAAAACAACATAAAGCATTTTCACAAATTAGTTTTGAACATGAATCAATACTAATAAAATTAAACACACATACGGAAAATAAAATAAAACAAGCAAATAAATAAACACACAAAGCAAATAAAACAAATAAAGCTTGGGTTGCCTCCCAAGAAGCGCTTTTCTTTATTAACGAGTCTTGTAGCTAGACTCAAAGTCACGCTACCCTATGTAAGTGAGCTCGTCATCAAGGACGTCTTTAGGGTTAAGCTTGGATTGAAGTTTCCTATTGGTTCGCTTAGTACGATATGTCTTTTCAAACTTCTCTCCATCCGGGTCATACAATGTCATCTTAATATGCCATGACCCATCTCCATCTTTGGGTGGTTTATCCCAATTCCACTTATGATCATCTTCCTCACAAATCCACTTATTCATTCCTAGGTTAATTGGCAAAACTCCTAGGAAATCAATCATCTTTCTAAAAACTAGAGAGTCTTCAAATGGATCCAATTCGGTGTCCCTAGCCAAGAGTTGCTCCACCGAATGCGTTCGGTTAACAAAGTCCTCTTCTAGGTAAAATGGGCGTTGGGGTCCTATGAAGTCTCTATCAATCCAAGGTCCATATCTAGATGGTCTCCTATTTGATTCTAGCCAATGGGGTGTTGGTTCCTCACTAGTATCATAGGCATGTTTCTTAACATCATAGACAGACCAAGTATCTCCTTCTCCTACCGCTATCTTGGATTCCTTACAATCAATCATAGCACTAGCGGTCGCCAAAAATCCTCTACCTATCAACAAGGGGCATGTAGGGTCGCTAACCATATCAAGGACGTGGAAATCGGCTAAAATGGTTTAGTTTTCCAATGTGTACTAACACGTCCTTAACTACTCCAACCGGGTAAGCAACACTTCCATCCGCTAAGCCTATTATTACCTCGGTTTCTTCAAGTTTTCCAAGTTTTAGAGAGGTGTAGAGAGGTAACGGAAGTAGGTTAAGGCTTGATCCAAGATCGGCTAATGTGTCATAAGCCTCCGAATTACCGATCTTGCAAGGTAGAACAAATAAGCCCGGATCATCTAATTTCTTAGGTAGCTTGTTTTGAACAAAGGCGGTCCCTCTTTCGCCTAACTTGAGCTTCTTTTCATCCAACTCATCAACAACCGGACTTTCAAGGAGGAGCTCCTTGAATTCTTCGTCAAGGTTTTGAGTGGGAGGTGTTTCAACTATGTTGTTGACCAATTTGGATGTCATAACTTCTTGGTCATTTGGAACGACTTGGGTTTGTTTGAAACACGTGCTCATGGAATTGACCGAATAATATTGTGGACAAGAACTAGGGGACGAAACCGATGAAATAGCGTTGACATTTAGTTTCGGGTTCTTGACCGTGTTGCTAGGGAGTGCTCCCATTTCTCGGTCATTGAGGGCTTTCAACAAGGTGTCAATCTTATCGGTCATCTCGCTTTGTTTTTGTTTGAAATCGGCTTCAAACTTGGCTAAACGAGCTTCTTGAGATGCCATAAATTGAGACATCAATCCTTCAAAGTTATTGGTACTACCATTGCTGGAAGGATTGTTGTTGAAAGTACGGTTCGAGTTGGAACCGCTTGATTGGAAACGATTAGGTGGGTTGGAAGAATTGGTTTGTTGAGTGTTTTGGTTTTGTTTCCACCTAAGGTTCGGGTGATTTTTCCATGAAGGGTTGTATGAATCACCATAATGGTTTGGCTCGGGTTTGAACGTGTACCACTTGTCTCCCGCTCCGTCGGTACGCGAGGATGCGTAGTCCACAAAAGCTTGTTCGGGGAGTTCCATGCAATCACGAGTGTCGTGGGGACCACTACATAATTCACATGAGGAAGTGATTTTGTTCACTTGGCTTGAAAGTTTAGGAGCCTCGTAGGATTTCATGAGGAACTTGACTTGGTCTTCAAGTTCTATGATCCTACGGTCGGAAGTGCTTGAATTGTTCGAAGGCAAAGATATTGCCTTGACCGTTTTATTCAAATCACGGGGATCACTCCAACTTTCGTTGTCATAAAGAGCAAGATCCTCTAGGAGAGCCCATGATTGTTCCGCACTTAGATCACGTAGCTTGCCACCGGCCGATTGGTCAATGGTTTGCCTCGTGGAGAGATTGATATGGTCATAGAAGATTTGGACTTGGAGCCAAAGTTCTATGCCATGGTGAGGGACTTTTTGGAGTAAGTCCTTGAATCGAGTCCATGCCTCGTAGAGAGTTTTGCCTTGACGTTGTTGGAACATCAAGATATCATTCCTTAGCTTGGTAGTTCTTCCCGGTGGGAAAAACTGAGCAAGGAAACGAGTGGTGAGATCATCCCAAGAGGTAATGGATCCTGCGGGTTGACGTTCTAGCCACTGACTAGCTTGGTCCCGCAGAGAGAATTGGAAGAGACGCAATCGGGTCGTCTCTCGAGTGGCAACATCAAGGTCTATAGAATCAACGATTTTAAGAAAGTCCTTGAGATGTTGATTAGGATCTTCAGAACGAAGTCCATGGAATGCGCATCCACTTTGCACCAACCGGATGGTGTCGGATCGCAAGGGTGTGATATTGGCTCCTTGAGTGAGCTCAATGGTGTTTCGATAGCCATGGTGGCTAGGACGGGAATACTCTCCTAAAGTACGGGCTCTAGGAGGTGGTTGTGGTTGTTGTGGTGGTGGGTTGTGGGGGTTAAGGATATTACCATCTTCCATGATGTCAGACGGTATTGGTTACGAACAAAGACACGAAGAAAATAGATAGACTAAAGAAAACCTAGAAAAATAAAACAAAAATCTCACTAGAAAGGAATCTAGTGAGTAGACCTAATAGAAATAAAAATTCAACCTAAACAATAACTATTCCCCGGCAGCGGCGCCAAAAACTTGATGTGCGTGGTTTTGTAACCTTACAACAGGTTTTACCTCTCGAGGGATCTCAAGAGGCTTACAACCCCACCAGGCAGTGTACCTGACCGATGTAGTATAGTGTAGTGGTAAGTACGGGGGATTGATCGTTCTCCACAGGGAATAGTGTTCGTTAGGTATGAAAGGCTACTCTAATTAGGTCTAAGGGTTGAGGAAGATTCTTTTTATGTTTTTATAATTTTATGAAAGCAAGTAAAATCTCGGGTTTGAAGGAGTGGGCGGAATTAGTTGCTAGTCAACTAACCCAAATGACTACGAATGCAAATAAAATAAAATAACAAAAATGAAAAGTGGTGAGAAACTTATGTGTAGAGAAATGTGTTTACTTAGATTTCCTTACTCCCTAACTATCTTTTACCGGTTAATTAGTGTGTATTAGTTGCGTGGATGACGGGTGTATTCCTTAATACCATTCGTGGGGTGGCGTACTTACTTCCCCAACTCTACAAGCTCCTACTTCACTCCTATGTCGAGCCGGCTAGGAAGCTCCTAACATGGGATCACTAGAATTCGCTTGTGCATTAAATACAACCATAAAAACCTTTAGTACGCGTTTGGTTCATGTTTCTTAAGACGTTCAAGCAAGTTACCGAATAGGAAGTTAGCCAGTTTTCTTAAGCCTAACATAGATAAACAATCATCGAATACAACTAACAACACACTAACAACCAATAATCAATAGCTAAGTTTCATTAGATCTAAGCAAACACAAGATAAAATTAGCCTAACATGTTAAACAAAAGACAAGCATAAGATAGAATCAAACAACACATAGACATATTCAATGATTAATTGATAACTTATCTTTCAATGAAACATGGAAGATCTCAAGGCAAGAAGCCCTGAAAAAGTAGCTAAAATCGTCTTAGGGTTTTATCCCAAAATTCCACACACTAAGCTCTCTTTAATGACAAAAGATTAGAAAACTATATATAGATTTTTGGATCTGACGGCGTCACCTTATGCATTGTGACGCCGTCACCTCGCCGCTTTTAGGGTTCCCGGGTGACCTTCTTGACGCCGTCCCTCTTTAGCTCTTCAAAAATCCATTCTGGCCTATCAAGGCTTGACGCCGTCGGATCATGAACGTGACGCCGTCCCCTTATGATTTAAGCCGTGACGCCCTTGATTTAGTTAAAGCGTGACGCCGTCAGAATTCACATGCTAACTCACTGGCCCGTCATGAGTAAATTTCACATCCCACTTTTCTTGCCAAGGCATGACGCCGTCAAGAGATGATTCTGACGCCGTCAAAGGTAAATTTCAGCCGATTTTGAGACTTTGCCGTTTTCTTCACTTTAATGCTCCAAAAACGTCCAAAATGCCTCCTTTTCCAGATTTCTCCTCAAAAGTACCTAAAATGACAAAAGGAACGATTTAGGGCAATATTTGATCAAATAAATACGATTTAAGGCTTAAATGACCCCTTAAAAGCGGTACACTTTTCGCCTCATCAAATACCCTTACACTTGAGATTTGCTTGTCCTCAAGCAAATGCGCTTTTATTCTAATCAAAATACAAGTTAGGGGTCATTTAATGCAAACATAAAAGTAATTACAACAAATAATCGTTCCACTTCAATCATAATAAGCACGGAGATTACATACTAGCACCTCACAAGTAGTGTTTAGATACTCACATCTCTCAAGTGTCATCAAAATAAATCTCATAAATGAAAACGGAAAATATCTCTCACTACCTGTCATAGCAAATAGATTACCATAGGCTTGGGAAAGGATCGAAAACCTCCTCCACTAGGCGTAAGCACCTAAGATAAACTATCAAAGAGGGCTTTTAAATGGGTTATAACGTTAGGTGTAGGGAAAAGGAAAACACGGTTTTGTTGGATACGGGATATTTTACTGGTGGCGAGTTAAAGATCTTGATCAATTACATGTACTATACAATGTTGCTAAGCCAAGACTCGACTCGATCTTAAGCTAAAAACGAAATAATAAAATAACAAAAACATAAAATAAACATAAAATGAAACGGGATGGTAGTCCGTATGTTTTTTCTATTTTTCATTTTCTCATTTTTTTGTGTTTTTCTTGATTTTTTTTTTTTTTTTTTTTTTTTTTGACATACACTCTTGCCCTACCATCCAAAATAATACATCATAGGGGCATTGCATTCCCCTTACACTTGAACTTTTACATAACTTTACAAATACTAATCTAATGACTCGAATTAAGATAATTGAAAAACTTGGAGTACTTTTAAAACATTTAGCACATATGGGGGTAATAAATGATGTTCTTCCCCATTACTCCATTATACTAGTACTTTACCCATGAGTCCCAATCGTCCCAAAACAATATGTACAAGGATATGACTCGACTTAGCAACCATGTAATCAACTAGATAATTAACTTGGGTTTTAAACAAATGTTGTAACAATAATGCACTAAAAATGAGTGCATACAAGGTAGGCTAAGGCGATTTGGGTGTACATTTTAGTGGGTGTAACAAATTCTTCCTTTAAGTAAAATGCTTAAAGGTCGAAACGAAAAGATAGGCTCTGAGGGGTGTACTAGGGGTATCGTGTACTAAAAATGAGTACAACGCAAAGGGTGTGGGAGAATTACTTGACCAATGTAGCCAATGTAATTATAACAAAAACACAGGTGTAAAACAATGGGTTAATCCTAATGCCTCTTATCATGTAGTAAATCTAACTACACGAATGTAGTCTCACTTGTGGCCTCGGAATGGTCCTAACGCAAGTTCTAGAATCTAAGTGCTACCGGTACACACATCATAGCATAAATGCTTTTCCTACCAATTCTAGGGGCGAACCTCACATATTTGGGGTGGAAAATTTTTTAGTGGTACGGTTTTTGTGCTAGTCATATAACTCCTATCCATGAGACGCTCATTAAGATCAAAGTTTCACTCCTATATGTTGTAAAAAATTTTAAATTTGGCACTAAAATTGCCTTAACAAGTATTTCTCTCAGTTTTATTACACATCTACTATTAAACAAACAAAAATCAAGCGCAATTGTATTCTCTAAAATCGTACTTTTACCCTCCCCTTACACTTAAGATGAACATTGTCCCCAATGTTCAAATAACAAGATGTAAAAGCATAAAGTAAAAGAATGAAATCAAATACTCCCCTGATTCGCTCGTTGGATAGTGAAATTACACGGTTAAATCTTCCTCCAAAGAGAATGTTGAAGCTCCATGACTAATGCATCGCCATAAGCTTGATTCCATAAACATTTCCTTGTCCAAAATAACCTGTTAACCTGAGAAAACAAACACGAAAACCTGCATAACATCGGCGGGATAAAATCTATATATAAGGATATAATGCTTGTGGAATGATAATTTTGCAGATTCCTGGAGATTATAAGTTGGAGATTTTAATAAAAACTTTTTATGAAAACAAAACTTTCAAAAATTTCTGGAAATTAAATCTGACGCCGTCAGGTTATAACCCTTGACGCCGTCAGAAATGACCTGACAAAAATTTTCATTTTAAGTTTCCGGAAAATTTCTGGAAAAACCTTTACCTTACTTCCAGGAAATCCTGCAAAACATCACTATGACTCGATACAAGCATTTGACTCAAACAAATACGAATATGTATGTTAATTTATTATTATTACGATTCATGTTAATTTGTGTTCTAATAAACCGATTTAGATTTCCCTTACACTTATCTTTTGCAAAATACCTTTATATGTAGTTAAGACGAAGTTAAAAACAACATAAAGCATTTTCACAAATTAGTTTTGAACATGAATCAATACTAATAAAATTAAACACACATACGGAAAATAAAATAAAACAAGCAAATAAATAAACACACAAAGCAAATAAAACAAATAAAGCTTGGGTTGCCTCCCAAGAAGCGCTTTTCTTTATTAACGAGTCTTGTAGCTAGACTCAAAGTCACGCTACCCTATGTAAGTGAGCTCGTCATCAAGGACGTCTTTAGGGTTAAGCTTGGATTGAAGTTTCCTATTGGTTCGCTTAGTACGATATGTCTTTTCAAACTTCTCTCCATCCGGGTCATACAATGTCATCTTAATATGCCATGACCCATCTCCATCTTTGGGTGGTTTATCCCAATTCCACTTATGATCATCTTCCTCACAAATCCACTTATTCATTCCTAGGTTAATTGGCAAAACTCCTAGGAAATCAATCATCTTTCTAAAAACTAGAGAGTCTTCAAATGGATCCAATTCGGTGTCCCTAGCCAAGAGTTGCTCCACCGAATGCGTTCGGTTAACAAAGTCCTCTTCTAGGTAAAATGGGCGTTGGGGTCCTATGAAGTCTCTATCAATCCAAGGTCCATATCTAGATGGTCTCCTATTTGATTCTAGCCAATGGGGTGTTGGTTCCTCACTAGTATCATAGGCATGTTTCTTAACATCATAGACAGACCAAGTATCTCCTTCTCCTACCGCTATCTTGGATTCCTTACAATCAATCATAGCACTAGCGGTCGCCAAAAATCCTCTACCTATCAACAAGGGGCATGTAGGGTCGCTAACCATATCAAGGACGTGGAAATCGGCTAAAATGGTTTAGTTTTCCAATGTGTACTAACACGTCCTTAACTACTCCAACCGGGTAAGCAACACTTCCATCCGCTAAGCCTATTATTACCTCGGTTTCTTCAAGTTTTCCAAGTTTTAGAGAGGTGTAGAGAGGTAACGGAAGTAGGTTAAGGCTTGATCCAAGATCGGCTAATGTGTCATAAGCCTCCGAATTACCGATCTTGCAAGGTAGAACAAATAAGCCCGGATCATCTAATTTCTTAGGTAGCTTGTTTTGAACAAAGGCGGTCCCTCTTTCGCCTAACTTGAGCTTCTTTTCATCCAACTCATCAACAACCGGACTTTCAAGGAGGAGCTCCTTGAATTCTTCGTCAAGGTTTTGAGTGGGAGGTGTTTCAACTATGTTGTTGACCAATTTGGATGTCATAACTTCTTGGTCATTTGGAACGACTTGGGTTTGTTTGAAACACGTGCTCATGGAATTGACCGAATAATATTGTGGACAAGAACTAGGGGACGAAACCGATGAAATAGCGTTGACATTTAGTTTCGGGTTCTTGACCGTGTTGCTAGGGAGTGCTCCCATTTCTCGGTCATTGAGGGCTTTCAACAAGGTGTCAATCTTATCGGTCATCTCGCTTTGTTTTTGTTTGAAATCGGCTTCAAACTTGGCTAAACGAGCTTCTTGAGATGCCATAAATTGAGACATCAATCCTTCAAAGTTATTGGTACTACCATTGCTGGAAGGATTGTTGTTGAAAGTACGGTTCGAGTTGGAACCGCTTGATTGGAAACGATTAGGTGGGTTGGAAGAATTGGTTTGTTGAGTGTTTTGGTTTTGTTTCCACCTAAGGTTCGGGTGATTTTTCCATGAAGGGTTGTATGAATCACCATAATGGTTTGGCTCGGGTTTGAACGTGTACCACTTGTCTCCCGCTCCGTCGGTACGCGAGGATGCGTAGTCCACAAAAGCTTGTTCGGGGAGTTCCATGCAATCACGAGTGTCGTGGGGACCACTACATAATTCACATGAGGAAGTGATTTTGTTCACTTGGCTTGAAAGTTTAGGAGCCTCGTAGGATTTCATGAGGAACTTGACTTGGTCTTCAAGTTCTATGATCCTACGGTCGGAAGTGCTTGAATTGTTCGAAGGCAAAGATATTGCCTTGACCGTTTTATTCAAATCACGGGGATCACTCCAACTTTCGTTGTCATAAAGAGCAAGATCCTCTAGGAGAGCCCATGATTGTTCCGCACTTAGATCACGTAGCTTGCCACCGGCCGATTGGTCAATGGTTTGCCTCGTGGAGAGATTGATATGGTCATAGAAGATTTGGACTTGGAGCCAAAGTTCTATGCCATGGTGAGGGACTTTTTGGAGTAAGTCCTTGAATCGAGTCCATGCCTCGTAGAGAGTTTTGCCTTGACGTTGTTGGAACATCAAGATAT
This sequence comes from Artemisia tridentata subsp. tridentata, assembly GCA_021014915.2. Taxonomy (NCBI): domain Eukaryota; kingdom Viridiplantae; phylum Streptophyta; class Magnoliopsida; order Asterales; family Asteraceae; genus Artemisia; species Artemisia tridentata. The sequence continues at coordinate 264,010,810 of CP139508.1, forward strand.
CATTCCTTAGCTTGGTAGTTCTTCCCGGTGGGAAAAACTGAGCAAGGAAACGAGTGGTGAGATCATCCCAAGAGGTAATGGATCCTGCGGGTTGACGTTCTAGCCACTGACTAGCTTGGTCCCGCAGAGAGAATTGGAAGAGACGCAATCGGGTCGTCTCTCGAGTGGCAACATCAAGGTCTATAGAATCAACGATTTTAAGAAAGTCCTTGAGATGTTGATTAGGATCTTCAGAACGAAGTCCATGGAATGCGCATCCACTTTGCACCAACCGGATGGTGTCGGATCGCAAGGGTGTGATATTGGCTCCTTGAGTGAGCTCAATGGTGTTTCGATAGCCATGGTGGCTAGGACGGGAATACTCTCCTAAAGTACGGGCTCTAGGAGGTGGTTGTGGTTGTTGTGGTGGTGGGTTGTGGGGGTTAAGGATATTACCATCTTCCATGATGTCAGACGGTATTGGTTACGAACAAAGACACGAAGAAAATAGATAGACTAAAGAAAACCTAGAAAAATAAAACAAAAATCTCACTAGAAAGGAATCTAGTGAGTAGACCTAATAGAAATAAAAATTCAACCTAAACAATAACTATTCCCCGGCAGCGGCGCCAAAAACTTGATGTGCGTGGTTTTGTAACCTTACAACAGGTTTTACCTCTCGAGGGATCTCAAGAGGCTTACAACCCCACCAGGCAGTGTACCTGACCGATGTAGTATAGTGTAGTGGTAAGTACGGGGGATTGATCGTTCTCCACAGGGAATAGTGTTCGTTAGGTATGAAAGGCTACTCTAATTAGGTCTAAGGGTTGAGGAAGATTCTTTTTATGTTTTTATAATTTTATGAAAGCAAGTAAAATCTCGGGTTTGAAGGAGTGGGCGGAATTAGTTGCTAGTCAACTAACCCAAATGACTACGAATGCAAATAAATAAAATAACAAAAATGAAAAGTGGTGAGAAACTTATGTGTAGAGAAATGTGTTTACTTAGATTTCCTTACTCCCTAACTATCTTTTACCGGTTAATTAGTGTGTATTAGTTGCGTGGATGACGGGTGTATTCCTTAATACCATTCGTGGGGTGGCGTACTTACTTCCCCAACTCTACAAGCTCCTACTTCACTCCTATGTCGAGCCGGCTAGGAAGCTCCTAACATGGGATCACTAGAATTCGCTTGTGCATTAAATACAACCATAAAAACCTTTAGTACGCGTTTGGTTCATGTTTCTTAAGACGTTCAAGCAAGTTACCGAATAGGAAGTTAGCCAGTTTTCTTAAGCCTAACATAGATAAACAATCATCCAATACAACTAACAACACACTAACAACCAATAATCAATAGCTAAGTTTCATTAGATCTAAGCAAACACAAGATAAAATTAGCCTAACATGTTAAACAAAAGACAAGCATAAGATAGAATCAAACAACACATAGACATATTCAATGATTAATTGATAACTTATCTTTCAATGAAACATGGAAGATCTCAAGGCAAGAAGCCCTGAAAAAGTAGCTAAAATCGTCTTAGGGTTTTATCCCAAAATTCCACACACTAAGCTCTCTTTAATGACAAAAGATTAGAAAACTATATATAGATTTTTGGATCTGACGGCGTCACCTTATGCATTGTGACGCCGTCACCTCGCCGCTTTTAGGGTTCCCGGGTGACCTTCTTGACGCCGTCCCTCTTTAGCTCTTCAAAAATCCATTCTGGCCTATCAAGGCTTGACGCCGTCGGATCATGAACGTGACGCCGTCCCCTTATGATTTAAGTCGTGACGCCCTTGATTTAGTTAAAGCGTGACGCCGTCAGAATTCACATGCTAACTCACTGGCCCGTCATGAGTAAATTTCACATCCCACTTTTTCTGCCAAGGCATGACGCCGTCAAGAGATGATTCTGACGCCGTCAAAGGTAAATTTCAGCCGATTTTGAGACTTTGCCGTTTTCTTCACTTTAATGCTCCAAAAACGTCCAAAATGCCTCCTTTTCCAGATTTCTCCTCAAAAGTACCTAAAATGACAAAAGGAACGATTTAGGGAAATATTTGATCAAATAAATACGATTTAAGGCTTAAATGACCCCTTAAAAGCGGTACACTTTTCGCCTCATCACGACTATTTGTTGTAATTACTTTTATATTAGCGTTAAATGACCCCTAACTTGTATTTTGATTAGAATAAAAGCGCATTTGCTTGAGGACAAGCAAATCTCAAGTGTAAGGGTATTTGATGAAGCGAAAAGTGTACCGCTTTTAGGGGGTCATTTAAGCCCTAAATCGTATTTATTTGATCAAATATTGCCCTAAATCGTTCCTTTTGTCATTTTAGGTACTGTGGAGAAGAAATCTGGAAAAGGAAGCATTTTGGACGTTTTTGGAGCATAAAAGTGAAGAAAACGACAAAGTCTCTAAATCTGCTGGAAAAGTACCTTTGACGGCGTCAAGCCCTAGTGTGACGCCGTCAGCCCTTGATAAGCCAGAGAGGATTTTGGAAGATTAAAGGGGGACGGCGTCAAGAAGGCCATCAAGAAACCCTAACCGCGGCGAGGTGACGGCGTCACGACCCAAAGGGTGACGCCGTCAGATCTGTTTTCCTATATATACTTTCATAATTTTTAGTCATTAGTGTGCAACTTTGTGAGGAGAAACCTTAGACGATTTTTCTGCCATTTTTAAGGGTTTTATACCCTTGGATCTCCCATGTTCAATTAAAGATAAGTAATCAATTAATCATTCAATATGTCTATGTGTTGTTTGATTATATCTTGTTCTTGTCTTTTATTTAACATGCTAGGCTAGATTTATCTTGTGTTTGCTTAGATCTAATGAAACCTAACTATTGATTATTGGTTGTTGGTGTGTTATTGATTGTATGAGATGATTGTTTATCGATGTTAGGCTTAAGAAAACTGGCTAACCTCCTATACGGTAACTTGCTTGAACCTCTTAAGAAACATGAACCAATGCGTACTAAGGTTTTTATGGTTGTATTTAATGCATGAGCGAATTCTAGTGATCCCATGTTAGGAGCTTCTTAGCCGGCTCGACATAGGAGTGAAGTAGGAGCTTATAGAGTTGGGCAAGTACGTACGCCACCCCATGATTGGTATTAAGGAATACACCCGTCATCCACGTAATTAATACACACCAATCAACCGGTAAAAGATAGTTAGGGAGTAAGGAAATCTAAGTAAACACATTTCTCCCCATATAAGTTCCACAACCTTTTTATTTTCAATTATTTTATTTTATTTGTAATTGTAGTTATTTGGGTTACTTGACTAGCAACTAATTCCGCCCACTCCTTCAAACACAAGATTTTACTTGCTTTTATAAAAATATAAAAATACAAAAAGAATCTTCCCTCACCCTTAGACCTATTTGAGTAGTTTTTCAATCTTAACGACACTATTCCCCTAGAGAACGATCAATCCCCCGGTACTTGCCACTTCACTATACTACATCGGTCAGGTACACTGCCTGGTGGGGATTGCAAGCCTCTTGAGATCCCTCGAGAGGTAAAACCTGTTGTAAGGTCGCAAAACCACGCATCAACCCACTCTCCATTCCTTGCATGGCTTTTCCCAACAGCCACCTGATCACCTTCAGAGAGTGCCATCAGTGCACTCACTCTAATTTCCTCATCTGAGGAGACCTCTTCTTCATCCCAATCATAAGCTTCAGCTATTAAAACCTTGTTCTTTGCCTGAACAGGTTTGGATGTTTGAGCAGCCTGAGACATAGAGGGATTAGTTTCAAGAATTGCAAGTTTAGCCTTGGCTTTCCTATATTTTGCTTCAAAGTCTTTTTGACCCTTGTTTTGAAATTGTTGGGTCGACTGAAACATTCTAGGTTGAAACTTGCTAGTTCCTGAGGAACTATTTCCTGAAAATTTGTAAGAGGGTTCTTAGGTGGTTTTAGAATAACAGTCCCTAGCAAAATGACCCTTTTTACCATAATTAAAGCATTCAGTGGTTTCATTTGCTTTTCCTTTTGAAAAGTTGGACTGGTTTCTTTTGATGAAACGTTTTGAACTAGCAAGGAGTGACCTCTCTTGGAATTCCAAGTTTAAATCTTTTAGGTACTCATCACTAGTCCTTTCATCAATTTCATCCTCAGAATCCTCTTGAAAGTCCTGCACAACACCATTAGTATAAAAAGCAGTTGATATGGGTGTGGAGGTCAAGGCCTTTTTGGACTCAAGAGCTTTTGAGTCAGGGTATCTCCTTGAGATTAAGTTGTCTTCATAGAAAAACTTACCATAGATCTCAAGGAGCTCAAGGGTTTGAATGTGATTAGCACTTAAGCATAGATTAAGTTGTGAAAGTCTAAGCTTTTATTGCACAAGAATACCTTACCCACTTTTCTCTATCTGTTTGCTATTTATAGGCAAACAGATCAAGAGTACTGAAGATTAAAACTAGATAACCTAATAGGAAGCGTGTCTGACAACTACAACAGTAGTTGTCATTTCCAAGAACCAATAGGATTGCGCCAATAAGTCTTCGAGTGTCTGACCTTACACTTTTTAGACTTTTGGCCACTTGAGGGATGGTTTGTCTAACCCCGATAAGACTTGTTCTTATCTTCTTAAAACCTTTCCTCTTTTCCCGCCTTTTATTCAGGCTTTAGGTTCTTCAGGCATTTGTCTTCAGTCTTCAGTTGTTGTTGTTGAGGAGACTGGGTTCAGTGAGCTCTTGTCTAAAGCTCACTGATCCATTACCTCCTTCTTCGTCTCAAGTAACACTTCAGTGAGTACCGCCTCACTGTGTGGTGAATCTTTCTTCTTAGACTCGTCCTGAGCATCTTGAAGGTAACTCACTGAGTGACTGTTCACTCAGTGACTTGGAATGTTTTCGGTTTAATTTACACTTAGCTTAATTTGTATCCCAATCTTGTTTTAACGACTCTTGGGTACTGAAGGACCCAACAGTACTTCAAAAGGAACTTATGATAGGCCAATTCCTCATATGTCGGAAATTTTTTCTAAAAACCCTATAGTCATCATCTAGTTCCTTCTCCAAGTTATTACTAAGGGTAGTGTTATCCGTACAAGGACTGGTTCTAAACTCAATTTCTCTCTCAATTAATTCATTAAGCTTCCTAAGTTTATTGATTTCCTTCTCAATTTGGTCACGTAACAAAGTAATTGCTTTGGGTGGGACGAATTGAGCGAGGAAACGAGAAGTAATATCATACCAAGATGAGATAGATCCCGCAGGTAAATGCCAGAGCCAATGACTAACTTGGTCACGTAGAGAGAATTGGAAGAGACGCAAGCGTGTCGTCTCTTGAGTTGTAACATCAAGGTCTATGGAATCTACGATTTTGAGGAAATCCTTGAGATGTTGATTTGGATCTTCGGAACGAAGTCCATGGAATTCACATCCGCTTTGCACCAACTGGATGGTGTCAGATCACAAGGGAGACACATTGGCTCTTTAGGGGAGCTCAATGGTGTTTCAATAGCCTTGGTGGCTAGGTCAAGAGTACTCACCTAGAGTACGAGCTCGAGGTGGGTCTTGGTTAATTGGTGGAGCTTGGTGTTGTTGGTTGATAGGTTCAAAGATGGCTTCACCCAGCATGATGGCGAATGAAGGGATACGAACAAAGGGAATGAAGAAAAGATAGACTAAAGAAGGCTAATAAAAGAAAATAAAAATCTCACTTGATAGGAATCTAGTGAGTAGACCTAAAAGAGATAGAAATTGAACCTAAACAAAAACTATTCCCCGGCAGCGGCGCCAAAAACTTGATGCGAGGATTGCATCCACGCAAAAGGTTTTACTTCTCAAGGGATCTTGAGAAGGTTGCAATCCTCCAGGCAGTGCACCTGATCATTTTAGTGTAGTATAGGTATGTCCGGGGGATTGATCGTTCTCTAGGGGAATAATGTCGTTAGGTCAAGATGTATTGATCGTTCTCTAGGTATTTCCGGGGGATTGATCGTTCTCTAGGGGAATAATGTCGTTAGGTCAAGATTCTTTTTGTATTTTTATATTTTTTGAAAGCAATTAAAATCTCGTTTCTGAAGGGGTGGGCAGAATTAGTTGTTAATCAACTAACCCAAAATCTAATTATAAAACTAAAATTAAACTAAAATTACAATAAAAAAAGTAAATTGGTGAACTTCTTAGGAAAAGCGTGTTTACTTAGATTTAATTACTCCCTAGTATCTCCTATTGATTCGTTGAATTGTCACGTCCTTGTTTTATTTGAAGTGTCGTATTCATTATTATTGGTCGTGGGGAGGTGCCGAAGTCCCCAACTTTATGAATATTATTCTCCCCTAAATCCCTTAACATACATTAAGTTTTCTTGGATCTACAAGCCGCAATTCACGCAATAAATACAATGAACAAAACCAATAGTGCACTCTACGGTTGCGTTTTTAAAATGTTCAAGCCAGTTACATATAAGAGGTCAGCCAGTTTTCTTAACCTAATGCGATAATAATCAACTAAACAAGAGACAACAAATCAATATTCAATAACTAGGTTTCATTAGATCTAAGGAAACACAAGCAAACTTAAGCTAGCATGATATATAGAAGAAAATATAAACAATTAATCAAACAACACATAGACATATTGAATGATTAAAAGAATAACTTATCTTCAATAAAGCATAAGGTTCAAGGGTTTAAAAACCCTTACAATGCTGCTAAAATTCGACTAGGGTTTATTCTCCAAAGATGTCACCCTTACAATAAAAACTTTCGAAAATATATATAGGAATACAGTTCTGACAGCGTCAGGTTATAGCCTCTGACGCTGTCAACTCGCCGTGGTTTAGGGTTTCGTCTGTGTAATCGCCGCTCTGACGGCGTCAGAAAGGGATCTGAGGCTGTCACTTGTAAAATCCTTCTGAGCCGTCTCTTGTTAACTTAAAGCGTGACGTCCATCTTCTTTTAACACCTGACGGCGACAGGTTATAAAGTCTTCAAAACTCTATGAGGCGTCACTTGTTAGCTTAACACTAGAAAATCCATCTTGAATTACAAGGGACGGTGTCACGTTGTAGCATGTGACGCCGTCAGACACTATTTTCTTACAGGTTTTTCGTGACTTCTTCATTTTCTTCACTTTTTCGTCCAAATATGCTCCAAAAGTGCCAATTTCCAGAATTCTTGTCCCAATTACCTAAAATACAAAAAGAAACAATTTGAGGAAATATTTTATCACATTTACTCGATTTTAGGCTTAAATGACCCCTTAAAAAGGTACCAAATAAATCCTTATCACCCAGCGTCTCCCATCCTAAGAGAATCCATATGATTAAACTCCGTTATTTTCTTCAACCAATGGCGGTTATCTTACGAGAAAATGTCTTTTGTCTAGTAAAAGATTGTGAGTATCTACCGGCATGTTGTGCTCATAGGCTTTATTGCATTCTCACTAGACAACCGTACAATCTCGCTTACTTCTTCGCTATGCGAATAATGCATCTCAAGGACAATAACTCTAAATTAATGCCCTATGGGATGCTCCTAACTCATCTCTACAACTATTTCTTGGAATCATATCCATACACCCAAAATCCTCAATACTAACTCTTCTATCGATTCATGGAACCCATAACTGAGTCACATATATCATCTTTTCTCCAACCAGAAAGATTTCCAATTGATGATCAAGCGAGACGCATCGGGGGAGACTGAAGTCAATGGACATTGACACCTAGAAGTTATTCAATGGAAGTAGAAGAACAAGACAACATATTTCTTAATAGTAGTATTAATCTCTAATATATGTTTGATATATGATGTATTTTGATGAGTTTAGATTTTATTGCATTAAAACATATTCCTTCTTGAATGCATGTGTCCTGAACTTGCTCAAAACCTATTCTGATAAAGTAACTCTCAGATAGTATATGTTAGTTACAGGATTAAAGAAATGTAAAACAGGGTGAAAACCTGATCACCTACTGGTGACGGTCCCCTAAAGGGGCGACGGTCCCGAGTATTTAAAAGACCGTCCCCTATTTAAGGGTCCGTCCAATGTAGGTCATGGGTTTCTGGACTATTTCTTCCTTCCTGCAATCCTTGACTCTATTGCATGTTTATCACCACCATTTCCAGGTTTAGTTAAACAAATATTAGTTCTATAAACCTCCTAATGCATACTTTGCCTAAACTATAATCATACTTGATTATTTAAACTTCTCTTCTCTTCTTCTTCATCCTCATCTTCACCATTCTTCATCTCTTCTTCACCTCCTACAATGGGTTCTTCTTCAACTTCATTGTTCCTCCCAAACAAAAAGCCTAAAATCACCATCATACCACCACAAACCAACTTCATTGACCTCACTCAAGAAGACACTACTCCCTCTAAAAAATCTCTACCATCAACTCCTCAAGCTCCTAGTGCACCTCTCAAAACACCCTCAACCAAAGGAACATCCTCATCTTCAATAAGGCCTAGCTCATCTCCATTCTCATCATTCATCAAAAATTTATCACCCTTGCTCACTCACTCTAGCTCGGCCGCATATACACCATTTGGTAGCAACTTATCACCTTCTTTTACCATTCCTAACTGTCCAATTTCACCAAATACCTCTTTGTCTCTATCACCCAGTGGGCCTTTGGACTAAACTCTTTCTACTCCACCACCATCTCCAATCATGGGGTATCCTCTTCTCTACAACTTTGTGAACAACCATGTAAGTTACTCAAACATGAAACACTTGTGGTTCTTGTGATTCTTGGCCGATTATCTAGAGAGAGAAAGGGATGAGAATGGGAGTTTCTTTAGAGAGAGAAAGTGAAGGAAAAATGTGAAGGTTAGATTAGAAGCTCCAACCCTTCACACACTTGGGAAGGGGTATTTATGCTAATAGCTAAGTTGCCCCGAGGGGGCTGTGAAGTGAGCTGACAGTGGGTAAAGACCCGACCCAACTCCAAAAATACTAATATAACTAAACTAATACTAATAATACTAATAATCCTACGAGCTACTAAATGCTAATGGGTACTCGGGGTGACCGAGTCTTCATATGAATATTTATATTCCTAACAATCTCCCCCTAAGGAAGGTCACCCCGGAAATTACATTTTGAATTCTAGCATTCTATCATATGAATTTGTCTTCCTAGCTCGTAGTCTTTGATTCTTCAAAGTCATTAATCTTTGTGCATTCAGTAGTGAACTTTTGATGACTGATCATTTGTCTTGGATGATCTTTGAGGATTCTTTGAGATTGTCATCCAATATACTTCTTCAAGTCATCTTGTTGCAGTAATGATTCCATGTGTTGTTGTGATCTTTGAGCATTCCTTGAGATCATCAGCCACCGTAAATCTCCGAGCTCATCAGTTGTAGTATTATTGCCTCCATGTGATTTTTGTGACCTTTGAACTGCATGCTCACACTTTTCTAGATCATGATAACTTCATCAGAGTTGCGGAAGCTGTGTTGTAGGTCTTTTAACTATCATGATGTCTTTGATAATGATTTGTAAGTGTGAGCATGGAGTGTGGATTGACACGTCTCTACTGAAATCAGGAACCACCATCACCATCTTTATATGAATCTGAAATAGAACAGTTAGCAATAAAGTTGGAGAACGAATATGGCTTTGTCATTCGCTCGGTGTGGTTGGATTAACCTTCGATTCCGTGAGGACTGACCTGTGATCAGGTAGAATTCCCTTTAAAGAGAATTCTCCATGACAGGAATTTCCAGCTTGTTTTATAGACTCATCCAACGAATGAACATTGGAGTCGTCATAACAAGCATGTTCTCTTACCGGAACGCCTCAAAGCAGACAGCACGGTAGAGTGAATCAGTGATTTAAATACCCACTGATTGACGAGAAATTGATTATAAAAATCACTCGCGTGTCACTAGATAAACATTTTATGCAACACGATGAGGGTTTTATACATTGAATCACATTTCTGTCATAAACACTTTTGTTCGAAAATTTTCACAATCAATGTGCTCGAAAATTAGTTGGTGAGCACATTGAAGGGTTTTCCAAAAGCATCCGTCAATCCATTTCCTGGAACAGGATTGATTCAAAAGCGAATCGCCCCATCGTATCTTTCCAGTTGTCACAAGTTTGATCCATGAAGGATCTCACATGTCACCCACCAAGAGCTTGTTTGATGTTGGCTCTAGAAGGATTTCCATCTTCATTGTGAATACTTTACGTATCACTCGGATGTTCTTGGCAATACCATAAGGATAATGCGTAGGACTCTTAATATATGTTTTCTTACTTTTCACGATGTATGAAACAGCAAGCATATTGGAAATGTGTCCTAATGATATTTATGGATGATCTCTTGGCTCTAGACTCAATAATGCGTTTTGATTTAGTAATCGGAGGCTAGAGCAGACTGCCACCTTTTCAATATCAACTAACTCGGAGTGAGAGAGTCAATAGTAATGAGTAAATCTCCGTGTGAATGAAACAAGAGTCTTTTGAGAGACCTTGAGTGGCTAGGGAGGGTTGTGCAGCGTATCACTGGGTCCATGATACTTTGTCTTCAATGTCAGCAATCAACTAAGTGATTCTGACAGCATATGTATTGACCCGGTTTCTGCCTAAAGTGTAAGGAGGGCTTCTTTCTTTTCACCATTTATCTTTACATTTCTTTTTCATTCTTCAACCCCTTCAGCGCTTACCGAGACTTCATTACTAGCACCTTGTTAGTTTTGTTCCAGTACTAGCTCCATCTCAGTCGGCACTTTTCCCTTATTCACTTTTCTCCCTTTTAATCATTCCTAAGGACTTTTATTCTAACTAGAGGATTGTCCCTGGGAAGATCCCTCCGGTTCTGGCTGGATCATGGGAACTAATACCTAACCTCACCATCCTTATAACTCCAGTACATTAAAATAAGATTGGTCAGTCTTTGGTACTCTTCCACAATTGCCATCATAAACCATTTGCTCCCCCTCAATATGTGCATCGATATATGAAAGAGTTTAGCACATATGGGAGAGCCTACACTTGAGTCCAAAAGATCACATTTTATCAGTTTTCATATTTAAATCACATTCTCTCCACCGATCAAAAATTTCAAACCTTTTGAGATTTGTGATCCCAATTGATTTAAATAAGTTTAGAAAATATGGGAGAAATTGTGGTCCGATTCAATATATGCTGATACTGGAACATTACGATGCTCCCCCTCAATCAATGAGGGAGAATGTTAGTGTCAGGTATGATAAGTTTGGAAGATTTTGAATTTGAAAAATCATACACTGACACATAAAAACCACATATTAATCACTGCTTATTATGTACAAAGATAATCGTTATGACACAAATGATGTTGACCTTTTCGCTTCCCTGAGGGAGTCAGTAGTCAGCATCAATTATCCATCCACCAACAAATCTTCTCAAGTATTGTAGATCCCCACTCGGCGAGACCAGAATTAGTAATGCTTTGTTGAAGTGAAGGTAGTGGTGGTGATGACAGTGTTGTTGTTGTTGTTGTTGTTGCTGATGTTGTTGTTATGGTGAATTCAGAGCCAGTCAATAGAGTTTGAACATCTGATCAAATGGTTAGAGCGGGAACAAGCACATTCATATCGGCCATGGAATCTGCATAAGAATATCAACACAGATTTACATACATACAGATTCACTCTTCATTAACAGCTACCACATAGCAGCTTGTCGACTCATAATACCATATTCATCTCATAATCAAACCATAGTCAGGAAATACATCAAACCGCTATCTAACATGAAGAGCAACCAGCAATCATGAACATGACAATTCATTCATATTTCAACATTCAACTCAGGATCTTAGGGACAAGATTCTAACATGATAGCTATATACCTAAGCATATCCTGAGTGCACATGCACTAAATCAACAAAAATTAAGCAGCTATCGACTAACAAAAGTCAATCAACATTTGAAACTTATTCAATCAGATCATACCAATGCCAGTGGAGTATTAAAGAACATCAAACACAATGGGTTTTCTAACTCCTTTTAGATTTTGGTTTTTAAAGTACTTAGGGGATTAAACGAGGATTCCAAAGTGACACAAATGGACCTTATAGTTTCATAAAGCTAGGATATTATAAGCAAATTGCACATAATGCCCTAATCTTTCTAACAACTAACACTTTTGGCCATTTGAAATAAAGCTTAGTAAGATCCTCTTCAACTAATACCCCATTAACTACAAAACCTTTTCTAACAATTATGAGATAACCAAGAAACTCGTTTGATGATATTGATGAGGCGAAAAGTGTACCGCTTTTAAGGGGTCATTTAAGCCTTAAATCGTATTTATTTGATCAAATATTGCCCTAAATCGTTCCTTTTGCCATTTTAGGTACTTTTGAGGAGAAATCTGGAAAAGGAGGCATTTTGGACGTTTTTGGAGCATTAAAGTGAAGAAAACGGCAAAGTCTCAAGAATCGGCTAAAAGTTACTCTTGACGGCGTCACAATTAACATGGGACGGCGTCATGCCTTGGCAAGAAAAGTTGGATGTGAAATTTACTCATGACGGGCCAGTGAGTTTGCATGAGAATTCTGACGGCGTCACGCTTTAACTAAATCAAGGGCGTCACGGCTTAAATCATAAGGGGACGGCGTCACGTTATAGGTCCGACGGCGTCAAGCCTTGATAAGCCAGAATGGATTTTTGAAGAGCTAAAGAGGGACGGCGTCAAGATGGTCATCCGGGAACCCTAAAAGCGGCGAGGTGACGGCGTCACAATGCATAAGGTGACGCCGTCAGATGTCAAAGTCTATATATAGTTTTCTAATTTTTTGTCATTAAGGAGAGCTTAGTGTGTGGAATTTTGGGATAAAACCCTAAGACGATTTTAGCTACTTTTTCAGGGCTTCTTGCCTTGAGATCTTCCATGTTTCATTGAAAGATAAGTTATCAATTAATCATTCAATATGTCTATGTGTTGTTTGATTCTATCTTATGCTTGTCTTTTGTTTAACATGTTAGGCTAATTTTATCTTGTGTTTGCTTAGATCTAATGAAACCTAGCTATTGATTATTGGTTGTTAGTGTGTTGTTAGTTGTATTGGATGATTGTTTATCTATGTTAGGCTTAAGAAAACTGGCTAACTTCCTATTCGGTAACTTGCTTGAACGTCTTAAGAAACATGAACCAAACGCGTACTAAAGGTTTTTATGGTTGTATTTAATGCACAAGCGAATTCTAGTGATCCCATGTTAGGAGCTTCCTAGCCGGCTCGACATAGGAGTGAAGTAGGAGCTTGTAGAGTTTGGGGAAGTAAGTACGCCACCCCACGAATGGTATTAAGGAATACACCCGTCATCCACGCGACTAATACACACTAATTAACCGGTAAAAGATAGTTAGGGAGTAAGGAAATCTAAGTAAACACATTTCTCTACACATAAGTTTCTCACCACTTTTCATTTTTGTTATTTTATTTTATTTGCATTTGTAGTTATTTGGGTTAGTTGACTAGCAACTAATTCCGCCCACTCCTTCAAAACCCGAGATTTTACTTGCTTTCATAAAATTATAAAAACATAAAAAGAATCTTCCTCAACCCTTAGACCTAATTAGAGTAGCCTTTCACACCTAACGAACACTATTCCCTGTGGAGAACGATCAATCCCCCGTACTTACCACTACACTATACTACATCGGTCAGGTACACTGCCTGGTGGGGTTGTAAGCCTCTTGAGATCCCTCGAGAGGTAAAACCTGTTGTAAGGTTGCAAAACCCACGCATCAAGTTTTTGGCGCCGCTGCCGGGGAATAGTTATTGTTTAGGTTGAATTTTTATTTCTATTAGGTCTACTCACTAGATTCCTTTCTAGTGAGATTTTTGTTTTATTTTTCTAGGTTTTCTTTAGTCTATCTATTTTCTTCGTGTCTTTGTTCGTAACCATTACCGTCCGACATCATGGAAGATGGTAATATCCTTAACCCCCACAACCCACCACCACAACAACCACCACCACCTCCTAGAGCCCGTACTTTAGGAGAGTATTCCCGTCCTAGCCACCATGGCTATCGAAACACCATTGAGCTCACACAAGGAGCCAATATCACACCCTTGCGATCCGACACCATCCGGTTGGTGCAAAGCGGATGCGCATTCCATGGACTTCGTTCTGAAGATCCTAATCAACATCTCAAGGACTTTCTTAAAATCGTTGATTCTATAGACCTTGATGTTGCCACTCGAGAGACGACCCGATTGCGTCTCTTCCAATTCTCTCTGCGGGACCAAGCTAGTCAGTGGCTAGAACGTCAACCCGCAGGATCCATCACCTCTTGGGATGATCTCACCACTCGTTTCCTTGCTCAGTTTTTCCCACCGGGAAGAACTACCAAGCTAAGGAATGATATCTTGATGTTCCAACAACGTCAAGGCGAAACTCTCTACGAGGCATGGACTCGATTCAAGGACTTACTCCAAAAAGTCCCTCACCATGGCATAGAACTTTGGCTCCAAGTCCAAATCTTCTATGACCATATCAATCTCTCCACGAGGCAAACCATTGACCAATCGGCCGGTGGCAAGCTACGTGATCTAAGTGCGGAACAATCATGGGCTCTCCTAGAGGATCTTGCTCTTTATGACAACGAAAGTTGGAGTGATCCCCGTGATTTGAATAAAACGGTCAAGGCAATATCTTTGCCTTCGAACAATTCAAGCACTTCCGACCGTAGGATCATAGAACTTGAAGACCAAGTCAAGTTTCTCATGAAATCCTACGAGGCTCCTAAACCTTCAAGCCAAGTGAACAAAATCACTTCTTCATGTGAGTTATGTAGTGGTCCCCACGACACTCGTGATTGCATGGAACTCCCCGAACAAGCTTTTGTGGACTACGCATCATCGCGTACCGACGGAGCGGGAGATAAGTGGTACACTTTCAAGCCCGAGCCAAACCCTTATGGTGATTCATATAACCCCTCATGGAAAAATCACCCGAACCTTAGGTGGAAACAAAACCAAAACACACAACAACCCAATTCTTCCAACCCACCTAATCGTTTCCAATCAAGCGGTTCCAACTCGAACCGTACTTTCAACAACAATCCTTCCGGCAATGGTAGTACCAATAACTTTGAAGGATTGATGTCTCAATTTATGGCATCTCAAGAAGCTCGTTTAGCCAAGTTTGAAGCCGATTTCAAACAAAAACAAAGCGAGATGACCGACAAGATTGACACCTTGTTGAAAGCCCTCAATGACCGAGAAATGGGAGCACTCCCTAGCAACACGGTCAAGAACCCGAAACTAAACGTCAACGCTATTTCATCGGTTTCGTCCCCTAGTTCTTGTCCACAATATTATTCGGTCAATTCCATGAGCACGTGTTTCAAACAAACCCAAATCATTCCAAGTGACCAAGAAGTTATGACATCCAAATTGGTCAACAACATAGTTGAAACACCTCCCACTCAAAACCTTGACGATGAATTCAAGGAGCTCCACCTTGAAAGTCCGGTTGTTGATGAGAAGAAGCTCAAGTTAGGCGAAAAAGGGACCGCCTTTGTTCAAAACAAGCTACCTAAGAAGTTAGATGATCCGGGCTTATTTGTTCTACCTTGCAAGATCGGTAATTCGGAGGCTTATGATACATTAGCCGATCTTGGATCAAGCCTTAACCTACTTCCGTTACCTCTCTACACCTCTTTAAAACTTGGAAAACTTGAAGAAACCGAGGTGATAATAGGCTTAGCGGATGGAAGTGTTGCTTACCCGGTTGGAGTAGTTAAGGACGTGTTAGTACACATTGGAAAGCTAACCATTTTAGCCGATTTCCACGTCCTTGATATGGTTAGCGACCCTACATGCCCCTTGTTGATAGGTAGAGGATTTTTGGCGACCGCTAGTGCTATGATTGATTGTAAGGAATCTAAGATAGCGGTAGGAGAAGGAGATACTTGGTCAGTCTATGATGTTAAGAAACACGCCTATGATACTAGTGAGGAACCGACACCCCATTGGTTAGAATTAAATAGGAGACCATCTAGATATGGACCTTGGATTGATAGAGACTTCATAGGACCCCAACGCCCATTTTACCTAGAAGAGGACTTTGTTAACCGAACGCATTCGGTGGAGCAACTCTTGGCTAGGGACACCGAATTGGATCCATTTGAAGACCCTCTAGTTTTTAGAAAGATGATTGATTTCCTAGGAGTTTTGCCAATTAACCTAGGAATGAATAAGTGGATTTGTGAGGAAGATGATCATAAGTGGAATTGGGATAAACCACCCAATGATGGAGATGGGTCATGGCATATCAAGATGACATTGTATGACCCGGATGGAGAGAAGTTTGAAAAGACATATCGTACTAAGCGAACCAATAGGAAACTTCAATCCAAGCTTAACCCTAAAGACGTCCTTGATGACGAGCTCACTTACATAGGGTAGCGTGACTTTGAGTCTAGCTACAAGACTCGTTAATAAAGAAAGGCGCTTCTTGGGAGGCAACCCAAGCTTTATTTATTTTATTTGCTTTGTGTGTTTATTTATTTGTTTGCTTGTTTTTATTTGTTTCCGTATGTGTGTTTAATTTTTATTCTTATTGATTCATGTTCAAAACTAATTTGTGAAAATGCTTTATGTTGTTTTTAACTTCGTCTTAACTACATATAAAGGTATTTTGCAAAAGATAAGTGTAAGGGAAATCTAAATCGGTTTATTAGAACACAAATTAACATGAATCATAATAATAATAAATTAACATACATATTCGTATTTGTTTGAGTCAAATGCTTGTATCGAGTCATAATGATGTTTTGCAGGATTTCCAGGAAGTAAGGTAAAGGTTTTTCCAGAAATTTTCCGGAAACTTAAAATGAAAATTTTTGTCAGGTCATTTCTGACGGCGTCAGGGGTTATAACCTGACGACGTCAGATTTAATTTCCAGAAATTTTTGAAAATTTTGTTTTCATAAAAAGTTTTTATTAAAATCTCCAACTTATAATCTCCAGGAATCTGCAAAGTTATCATTCCACAAGCATTATATCCTTATATATAGATTTTTCCCGCCGATGTTATGCAGGTTTTCGTGTTTGTTTTCTCAGGTTCAACAGGTTATTTTGGACAAGGAGATGTTTATGGAATCAAGCTTATGGCGATGCATTAGTCATGGAGCTTCAACATTCTCTTTGGAGGAAGATTTAACCGTGTAATTTCATTATCCAACGAGCGAATCAGGGGAGTATTTGATTTCATTCTTTTACTTTTTACTTTTACATCTTGTTATTTGAACATTGGGGACAATGTTCATCTTAAGTGTAAGGGGAGGGTAAAAGTACGATTTTAGAGAATACAATTGCGCTTGATTTTTGTTTGTTTAATAGTAGATGTGTAATAAAACTGAGAGAAATACTTGTTAAGGTAATTTTAGGGCCAAATTTAAAATTTTTTACAACATATAGGAGTGAAACTTTGATCTTAATGAGCGTCTCACGGATAGGAGTTATATGACTAGCACAAAAAACCGTACCACTAAAAAATTTTCCACCCCCAAATATGTGAGGTTCGCCCCTAGAATTGGTAGGAAAAGCGTTATGCTATGATGTGTGTACCGGTAGCACTTAGATTCTAGAACTTGCGTTAGGACCATTCCAAGGCCACAAGTGAGACTACATTCGTGTAGTTAGATTTACTACATGATAAGAGGCATTAGGATTAACCCATTGTTTTACACCTGTGTTTTTGTTATAATTACATTGGCTACATTGGTCAAGTAATTCTCCCACACCCTTTGCGTTGTACTCATTTTTAGTACACGATACCCCTAGTACACCCCTCAGAGCCTATCTTTTCGTTTCGACCTTTAAGCATTTTACTTAAAGGAAGAATTTGTTACACCCCACTAAAATGTACACCCAAATCGCCTTAGCCTACCTTGTATGCACTCATTTTTAGTGCATTATTGTTACAACATTTGTTTAAACCCAAGTTAATTATCTAGTTGATTACATGGTTGCTAAGTCGAGTCATATCCTTGTACATATTGTTTTGGGACGATTGGGACTCGTGGGTAAAGTACTAGTGTAATGGAGTAATGGGGAAGAACATCATTTATTACCCCCATATGTGCTAAATGTTTTAAAAGTACTCCAAGTTTTTCAATTATCTTAATTCGAGTCATTAGATTAGTATTTGTAAAGTTATGTAAAAGTTCAAGTGTAAGGGGATGCAATGCCCCTATGATGTATTATTTTGGATGGTAGGGTAAAAGTGTATGCAAAAAAAAAAAAAAAAAAAAAAAAAAAAAAAAAAAAAAAAAAAAAAAAAAAAAAAAATCGAAAAAATCAAGAAAAATACAAAAAAATGAGAAAATGAAAAATAGAAAAAACATACGGACTACCATCCCGTTTCATTTTATGTTTGTTTTATGTTTATTTTTATGTTTTTGTTATTTTGTTATTTTGTTTCTAGCTTAAGATCGAGTCTAGTCTTGGCTTAGCAACGTTGTATAGTACATGTAATTGATCAAGATCTTTAACTAGCCACCAGTAAAATATCCCGTATCCAACAAAACCGTGTTTTCCTTTTCCCTACACCTAACGTTATAACCCATTTAAAAGCCCTCTTTGATAGTTTATCTTAGGTGCTTACGCCTAGTGGAGGAGGTTTTCGATCCTTTCCCAAGCCTATGGTAATCTATTTGCTATGACAGGTAGTGAGAGATATTTTCCGTTTTCATTTATGAGATTTATTTTGATGACACTTGAGAGATGTGAGTATCTAAACACTACTTGTGAGGTGCTAGTATATAATCTCCGTGCTTATTATGATTGAAGTGGAACGATTATTTGTTGTAATTACTTTTATGTTTGCATTAAATGACCCCTAACTTGTATTTTGATTAGAATAAAAGCGCATTTGCTTGAGGACAAGCAAATCTCAAGTGTAAGGGTATTTGATGAGGCGAAAAGTGTACCGCTTTTAAGGGGTCATTTAAGCCTTAAATCGTATTTATTTGATCAAATATTGCCCTAAATCGTTCCTTTTGCCATTTTAGGTACTTTTGAGGAGAAATCTGGAAAAGGAGGCATTTTGGACGTTTTTGGAGCATTAAAGTGAAGAAAACGGCAAAGTCTCAAGAATCGGCTAAAAGTTACTCTTGACGGCGTCACAATTAACATGGGACGGCGTCATGCCTTGGCAAGAAAAGTTGGATGTGAAATTTACTCATGACGGGCCAGTGAGTTTGCATGAGAATTCTGACGGCGTCACGCTTTAACTAAATCAAGGGCGTCACGGCTTAAATCATAAGGGGACGGCGTCACGTTATAGGTCCGACGGCGTCAAGCCTTGATAAGCCAGAATGGATTTTTGAAGAGCTAAAGAGGGACGGCGTCAAGATGGTCATCCGGGAACCCTAAAAGCGGCGAGGTGACGGCGTCACAATGCATAAGGTGACGCCGTCAGATGTCAAAGTCTATATATAGTTTTCTAATTTTTTGTCATTAAGGAGAGCTTAGTGTGTGGAATTTTGGGATAAAACCCTAAGACGATTTTAGCTACTTTTTCAGGGCTTCTTGCCTTGAGATCTTCCATGTTTCATTGAAAGATAAGTTATCAATTAATCATTCAATATGTCTATGTGTTGTTTGATTCTATCTTATGCTTGTCTTTTGTTTAACATGTTAGGCTAATTTTATCTTGTGTTTGCTTAGATCTAATGAAACCTAGCTATTGATTATTGGTTGTTAGTGTGTTGTTAGTTGTATTGGATGATTGTTTATCTATGTTAGGCTTAAGAAAACTGGCTAACTTCCTATTCGGTAACTTGCTTGAACGTCTTAAGAAACATGAACCAAACGCGTACTAAAGGTTTTTATGGTTGTATTTAATGCACAAGCGAATTCTAGTGATCCCATGTTAGGAGCTTCCTAGCCGGCTCGACATAGGAGTGAAGTAGGAGCTTGTAGAGTTTGGGGAAGTAAGTACGCCACCCCACGAATGGTATTAAGGAATACACCCGTCATCCACGCGACTAATACACACTAATTAACCGGTAAAAGATAGTTAGGGAGTAAGGAAATCTAAGTAAACACATTTCTCTACACATAAGTTTCTCACCACTTTTCATTTTTGTTATTTTATTTTATTTGCATTTGTAGTTATTTGGGTTAGTTGACTAGCAACTAATTCCGCCCACTCCTTCAAAACCCGAGATTTTACTTGCTTTCATAAAATTATAAAAACATAAAAAGAATCTTCCTCAACCCTTAGACCTAATTAGAGTAGCCTTTCACACCTAACGAACACTATTCCCTGTGGAGAACGATCAATCCCCCGTACTTACCACTACACTATACTACATCGGTCAGGTACACTGCCTGGTGGGGTTGTAAGCCTCTTGAGATCCCTCGAGAGGTAAAACCTGTTGTAAGGTTGCAAAACCCACGCATCAGATATAAAATTTGAAATCACTCTCCCCCTCAATCAATGACCCGTATTCTAGTTAAAGAGTTGTAGTCATTGATTTAGTGGAAAATTTTATGCACAATCCAAGTCAGAAGGACTTTCAACCAACATGTTACCACCATGTGTCTCACAAATAATTTTCAGAAGAATCATAGATGGAAAATTATTTGCATACAAAGAAGATTTCTCTTCCTTTACAAGAAATGATGCACTGAAACGTACATCAAATCGGGAAAACATGGATATAAAGTAATCCATGCCCAGGTGAACATCACCCGGTGGGAGGAACAACCGACTTTTTGGCGACGTGCTTTCCCCATTTTGAAACACGGGTTGCTATCTAAAGTAATAGCAAGCCATTTAGGCATGTTTTGAAAACTTTTTGAACTTCTGCTCGAACTTCATTTAAAGACCCGTGTCATTATTGAATGACATTTCTAGGACTGTAAATGTTATCGATACCAGAAGACATGCCTTGAAAAACTATTTTTGGTATTTTCTATTTTTCAGATTTTTATGGTTTTTCTTGGTTTTATATTTTTCTATTTACAATTTGGTTTTATACAAGTTTTATGAAATTGGAAAAAATATTTTTGAGTTTTTATGATTTTATGTATTTACAAAGGATACATGAAGAATTACCACCTTAATTCTTCTTTGATAGATTTGTTCTTCGCCACCTTGATGAACTTGATGCAGCAGCTGTAACACCCCAACCCGACAAGGGTAAAGATATCACAATAATGGATTCATATCAGATCAAAACAGAGCATACATCTACATTAATACAAAAATCTCAAAGGATTACAAATGAAATACTGAATCTACAAGGTTACAATGAAAGCTTCCAAAACTAATTCTAAAACATAATATCTTCTATCCAACTCTAATCCAGAATAGCTATCAAGCCTTCTAAGTCCAGAGGTACACTCTCACTCATCCCCAGCTTCCTACTAAAACCTGCCGCAGGAAAAGAAATGCGGCTAAGCTACGAGAGCTCAGTGAACAGATATATAGATGACAGAAAAAATAACAGATAACAATACAGAAACAAATCATAAATACAGATTATACAGATACAGAATTAAAGTGAAAGAATAGGAAAGGAATATGGGTAAAAGAAAAGAAATGAGAAAGGAATAATGTACAAACCAGGTTTAGGGAAATACAGAAATCCATCACGAGCCCAGAGATAACAGATAATATCATAACAGAGTAATCATATAATAATCCAGAGGGGATGCCTCTCAAGTAACAGATAATATGAGGGGTGACCTCATGTATCAATTGGAGTGATCAGCTCCCAGATAATGTGAAAGACGTGTATCGCACACACCATCAGTCACCAGATATATATATATATATATAACAGTAAACAGTAACAGATAACAGAAATCAGATCAGATCTAGGATGCATCCATGCGCCCCAGTAGGCCAGAATCTTCTCCTACATAACAGATAAAATCAGGGACGGGACAAGTCATCACTCTCCTGCCCTAGAGTCATGCCATCGGTGAATCAATGACATGGACATGAAACCCTCATGCCTAGTGATTGGCTCGGATATCAGACTGTGGTCAAGGTCAGATGTCATATAATAAACAGAGTCACATCTAAGGGTTCATGGCAGAAGGGTCATGTCAACAATTCAGATTAAGATAATAAGGTTTAAATCAGAGTTTATCAGATTAACTTTAATATCAAAGCTTAAGTTCAGATTAAAAGGTTTATTTCCAATAGTCCAAAAGAGTATATCAAAGGTTAATAATTACAAGTTATAGCAATAATCCATTTCAGAAGTTCCTGTCAAAAGTTCATTTAAATCAATCCCTTAATAATGGTTTCCATTGAAATGATCTTACAAAATAGTTTTCATAAAAATGGTCTTCCAAAACTTTTAGTAACTTCCATTTCAAGTGGTATCACTTCTTTTTAAAATAGCTTTTCTTAAACGGTTTAATATGTAGTTTAATAAAGGTTCAAAATCAATTAGGTTCAGATAAGGATTTAACAGGTTAAGGTTTATACCAAAATCAAATCAAAGTTTACAACAGATATATCAGGTTAAGGTTCAGAACAAGGTTCACAGATCAGATTCAATCAAGATTCACAAATTCAGGGTTCAGAACAAGAGATCAAAACACAAAGGTTCAAGAAAGGTTCAGAACAGAAGAAACATATCAAAGGTTCACAAACAAGTTTACAATCAGAGTTCAGGAAAAAGGTTCAGAATAAAAGAATCATAGCAGAGGTTCAAACAAAAGGTTCAAGACAAATAGATCACAACAAAAATTCACAACAGAAGGGAACATAGCAGTGGTATCGGGAATCCTAATAAAGAAAATGAAAGACTGAAAGAAAAGGGGGTGAAAGACCCTTACTGAAAAAGGGCAGAATATCTGTACCTTATTAGCACAGCAGACAAGCAAACAAACACAGAAATAAGATCAGGACTTCTCCTTCTTCACACCTAAGGAAGAGGAAGACAGAATTACTACGGATTCTAATTCAGATTCTTACTTTTAGTTTACCTCTCCATTTTAAGTATTTTCTATTTTTAGTAACTTTCCAGATTTAGTAAGTTCCCATAATTAGCAGGTTTCCAGAATTAACAGATATTAACATTTCAGATTAGGTTGAGTCCTTATTCAAAGATTATTATGGAATAACTGTAACACCCTAGGCAAATCCTACATCGGCTGTGGCCTGGAGAGATGTTGGGTTCATAAGATAACATTCGTCTTACAATGACACAACGCGTTTTGTGGTCTACTGCGAGTGGGGTTCTTAGGAACTGGCAGTTAAGCGTGCTCATGTGAGAGTAGTACTGGCTTGGGTGACCTGCCGGGAAGTCTTCAAATGAGGCCACAAAAACAAAGCCGTGAGCCTGCGGGCAAAGCGGACAATATTGTGGTCTGAGTAGGCGGGATGTTACAAGTGGTATCAGAGCCACTGTAACACCCCGACCCGACAAGGGTAAAGATGTCACAATGATGGCTACTTATCAGAACAAACACAAGCATTTGACATTAATAATACAATAGAATTCAATGTTTACAAAGGAAATATGAAACTACAAGGTTACAATACAAAGTCTCTAAGTTTAAATAAAGGATCTTCTAGTCATCTTCAATAGCTATTAAGGTCTTCTAATCCAATGGTGCTCTCCACTCATACCCAGCCTCCAACTAAACCTGCCGCGGGAAAAAGAAACGCGGCTGAGCTACGAGAGCTCAGTGAACAGATATAACGATAACAAAGCAGAAGTATGGGATAATGAAGTAAGTGAAACATTTCAAGATGTAACAAGAGTAGAAAAGAAAATGGGACAAGGTTATCAAGAAATAGTTACAACAGGTAGGTGTAAAGTAAACCGTAACCCACCACCAGCCCAAGTCGAATCAAGTCAAGTCCAGTATCAAGTCATAGGGTAACATAACCAGAAATCCACCACAAACCCAAGTCAAATCAAGTCAGGTCAAATGTCAGGTCAAGTATCAGGTCAAGTATCAGGTCATCAGGTTACAAGGTTTTAGGAGAACAGAAATCCTCTACGAGCCCAAAACTCAAAGTCAATCTCAAAGTCAAACCATATCAAGTCACATATCAGGGTGTATGGAGGGGTGACCTCAGCATACCAGGAAACAGGGTGAGGGAATACCTCCAGGGGTTGGAGTAGCTAGCTCCCAAGGGTGTGAAAGGCGTGTATCGCACACACTCGCCAGTCACCAAGTAATACAAGTAACAAGAACAAATCAAGACAGCTCTAGGATGCATCCATACGCCCCCGCAGGCCACAGGGTTCTTCCTCCACGTAATAAATCAAGTCAAATCGGGGACGGCGTAACCAAATCACTAGGGCTACACACTAGTCATGCCGGCGGTGCATCACCGACATGGACATGAAATCCTCATGCCTAGTAGATGGCTCGTAGTCTCAAACTGTGGGTCAAGGTCAAGTAACAAGTCTCGGTATCAGGTCTCAGGTATCAAGTATCAGGTGTCAAGTCTCAGGTATCAAGTATCAGGTGTCAAGTCCCGGGTGTCATATCAGGGTTCTTATCAGGGTTCATATCAGGATTCAATATCAGAAAGGTCAAATACCAGAAGATCAATACCAGAAGGTTCATAATAGTTTACTAAAAGAAATCCTTTTGAAATGTTTTTAATAAAAGTGATCGTTAGAACAGTTTTCATAATACAAGTTTTTAAAGAAATGTTCAAAACCTCTTCATATATAATTAAGAAAAATAGTTATAAGATCCTATGAACCTTCAAGTACCCAAGGTCTTAATTATTCAGGTTACCAGGTGATAAGCAGGTCATGTCAAGTATCAAAAGAAGAAAATAGCAGGGTTCAAGGCAAGGTTCAAAACAAATGATCAAGACAAGAGTTCAAAGCAAAGGTTCAAGTCAAGGGAATCTTATCAAGGGTTCACAATACACGAAAACAAAAGCAAGGTTCACAGAACAAGGGAACATAGCAATGGCTTGGGGAATCCTAAACGAATCAAAATCAGGAATCAAGAGAAACGAAGGCTCCTTACAAAGAGGGCAGAATATCTGTACCTTAGACCGCAAGTGAACACACAACTAGAAACATAAGGATCGGAAACAACTCCTTCTTCAGCGAATCTACACAAATGCATGATCGTCTTATTATTAATATCTTATTTTAAATTAGATTACTCATTTTTTGTTGGCTTTCTATTTATAGGGACTTTCTATCTTTATTAAGTTTCCATAATTAGAAGTTTCACGAAATGGCGATTTAATAATATTTAAGGGTTAAAATGACCAATTTAATAGTTTAGGGTTAAAATGTGAATTATCAAGGTTTAGTACTTAAATATGTGAAATATTTAACTTTAGGATTTAAAATGTAAATAAACGTCGAATGACCGTTTTAGATCCCGCCGTTTCACAATTTATATAACATATTTTCGGCCTCGTCACAAAATACTCACACACGACACAATGTAACGAGGCATACTCTCATCTTATACACTCATATATATATATATATATGATCACACGTTTTCATAATTTTACACATCTCATTACACTCATATTCAAACATAATTTAGTCAATATTTCTTATGCAAAACACCCATACTCTAGTCTCCAATTACGTGAACCAATATAGACACCCATTTTAAATCTGACTCACACGCATGACTGTATTAATGAAATACGAAGTACAATCTTTCCTTCATGGTTTACATTTTTCCAGTTTCGACTTCATGTTGTAAAAGCACGTACTAGTATTTAGACACCATATTTTAACGAAGCAAAAATATGTTTAAACGAGACAACATCGATACACAACATCACGCGACATGGTTCGACTCTCCTATAGCATGCAACGAGGTCAAGGTACAACTATAGCCCTAGTCGACACACGAAAAAACATCACATGAAATCACCCCTGGTTGGACTCGACACAGCAACCACAACCAGCCTAATGTTTGCTCATATTCGACCATACACTCTTGTGTTTAAAACCCTTGGTATAACCCAACGACTCGACCCTTTTAACACACACCAAGATCAGCCATTCACGACATACATAGACACTACAAAATCCCTTTTCTGCCCAGCCATGCGACATAACATGACACACTCATTTTCAGTCCATATGACACACACAGCAGCAACCTTAGCGACCCATAATAGACTCATAATAACCCACATGAAGTAGCACCCACACCTATGACACAACAATCACACTGTACACGTTTACAGCCCGATATATTACACATGCGACGCACACACAAACACATCTTAACGAACACAAACATCATATCACATAAAATCATACATGATCAGCCCTCGATCCCACGTCTTATATAAGCCCGACCCTTGTTTTATTACATAGATGGATTCCAGCTTTTTAGGTCGACCTTGATACTCACAGCATGATTTAAATGACCAGATTCGTTATATATATCATACGTACTCGAAGGGTTTCAAAAAAATGAGGTCGACACAATGCTGTATGTTTTCATTATTTATGTGACCTTTAATATACGTTATTCGTTTCTTTGTGATTAACGAAACAAAGATTAGTTTTTCATGGCTTCATACGTAGGTATATATATGCTATATATTAGATCATTTATTGAATAAACGTTTAAAGTTTTAGCATGTTATAATAGAACCAGATTATACCAATGGTGTGTGTCGATTTGGAGTAAGAAAACAAAAGTGGGATTATGGTGATACCTTGCGATCGGATGAACGAACAGAATTAAGATCGATAGATGTTATCACGAAGGAACCAAGCACGGTTTAAAATACTCTTCAAACCAAACGTTCCGTGATCAGAAACCTTTTCTTCACCTCTTGTTGTGTCTTCTGATTATCAAGAAAAGTGGATCGGTTTGATGTGTCTGTTCTTGTTTTCTAAGTTCACGAATGGGAGAGAAAAAAAATGGGAGGATGTTATCTTTAATAAGAAAATGAGATAGAGGAAATATTCAATCTATGGAATGATATGCATGTGGCGTATAACAGAATGGAGGAAAAGAGGTCAAAATGCGTTTTTAATTCCGATATTGTAGGGGAGCGTGTATAAGTTAAATTAGGAAGGAATATAGTATTATAATTGTGATTGATATTGTGCACTTAATTCTTGGCGTGATAATATGCTGAGAGGGAAAATTCTTATCCCTTTGAACCAAAAGAAAACGTGTACAAGGTGTTAAGGAGGTTTAGGAAGTTTTAAATTTGTTACAACTTAGTTTAGGTATTGTTTTGGTTACCTCATATTAAAGATATTATATAACAAAACATATAGTTTAGTTAATTGTTTTAATTTATTTCAAAACTTAGGTTAAAATTCAAATCGGTACATAGAATGATGATTCAAAATTTTGGGTTTTACAATAACAGTATATTTTATCAAGTTACAGAAGTTTAGGGTTAATTATGACATGATCACAAAGTTTAGGGTTTTAAATTGTAACTTCATCAATTTCGAAGGTCATTAGTGAAAATACTTTAAGTTACAGAATTATATACTCATTTTATTCAGAATTACATTTTACTCTCTTAAGTTTCACAATTTACAGGTTATACCCCTCTAGTTACATAATTTACAAAACCAACCTTATATTTACATATTTTACAAATTAAACCCTACAATATCCATATATACCCAACAAGCATATTATATTTCATAATTACAGAATGTATCATCAGAATTTAGTACATTACAGATTAGACCCCTCAGAATTCAGAATTTACATAATTGGTCCTTTAAGTTTACAAAACTTATAAATTAAAATCATAATTCATAACAATTACATATTTAGCCCATAAATCCTCAAAATTACACATTACCCTTTTTATATCAGTATTTACTCAAAATAACCTCAAGATTCCAGAATTACACTTTTAGTCCCTCTCTTTTATTTAATTTCAATTCGTATCCTTTAAATACCATTTAATTCATTATCTTGTAATATTTACACTTAGGACCCCAAAGTTATATTTTTCCCACATTCCTACAGATGTATATGACATTACAAAAATGCCCCAGAAGTTTTAGAATTTACAAAACAGCCCTTATACTTTTATTCTTCAAATCGTTAATATCACAAAAACATTACAAACCCTACTATAATTTCCCAATCATTACATCATCATTATTAGAAACCTTAAAACTCATTAATGATCAGTTTTACACACCAAAACCCTAACCCTAGATCGATTACCTTAGGGTTTTCCTTTATTTCCTTTTATTCCTTATTAGCGCTTAGAAACAAAAATCAACAAGGCATGATCCAAGCCTCTATAAATTCGATTATCATTTTTTTAACGTGATATGAGGCAAATAGAATCCAGGA
Organism: Artemisia tridentata subsp. tridentata; assembly: GCA_021014915.2. NCBI lineage: Eukaryota > Viridiplantae > Streptophyta > Magnoliopsida > Asterales > Asteraceae > Artemisia > Artemisia tridentata. The sequence continues at coordinate 264,039,058 of CP139508.1, forward strand.
AAAATAATTACACAACCCAGAAAAGTCGCAGGTATAATATAGATATTATTTTTGTTTTTAAGGTTTATAAATTCGTACGACTCAAAGATCATTCATGGTTCATTTTTATCATTTTATTTAGACCTTATGTGATGTAGAGAGTACCAAAAAAATACCAGATGAGACTCAGAATGATCGGATGGAAGATGGGAAATAATACCACTCGTTTAGCTTAAATCGACACAAAAATTCTCCATGAGCACAAACGCGACTCCACAACCTTGGAATTATTTTTCACAGATCATATATGATATAAGGAACTTAGGAAAAATAGAAAACGAATTTCACAAGGATCGTATGAATTAATAGGGAATTTTACCTTATGTATGAACAAAATTCGACAACAATAGATCCAAGCCTTTATAAATTGAATGGCTAATTTTATTGGCTTCCTAGCAATATAATGAACTTAGTAAAAATAGTCTTGGACCTCCAGAAATTCCCAAGAATGAAAGTCGAATTTTCTTGTGTTTAGGGTTTACTCGGCAAAATTGTTTTGGAAGAAAATAAATAGGATATGTTAGATAAAGTGATAATACCGGTTCTAGGGGAGGGATAGCACAAGAATCGGTCCATAATAGTTAAGAGAATCAGATTTTAATTTATCTTGATCATATCCCTTTTTATTTGATATATATCTAACTTTTAAAACATTTAAATATATACCGAATTTAATAAATGTACATATATTCGGTTTTTATAATATTGTATGGTACAAGATAATTATTTTGGACATGCAAAATTATTACAAGACTTGTCTCAATTTTATTTTGCTTTATATGTAATTTATTTAATATAATTCGGATTTTTTAGCTTAATATAGCTTTTAATTAAATTTTAGAAGTTGTGAGGGCATTTTGGTCATTTGACACGTTATCTGAATTTCAGGTATTACAGCAGCTTTAAGAGTGGTCTTCAAACTACATTACTTCTTTTAGCTTCCTAAATCTTCTCAGCTGCCATCTCTTTACTTGCAGAAGAACAATGTGAGCATATCTAATTAGGGTTTAAATCTGGTTTTTCACTCTCCCCTAATTAGTGCTCTCCCCCAAACTGAAAACCTTTCTGATGAATGCCCAGAATATGAAGAAGTCTGTTAGGAAATTAAGCTTAAGCAGTTAGTACGGTTGAAAAGAAAGTTAGTACTGCTGAAGAGTTTTGAAGACATAAGCAGTTCGTACTGTTTGTATGAAGAAGTTAGTACGGTTTATGTTTTTATGTAAGATAATTATAGAAAAGATATTGTGTATATGTTATACGATTAGGTTGATAGTTATCTTGTAATGGAATCCTTAGTCTATAAAAGGATTGCCTAGGTTAAAGTTTTAAAAAATGAATGTTTTGTTAAGATTCAAGGTTGTAAACCCTAGTGATAGGAGATCACTCGTATTATTCATTAATAATATTGAATCGTTGAAGTTGAAGTATATTGTGTTCCTTGTTCATTCATTGTTGATTCGTTAATACAAAACACAAACAAACAAATCTTCTAAGTGCTAGCTAGTAAATTCCGCGTGCTAGACTAGACATCATTCAAAGTATAGATCTAACACAAGGATTGTGTGTAGATCCGGTCAAGTGGTATTAGAGACAGGTTACTGATACTTTGGTTTAGAAGATCCAGACGAATTTGTTTAAGAAAAGATGGACATGGAGACAACAACAAGTCAGACTAATATTGCTGCTAAGCTTCCAATGCTTAAACCCAATGAGTTCGATATGTGGCGATTAAGAATTGAGCAGTTCTTCCAAGTTCAAGATTATACTCTCTGGGAGATTATTGAGGATGGGAATTCGTTCAAACCTACAACTACAACAACCGTTGTTGAGGGTCTCACTGAAACTAAGTTGCAAACTAAGCCAACCACTACTGAAGAGAAGGCACAGCACAAGAATGATGTTAAGGCGAGAAGTTTGCTTCTGATGACTATTCCCAATGATCAGTTGTTGAACTTTAGCAAGTTTAAGTGTGCTAAAACCCTTTTTGAAGCTATTATTGCAGGATATGGTGGGAACGAAGCCACCAAGAAAACTCAGAAGACCCTTCTCAAGCAACAGTGTGAGAATTTTTCAGCAACAAGCAACGAGTCACCAGATCATATGTTTAATAGACTTCAAAAACTAGTGAGTCAACTGGCTGTTCTAGGAATTGAGATGCCTCAGGAAGATCTCAACTCCAAATTTCTGAGGAGTCTACCAACTGAATGGGCTATGCATGTGGTTGTATGGAAAAACAAGCCTGATATAGATTACATGAGCTTAATGGATCTCTATAGCAACTTCAAGATAGTTGAACATGATATTAAGAAGTCTGATGGATCAAGCTCAAGCTCAGGGAATTTGGCCTTTGTATCAACTCCCAGTACCTCAAGTCCAGATGAAGAAGTTTAAGTGACTGGAGCAGTTGGTACTGCTAGTTCCAATATTGGTACTGCTAGCACTTCAAGCAGTACTAATGGACTCTTGAATGAGAATACTTATTGTGCTTTCTTGACTACTCAGCACAATGGAAGTATGTTGACTCATGCAGATCTTCAAGAGATTGATGAAGATGATATTGAAGAGATGGATATCAAGTGGCAGCTCTCTCTTCTCAGCTTGAGAGCTAAGTGATATTTTAAGAATACTGGCAAGAAGATTGTCATAGATAGAAATGATGTTGTAGGTTATGACAAGTCCAAGATTGAGTGTTTCAATTGCCACAAGAAAGGTCATTATTTAAGGGAGTGCAGATTGCCAAGACAACAAGATGGAAAGAGCAGAGGATATGGAAGCAAGTCAAGGGTTGTGGAAGTTACTGATTCAAGCTCAAAAGCCATGGTTGCCATTGATGGCTTACGGTTTGACTGGAGCTACATCGCAGAGGAGGAAGCAGAAGCATCTACAGAGATTGCTCTCATGGCATTTTCAGACTCTGAGGTACAAGTTTCTAAATGTTCTAAATCTTGTGAAGCTTTAAAAGATCTAGAAACTCTTAAGAAAAGATATGAGGATCAGAGAAAAGAGCTAACCCAAACTACTTTTAACTTAGCAAATCATAAGAGGGCTTTAGCTGTGTTAGAAGAACAAATTGTTCATTATAAAAGTAATGATTCAAAGTTTTCTGATGATATGATTATTGTTAAGAGAGACTTAATGTTTAGATAAAATGAAATTAGTGTGTTGAAACATGAGCTAGAATAGGTTAAGAAAGCAAAGGAGAACATTCAAATGACTGTTGACACACTAGAATTTGCAACTCAGAGTGTTAGTAAGATTGTTGAGTGTTAGATCCACAATAAAGCTAAGTCAGGCCTAGGTTATAAGTCAGTTCCACCTCCCTATAGAGGAATTCCAACACCCCCAGGCATAGACTTAGAACACACAGGATTACCTGAATTTCAACTACCTGAGCTTAAATATGGTCCTCAACCTAAAGAGAATGTAGTTGATAAACCTGTGTATGAAAGTGCAAGTGATGCCTCATTTTCTGAGGATAAGGTGTCCTCAGCTAAGGACTCAGATGCTCCAACCATTGAGGAATGGACTTCTGAAGATGAGGATAATCAGGCTGTTGTTAAGCATGTTAGTGTTAAAGTGGAGGAACCAAAAGTTCCAAAGATGGTTAAACCTGAGACTGTTAGGCCTAGATCAAATGCCAAACCTTTTACACCAACAGTTAGGTATGCAGAAATGTATAGAACCACAAACAAGCCAAGAGGTAACCAAAGGAATTGGAATGACCTCAAATCTCATCAATTAGGGGATGATTTTGTCTGCTATAGGAAAGCTTGTTACTCGTGTGGTAGTTTTGACCATCTTGCAGATTTTTGTGATAAATGGTTGAGTGGATATTCAAACCATAGGTTGAGCATAGCAAGACTTCAAACTCTTCCTAGGAATGATAGAATGATACCCAGATTAGTTCTATTAAATTATGGCCAAAGACCAATTCAAACTGTTAGACCAGCAGTTCAGCCTGTCAGACCAATTAGACCTATTCACGCAAGGCCAACAGTTCAAGGTGCAAAAATGTTTTCCAAATCAGCACCAACAACTGTTAAAAGACCATCTCAAAACAGACAAGTAGTGAAAAACCAAGTTTGGAAACCTAAGGTAACAACTACCAAGCCAGCAGTTCCAACTGCTAGCAAAGTAATTGGTACTCGTGTTAATAAAAACACTACTAAGGGAAATATGGGTACTGGAGTGAATGCATCAGCATGTTGTGTTTGGAGACCCATCAAACCCAATGGTGCTAAAATTATTTTGAAAAGAATGAATTATGTTGATGCAATAGGAAAGCCTAAGTCTGTTTTGGCTTGGGTACCACAAGGAAATTAATTTTTCTTGTTATGTGCAATGTTAGTCGTATGCTTGTATCTTGTTTCTTTGTTTTTGGACTAACACTTGCAGGTTATGGATGAAAAGCATCAAGGAATTAAATGCTTTATGTTTTGGACTATATGGTGATTTGGAGCTGAGTGTGTGATCTTTGCACACAACAAATGGTTATTGGTTCACCATGTATAATCCACATAAGAACCAACTAGTCCAGAGCAAACGGTTTCTGGTAAAGACTAATCAAATCCATTGATGGTTGACAATTTACTAAAAATTGTATGGTTATCAGCTCACCATATCTAACTGTGAAGAGTTGGCTAGTCCAAAGCAAACGGCTATTGGTAAGGACATATCAAATCCGTTGATAGCTGATAGTTTGCTAAAAACTATGTTTGAGCCATGGTATTTTAAAATCCTTTTCAATAAGTTCATACGGCTCAACAAAAATTTTCCAACAGTTGGTATGGTTAGTACAAAGTTAGTACAGCTCAATTAACCGTTGTAAAAATCTGTCAGTAATTAATTTTATAGCCGTTGGGGTAAAACCGTTATTCTTAAGGTACTTATAGGGATTTTTCTAAGAAGATAATTATCTTTTTACCATAAATTTATTTATTCTATTTCTAAAGATAATTTATCTCATACGCTTATTTCGCAAAACCCTAAACAGTACCTATAAACCCCAATAGACTACATAAAACCTCAATTCCACTTTAAACGATCATCTTAGTGCTATAATCTTTCTTTCTTCATCACTAAAAATGGCTAGATTGGAATTTGTTAAGCGTCACAATCAGGTTGCGTTTCTTGAGAAAACAGAGGACGGAGATGGACCAAAATTTTATGAGATTGTGGACTTTCTAAACCACTCTCACATAAGGTATGTGATTGCGTGGTTTTGTAACCTTACAACAGGTTTTACCTCTCGAGGGATCTCAAGAGGCTTACAACCCCACCAGGCAGTGTACCTGACCGATGTAGTATAGTGTAGTGGTAAGTACGGGGGATTGATCGTTCTCCACAGGGAATAGTGTTCGTTAGGTGTGAAAGACTACTCTAATTAGGTCTAAGGGTTGAGGAAGATTCTTTTTTTGTTTTTATATTTTTTTATGAAAGCAAATAAAATCTCGGGTTTGAAGGAGTGGGCGGAATTAGTTGCTAGTCAACTAACCCAAAATTACTACGGATGCAAATAAAATAAAATAACAAAAATGAAAATGTGGTGAGAAACTTATGTGTAGAGAAATGTGTTTACTTAGATTTCCTTACTCCCTAACTATCTTTTACCGGTTAATTAGTGTGTATTAGTCGCGTGGATGACGGGTGTATTCCTTAATACCATTCGTGGGGTGGCGTACTTACTTCCCCAACTCTACAAGCTCCTACTTCACTCCTATGTCGAGCCGGCTAGGAAGCTCCTAACATGGGATCACTAGAATTCGCTTGTGCATTAAATACAACCATAAAAACCTTTAGTACGCGTTTGGTTCATGTTTCTTAAGACGTTCAAGCAAGTTACCGAATAGGAAGTTAGCCAGTTTTCTTAAGCCTAACATAGATAAACAATCATCGAATACAACTAACAACACACTAACAACCAATAATCAATAGCTAAGTTTCATTAGATCTAAGCAAACACAAGATAAAATTAGCCTAACATGTTAAACAAAAGACAAGAATAAGATAGAATCAAACAACACATAGACATATTGAATGATTAATTGATAACTTATCTTTCAATGAAACATGGAAGATCTCAAGGCAAAAAGCCCTGAAAAAGTAGCTAAAATCGTCTTAGGGTTTTATCCCAAAATTCCACACACTAAGCTCTCCTCTAATGACAAAAAATTAGAAAACTATATATAGATTTATGGATCTGACGGCGTCACCTTATGGATTGTGACGCCGTCACCTCGCCGCTTTTAGGGTTCCCGGATGACCTTCTTGACGCCGTCCCTCTTTAGCTCTTCAAAAATCCATTCTGGCCTATCAAGGCTTGACGCCGTCGAACCTTGAACGTGACGCCGTCCCCTTATGAATTAAGCCGTGACGCCCTTGATCAAGTTAAAGCGTGACGCCGTCAGAATTCACATGCTATCTCACTGGCCCGTCATGAGTAAATTTCACATCCAACTTTTCTTGCCAAGGCATGACGCCGTCCCATGTTAATTGTGACGCCGTCAAGAGTAACTTTTAGCCGATTCTTGAGACTTTGCCGTTTTCTTCACTTTAATGCTCCAAAAACGTCCAAAATGCCTCCTTTTCCAGATTTCTCCTCAAAAGTACCTAAAATGACAAAAGGAACGATTTAGGGCAATATTTGATCAAATAAATGCGATTTCGGGCTTAAATGACCCCTTAAAAGCGGTACACTTTTCGCCTCATCAAATACCCTTACACTTGAGATTTGCTTGTCCTCAAGCAAATGCGCTTTTATTCTAATCAAAATACAAGATAGGGGTCATTTAATGCAAACATAAAAGTAATTACAACAAATAATCGTTCCACTTCAATCATAATAAGCACGGAGATTACACACTAGCACCTCACAAGTAGTGTTTAGATACTCACATCTCTCAAGTGTCATCAAAATAAATCTCATAAATGAAAACGGAAAATATCTCTCACTACCTGTCATAGCAAATAGATTACCATAGGCTTGGGAAAGGATCAAAAACCTCCTCCACTAGGCGTAAGCACCTAAGATAAACTATCAAAGAGGGCTTTTAAATGGGTTATAACGTTAGGTGTAGGGAAAAGGAAAACACGGTTTTGTTGGATAAGGGATATTTTACTGGTGGCGAGTTAAAGATCTTGATTAATTACATGTACTATACAATGTTGCTAAGCCCAGACTCGACTCAATTTTAAGCTAGAAACAAAATAACAAAATAACAAAAATATAAAACAAACATAAAATAAAACGGGATGGTAGTCCGTATGTTTTTTTCTACTTTTCATTTTCTCATTTTTTTTTTTTTTCTTGATTTTTTTTTTTTTTTTTTTTTTTTTTTTTTTTTTTTGCATACACTTTTGCCCTACCATCAAAAATAATACATCATAGGGGCATTGCATCCCCTTACACTTGAATTTTTACATAACTTTACAAATACTAATCTAATGACTCGAATTAAGATAATCGAAAAACTTGGAGTACTTTTAAAATATTTAGCACATATGGGGGTAATAAATGATGTTCTTCCCCATTACTCCATTACACTAGTACTTTACCCATGAGTCCCAATCGTCCCAAAACAATATGTACAAGGATATGACTCGACTTAGCAACCATGTAATCAACTAGATAATTAACTTGGGTTTAAACAAATGTTGTAACAATAATGCACTAAAAATGAGTGCATACAAGGTAGGCTAAGGCGATTTGGGTGTACATTTAAGTGGGGTGTAACAAATTCTTCCTTTAAGTAAAATGCTTAAAGGTCGAAATGAAAAGATAGGCTCTGAGGGGTGTACTAGGGGTATCGTGTACTAAAAATGAGTACAACGCAAAGGTGTGGGAGAATTACTTGACCAATGTAGCCAAAGTAATTATAACAAAAATACAGGTGTAAAACAATGGGTTAATCCTAATGCCTCTTATCATGTAGTAAATCTAACTACACGAATGTAGTCTCACTTGTGGCCTTGGAATGGTCCTAACGCAAGTTCTAGAATCTAAGTGCTACCGGTACACACATCATAGCATAAATGCTTTTCCTACCAATTCTAGGGGCGAACCTCACATATTTGGGGTGGAAAATTTTTTAGTGGTACGGTTTTTGTGCTAGTTATATAACTCCTATCCGTGAGACGCTCATTAAGATCAAAGTTTCACTCCTATATGTTGTAAAAAATTTTAAATTTGGCACTAAAATTACCTTAACAAGTATTTCTCTCAGTTTTATTACACATCTACCATCAAACAAACAAAAATCAAGCGCAATTGTATTCTCTAAAATCGTACTTTTACCCTCCCCTTACACTTAAGATGAACATTGTCCCCAATATTCAAATAACAAGATGTAAAAGCATAAAGTAAAAGAATGAAATCAAATACTCCCCTGATTCGCTCGGTGGATAATGAAATTACACGGTTAAATCTTCCTCCAAAGTAATGTTGAAGCTCCATGACTAATGCATCGCCATAAGCTTGATTCCAAAAACATCTCCTTGTCCAAAATAACCTGTTAAACCTGAGAAAACAAACACGAAAACCTGCATAACATCGGCGGGAAAAATCTATATATAAGGATATAATGCTTGTGGAATGATAATTTTGCAGATTCCTGGAGATTATAAGTTGGAGATTTTAATAAAAACTTTTTATGAAAACAAAACTTTCAAAAATTTCTGGAAATTAAATCTGACGCCGTCAGGTTATAACCCCTGACGCCGTCAGAAATGACCTGACAAAAATTTTCGTTTTAAGTTTCCGGAAAATTTCTGGAAAAACCTATACCTTACTTCCTGGAATTCCTGCAAAACTTCATTATGACTCGATACAAGCATTTGACTCAAACAAATACTAATATGCATGCTTATATCTCATTGTTATCGTTCATGTTCAATCTTGTTCTTAAAAACAAATTTGGATTTCCCTTACACTTATCTTTTGCAAAATACCTTTATATGTAGTTAAGACGAAGTTAAAAACAAAATAAAGCATTTTCACAATTTATATTTGAGACATGAACAGTAAACAAAAAGAATAAGAAATGCATACGGAAACAAATAAAATTAAATAAACAAACAATCAAACAAATAAAGCAAATAAAGCTTGGGCTGCCTCCCAAGAGCGCTTGTTTTTGTTCGAGTCACGAGCCTGACTCTACCCTTATTTAACGGATAAAGGAGAGGTTTTTTCTACACTTAGGATTAAGTGCGGGTGATAGTAGCGATACACACCATCTGGGTGAAAGTATGCCACGTGAGGAAAGAGTGACGGATGAATTATATACTCAAAGGGGTGTGCTCCTTTCATCATAACCTTACCTAGTTCACTTTGGTCAATGGGTGAATTAAAGTTTTCTCCTAAAAAGGGATCATCTTCTATCAACTTCGAGAGATTCCTAGTTGGGAATCCATCTTGACCTAATAAACCCGGTTTAAACCCATAGTGTTTCTTGTGATTAATCATGAATGGGTGATGTAAGTATGAAAGGTTATGGTTCACTCCTATGTCAGCTTTCTCTCTACAAGGCTTAGAGTCTACTACCTTAATCTTAACATTGCCCAGACTACATGGTTTGATGGGTGGATCGGGACCTTTTTCAATTCCTAAATTCACATCTAAGGATGGAAGATTAGGTAACGGTTTTGGTTGAGGCTCCGGTTCATCAAAAATAGGAAATCCCCTAGAACTAAGAGTAAGGTTGTGATCACTATAAGCATTCAAACCTATATCCTCTAGTTGTGCTTGGTCCAAGGGTTCTACCTCTATTGGGGTTCCTATAGTCTCTTCCACTTCTTCCGGGTAAGTCACGGGCGGTGTGTGTGCCTCAAATGATGGTAGGACTTGTGGGGCACTTGGTGGGCTTATGTTACTTACCTCATCATTCCTTACGTCAAGCTCACCTATATCCTCATCATGCGTTTTAGTAGGATCTAACCCTAACATTTTCCCAAGTATCTCAAGTGCTTCTCTAGGCATTTCAACTTCTATGTCCAAATCATACGGATCATCCTCAATATTCTGACTGCTATATTCAAACTGCCTAAAAGATTCATCATGTGTTTCTTGAGATTCGACGTCATCAATCACAAAACCTAGGTCTTTTTGATCAATGTGATCATGTTCGGCTAAATCCTCCGTCATATCAAGGTCACCTATGTGTTTGTTTTGTAATATGGCATTACATGACATCCACTTAGGTATCTCAACACTAACATATTCATCCCCAAACAAACTTGTTTCATGATCCTCGAAATTTGTGGTCAATTGACTTGTACTAACGTTTGTTGGGTTGTCTACTATATAATAATATTGGGCACACTCTTCAATAGCTTCCCATGCTTTCTCAGCACTTAATTCCCTAATATCCCTGCCGGCAATATGGTAAATGTCCCTTTGGGCATGTCGGTCGACATGATTGTAAAAGATTTGAGTTAGGGACCAAAAATCGAAGTTATGATGAGAGACTTTTTGGAGTAAATATTTAAAACGAGTCCATGCATCATAGAGAGGTTCATCTTTATGTTGTTTAAACATCAAGATGTCATATGGAGTGGGTAATTACGTGGCTGGTAGTATGGTGGATTCGCGTTCTCCATAATGGTGAACGGAAGAGTCAATGGAAATTACGAACAAACACACAAAGAAATAAGATAGACTAAAGAAAACCTAGAAAAATAAAATAAAAATCTCACTTGAAAGGAATCTAGTGAGTAGACCTATAAAATAAAAATTCAACCTAAACAATAACTATTCCCCGGCAACGGCGCCAAAAACTTGATTGCGTGGTTTTGTAACCTTACAACAGGTTTTACCTCTCGAGGGATCTCAAGAGGCTTACAACCCCACCAGGCAGTGTACCTGACCGATGTAGTATAGTGTAGTGGTAAGTACGGGGGATTGATCGTTCTCCACAGGGAATAGTGTTCGTTAGGTGTGAAAGACTACTCTAATTAGGTCTAAGGGTTGAGGAAGATTCTTTTTTTGTTTTTATATTTTTTTATGAAAGCAAATAAAATCTCGGGTTTGAAGGAGTGGGCGGAATTAGTTGCTAGTCAACTAACCCAAAATTACTACGGATTCAAATAAAATAAAATAACAAAAATGAAAATGTGGTGAGAAACTTATGTGTAGAGAAATGTGTTTACTTAGATTTCCTTACTCCCTAACTATCTTTTACCGGTTAATTAGTGTGTATTAGTCGCGTGGATGACGGGTGTATTCCTTAATACCATTCGTGGGGTGGCGTACTTACTTCCCCAACTCTACAAGCTCCTACTTCACTCCTATGTCGAGCCGGCTAGGAAGCTCCTAATATGGGATCACTAGAATTCGCTTGTGCATTAAATACAACCATAAAAACCTTTAGTACGCATTTGGTTCATGTTTCTTAAGACGTTCAAGCAAGTTACCGAATAGGAAGTTAGCCAGTTTTCTTAAGCCTAACATAGATAAACAATCATCCAATACAACTAACAACACACTAACAACCAATAATCAATAGCTAGGTTTCATTAGATCTAAGCAAACACAAGATAAAATTAGCCTAACATGTTAAACAAAAGACAAGAATAAGATAGAATCAAACAACACATAGACATATTGAATGATTAATTGATAACTTATCTTTCAATGAAACATGGAAGATCTCAAGGCAAAAAGCCCTGAAAAAGTAGCTAAAATCGTCTTAGGGTTTTATCCCAAAATTCCACACACTAAGCTCTCCTCTAATGACAAAAATTAGAAAACTATATATAGATTTTTGGATCTGACGGCGTCACCTTATGGATTGTGACGCCGTCACCTCGCCGCTTTTAGGGTTCCCGGATGACCTTCTTGACGCCGTCCCTCTTTAGCTCTTCAAAAATCCATTCTGGCCTATCAAGGCTTGACGCCGTCGAACCTTGAACGTGACGCCGTCCCCTTATGAATTAAGCCGTGACGCCCTTGATCAAGTTAAAGCGTGACGCCGTCAGAATTCACATGCTATCTCACTGGCCCGTCATGAGTAAATTTCGCATCCAACTTTTCTTGCCAAGGCATGACGCCGTCCCATGTTAATTGTGACGCCGTCAAGAGTAACTTTTAGCCGATTCTTGAGACTTTGCCGTTTTCTTCACTTTAATGCTCCAAAAACGTCCAAAATGCCTCCTTTTCCAGATTTCTCCTCAAAAGTACCTAAAATGACAAAAGGAACGATTTAGGGCAATATTTGATCAAATAAATGCGATTTCGGGCTTAAATGACCCCTTAAAAGCGGTACACTTTTCGCCTCATCAGTATGCTCTAGCTGTTTCTCCTACTCTTTATGTCTCTCACATCACACAGTTCTGGCAGAATGCTACTGTCTTGACTAGTGAAGATGGAGACTTAGAAATTCATTCTGAAGTGGATGGTGTATCTTTTGTTGTTACCGAGTCTATACTTAGGAGACATCTTAAATTAAAAGACTCAGATGATATCAATACTATGCACAACACTAAAATATGGCAAGAACTTACCAAAATGGGGTATGATACATCCGAGCACAAATTAACTTTTCAAAAAGGATGTTTCTCACCTCAATGGAGATTTTTGATACATACCCTTTTACATTGTTTAAGTCCTAAAAAGACTGCTTGGGAGCAGTTCAGTAGCAATATTGCTATTGCTCTCATTTGTTTGTCTACAAACAAGGTTTTTAACTTTTCAAAATTTATTTTTGAGGGTATGGCATCTAATGTAAACAGCAAAACCAAGTTTCTAATGTATCCAAGGTTTGTTCAAACACTTTTGAATAAAAAGACATACCTGCTTACAAAACCAACAGAAATTTTTGCTACTCTGATGACATCAAATAAGTACATATTATTAGCATCATTATCCCGTTTATATTGCTCATTTTATACTATTATGTGTGAGATTTGGTACTTAATCATTTACTTTTGTAAATCTCAGTAATATCGGAGCAATTGGAGAAAGTTATGGAAAAAGATGTGTTTTGGAGCAAAAACGAAGATATTGAAGAATGCCTACTGATCAGACACTCAATACGGCGTATCAACGCTAATTAGATACGCCGTATCCATATACTTAGAAGAGTTCAAGACCTTGCCTGACTTTGATGCATACGGCGTATCCATCTTTGGGAATACGCCGTATATGAAACTTGGTCGATTTGAAGAATACGGCGTATCGGATTCTATGAATACGCCGTATAGAAGCCCTAGATATTTGAAGACCAAGACGGGATTACATCGAATGCGCCGCATCCTATCCTTGAGATAAGTCGTATATGAGCCTTAACCGATAAATCAAGTGAAGAATCGAAGCCAAATGAAGAAATAATGTTTACGTAACAACTTTAGAAGATGCTTCACTGTTTTGGTCATAAAATCTTCATCCGGACTCCGTTTTAGTTGATTCAAGCGGCCACGCGAAGAGAAAAAGAAAATCTATCTGATTCTGAAGGAGATGCGGCGCATAGGATTTCTAGATGCGCCGTATCGGGGTCGTAACAGCAGACTGCATATTTTTGGTAAACTTGGAGGCTACTCTTCCTTACCCCTATAAATACCACAGCCCTATGGACAATTTTATCATTATTAGAATAACCATTATCAGTTGGGGACACCCCCAACTCGTCCCCAACACCTCCTCGAAGATCGATGAAGAACATCTCAATACTTAACGTCATGTATCATTCGGTTAGCATAAGTATTTTATTCATGAATTCTCTATGTTTATTCGCAATGTATACTCTATCTTTTACAGAGATTAAGGGCTAACACCCTTAGGTGTTAGTCATTTTTATGAAGTTTTATTAGTTTTTATGCTTGTGTTGATGTGTTTACTTTGTTATTGGATTGGGTGCTTATCGATAAAAACTCGTTTATTGCTTATAACTAGTAAAAGTCTATGTAACTAGATTATGATCTTATTGGTTTAATTGCTGTAATTTAACTATCTGTAATTGTGGTTACTTTAATTGATCATAAGTGTAGTAATCCGAATCCTATATAGACGGCTTAGAGGGAACACACCGGAACCGTGCCTCATGCCACTATTAGGACTAGTAGCGTGTAATGCCAAACTAGGTTAGACGGTTTAAAGCAATAAGTTAGTATTGATGCTAGATAGGTCACTATGATCATGTCCTCTTTCCCACCACGATGGTAGGTTATTTAATCGTGACAGGATTGATAATCGGATTGGCGGCAAAACAATTGAATTAATTAAAACAAGTAGACATAAGCTTATATAACTATAAGATGGATTAGGCTTGGCTAACCCGTTCTTCCTTATATCGATCTATTGTTCCCTATCCTTAGTTTAGTTATTTACTTTCCCGTATTTAGTTTATATAACACACAATATCGTGGTAGCCTCTCAGGCTAAACTCCCTTATCTTTAATTGCTTTCTAGGATAGGATAGAATAGTTAGATTAATAATTAGAATACCTTTAGATCATTTTAGCTTCGCTCCTAGTGAACGACCCTTGCTTACCTAGAAACTATCTACATTGATCGGGTACACTGCTCGTGAGTGTTTAGAGTCTATAGGTTAGTTCGGCAATAAATAAATTTAAAACTTGGACTTGGTGTGAGTCCGTGAAGTGAAGACGTGGACCGGGTGAAGGTTCGTGAAGACTTGGATCGGGTGAAGATTCGAGTGGATGGCGTGATCGTCCGTGTGAAGATTTGGACGGGGTGATCGTCCGTGTGAAGACTTGGATTGTGTGTAAATCCAAGTGGACAAGAGTGCTTGTTCGTGTAGCCACGTGGGCTTTGTGTAGATTGGTTCTAGCTTGGATTAGGACCCGACATTCCGCTTAGTGTCGTTAAAATTGGTGTAAGCTTTGGTGTACGGTTTGCTCCGCCTGAAGGGAGTGTGTTGATATAGTGATTGTGAACTCTCGAGTATGGTACTCGGGGAGTGGAGTAGGGCGAAGAGTGAGCTTCGTGCCGAACCACTATAAATCTCTGCGTCTCGGCTTGGTTGTGTTATTCCTTTATCTCTTGTATTTACTTTACTTACTTTACGCATTATCATTGTGTTCATAGATATCACATAACTTTGAATCAAACGGTTTTTCAAAAAGAACTAAAAGTTTTTAAAACGTAATTCTAAACGGTGAAACTATTCAACCCCCCCCCTTCTAGTTTCTACAACATTTAAATTTTTGAAATTCTAAAACTGGTTATTGCCCGTTTTAGGGCTTGTTTTAAAATCTTTGTTTTTCCTATGTTTATGTTTAAAACATTTAATATGAAATTTAATATATCTGGCACTTCCTGTTTGAAAACCTTCTAGCAAATAAGTTGTGTAGAAACTTAAATTTATCTCAAATAATGGTTTCTATAAATGTTAAACCATCTATTTGGTTTAATCAAAGTGGTGATAATACTTTATGGGTTCTCTAAGAAGTCCTAGTGAAGTAAAAGACATGTTCAAAGAAGCTTTTAAAGTTTAACGGTAGTATACTTTGATGCAATCCATCTGAGATGGAGTTCAAAGAGAACAAGATGTCTTTGGTTTGGTAAATCTATGTTCAGATAGATTTGATCAATGATAATTAAGTCATGATATGACTTAAGGAACATTTCTACCAGAATTTAAAATAGTTGATAGATGCCTAATATTTCAAGATATTGCCCAAGTACTCGAGTCTTGATTGAATCAAAGCGTATACCCTACGTGCAATACGATTAAATCTCATGGATATTTAAGGGGAATATTTCTTATAAAAGAGAAATACTTGAAAGATTGTATTTCCAGAAATCTAGAGATTGAGTAAAGCTCATATGCTACCGAATATCATTCACGAATTATAAATCAAACTCGAAAGGGCATAAGTTTGTAGGTCATGAGTTAAATCTCGTAGCTGCTATGGAATGTTCTGGTATAACTGGAAGATACTTTATAGACGAAACATCTAACAAGGTTAGCACAAGTTAAACTATGATCAAAATTAATTTGCTTAAGCCAAATAGTCCTTCACTAGACTGAAAGAGTAGTTCAACTCAGAGTTAAACAACAGAAGCGAGAGCATGTAATAAATTAATTTTAGATTGTTTAACCGAAGAGTACAAAGCATGACATGAATTATAGATCTGGCACGATCTATGGGGAATTCCTTGTATTGCAATATTTAGTGGGAGGATGACAAGATCATTAAACGAAATGGACCTTGCTAAATAAGCCAAGCTAGTTTGGCATGATAGGACGTGTTGATCTTGTGGTTGTAATGCACAAATTAAGAAGCTAAGTGACCTGAAAGATTTGAAGTCTTGAACTACAAATCAGGAAACATGCAACTACATCGCGGATTCAAAGAAGCTTGAACTGAAATTCTCAAGGACTTGGAGAATCAGTAACACTAAAGCTTTGATCAAGTCTGCAAATTTGTATACCTTGTCACTACTAGAAAAACAGCTATTCTTGACTCCAAATGCGAGTCAAGAAGAGGCTTTATGACGCGCAAATGCGAGTCAAGGATGGACCAGTCATAAAGCTTCATGACTCGCATTTGTGCGTCATCCCTCTATGACGCGCATTTATGACCCACGTTTTATGACTCTCCTTTTTGCGAGTCATAACCTTTTTTTTTTTTTTTTAAATTAATTTTTTTCAGTTCCTAATTTTCTATTAAATGACAATTAAAAACCTGATAATACAAAATTAAAAACACAAATATCAAAATAACGCATTTCATATATATATATATATATATATCAAAACAATGAGGTTAATTCAAGTATGACAACATAAGAAGTGGTTAAACACTTGAACCACAACTAAAACAAAAAAAGGCTGGCATGAACTCAAAATTCTGTGTACTTCATACATTTGCAACTCTGTACACATATCAGAAAGACTAAACTCTATGAGCTTGGACCGACTGCTAGAGTGCAAATAGTGATCGACTCTGTCATTTTCCTTCTTTAAGCAGTCCTCTGTCAATCTGCTCGCCTTCACGTTAGCAATCACACCTCTCCCACATCCTTACACTCATTCCCCTTTGTATATGACATTGTACTGATCTACTTCTTTTTGACATGTTAGAAAGCAACGGATGGGCAAATCAGTAGGTATTTTTTGGTAAAGTGGTGTTAGTAACACAGTAATTTTAGGAAGCAAGCAAAAACTGTCATGGCAAAATTATCACTAATTTGGAAATAAAGAACTCTAAGAAACAACTGACCTGCTTCTGACAGTGGTAACGCTTATGAGAGCAATCAGCTGCACATGAATTGCAGTGATACTCGACAGATGGTCCATCAGGCTGCAATGATTCATCAGTTATTACGGACTCTGGCAACCGCGATGGAACTGCAGGTGTTACAAAACTACTCCTGGGAGCAGCTGGTGAGGTCAACTGTTCTGATGCGTGGGTTTTGCAACCTTACAACAGGTTTTACCTCTCGAGGGATCTCAAGAGGCTTACAACCCCACCAGGCAGTGTACCTGACCGATGTAGTATAGTGTAGTGGTAAGTACGGGGGATTGATCGTTCTCCACAGGGAATAGTGTTCGTTAGGTGTGAAAGGCTACTCTAATTAGGTCTAAGGGTTGAGGAAGATTCTTTTTATGTTTTTATAATTTTATGAAAGCAAGTAAAATCTCGGGTTTTGAAGGAGTGGGCGGAATTAGTTGCTAGTCAACTAACCCAAATAACTACAAATGCAAATAAAATAAAATAACAAAAATGAAAAGTGGTGAGAAACTTATGTGTAGAGAAATGTGTTTACTTAGATTTCCTTACTCCCTAACTATCTTTTACCGGTTAATTAGTGTGTATTAGTCGCGTGGATGACGGGTGTATTCCTTAATACCATTCGTGGGGTGGCGTACTTACTTCCCCAAACTCTACAAGCTCCTACTTCACTCCTATGTCGAGCCGGCTAGGAAGCTCCTAACATGGGATCACTAGAATTCGCTTGTGCATTAAATACAACCATAAAAACCTTTAGTACGCGTTTGGTTCATGTTTCTTAAGACGTTCAAGCAAGTTACCAAATAGGAAGTTAGCCAGTTTTCTTAAGCCTAACATAGATAAACAATCATCCAATACAACTAACAACACACTAACAACCAATAATCAATAGCTAGGTTTCATTAGATCTAAGCAAACACAAGATAAAATTAGCCTAACATGTTAAACAAAAGACAAGCATAAGATAGAATCAAACAACACATAGACATATTGAATGATTAATTGATAACTTATCTTTCAATGAAACATGGAAGATCTCAAGGCAAGAAGCCCTGAAAAAGTAGCTAAAATCGTCTTAGGGTTTTATCCCAAAATTCCACACACTAAGCTCTCCCCTAATGACAAAAAATTAGAAAACTATATATAGACTTTGACATCTGACGGCGTCACCTTATGCATTGTGACGCCGTCACCTCGCCGCTTTTAGGGTTCCCGGATGACCATCTTGACGCCGTCCCTCTTTAGCTCTACCAAAATCCATTCTGGCTTATCAAGGCTTGACGCCGTCGGACCTATAACGTGACGCCGTCCCCTTATGATTTAAGCCGTGACGCCCTTGATTTAGTTAAAGCGTGACGCCGTCAGAATTCTCATGCAAACTCACTGGCCCGTCATGAGTAAATTTCACATCCAACTTTTCTTGCCAAGGCATGACGCCGTCCCATGTTAATTGTGACGCCGTCAAGAGTAACTTTTAGCCGATTCTTGAGACTTTGCCGTTTTCTTCACTTTAATGCTCCAAAAACGTCCAAAATGCCTCCTTTTCCAGATTTCTCCTCAAAAGTACCTAAAATGACAAAAGGAACGATTTAGGGCAATATTTGATCAAATAAATACGATTTAAGGCTTAAATGACCCCTTAAAAGCGGTACACTTTTCGCCTCATCAAATACCCTTACACTTGAGATTTGCTTGTCCTCAAGCAAATGCGCTTTTATTCTAATCAAAATATAAGTTAGGGGTCATTTAATGCAAACATAAAAGTAATTACAACAAATAATCGTTCCACTTCAATCATAATAAGCACGGAGATTATATACTAGCACCTCACAAGTAGTGTTTAGATACTCACATCTCTCAAGTGTCATCAAAATAAATCTCATAAATGAAAACGGAAAATATCTCTCACTACCTGTCATAGCAAATAGATTACCATAGGCTTGGGAAAGGATCGAAAACCTCCTCCACTAGGCGTAAGCACCTAAGATAAACTATCAAAGAGGGCTTTTAAATGGGTTATAACGTTAGGTGTAGGGAAAAGGAAAACACGGTTTTGTTGGATAAGGGATATTTTACTGGTGGCGAGTTAAAGATCTTGATTAATTACATGTACTATACAACGTTGCTAAGCCAAGACTAGACTCGATCTTAAGCTAATGAAAGAAAATAACAAAACATAAACATAAAATAAACATAAAATGAAACGGGATGGTAGTCCGTATGTTTTTTCTATTTTCTTTTTCTCATTTTTTTTTGTATTTTTCTTGATTTTTTTTTTTTTTTTTTTTTTTTTTTTTTTTTGCATACACTTTTACCCTACCATCCAAAATAATACATCATAGGGGCATTGCATCCCCCTTACACTTGAATTTTTACATAACTTTACAAATAACTATTCTAATGACTCGAATTAAGATAATTGAAAAACTTGGAGTACTTTTAAAACATTTAGCACATATGGGGGTAATAAATGATGTTCTTCCCCATTACTCCATTACACTAGTACTTTACCCACGAGTCCCAATCGTCCCAAAACAATATGTACAAGGATATGACTCGACTTAGCAACCATGTAATCAACTAGATAATTAACTTGGGTTTAAACAAATGTTGTAACAATAATGCACTAAAAATGAGTGCATACAAGGTAGGCTAAGGCGATTTGGGTGTACATTTTAGTGGGGTGTAACAAATTCTTCCTTTAAGTAAAATGCTTAAAGGTCGAAACGAAAAGATAGGCTCTGAGGGGTGTACTAGGGGTATCGTGTACTAAAAATGAGTACAACGCAAAGGGTGTGGGAGAATTACTTGACCAATGTAGCCAAAGTAATTATAACAAAAACACAGGTGTAAAACAATGGGTTAATCCTAATGCCTCTTATCATGTAGTAAATCTAACTACACGAATGTAGTCTCACTTGTGGCCTCGGAATGGTCCTAACGCAAGTTCTAGAATCTAAGTGCTACCGGTACACACATCATAGCATAAATGCTTTTCCTACCAATTCTAGGGGCGAACCTCACATATTTGGGGGTGGAAAATTTTTTAGTGGTACGGTTTTTGTGCTAGTCATATAACTCCTATCCATGAGACGCTCATTAAGATCAAAGTTTCACTCCTATATGTTGTAAAAAAATTTAAATTTGGCACTAAAATTACCTTAACAAGTATTTCTCTCAGTTTTATTACACATCTACCATCAAATAAACAAAAATCAAGCGCAATGGCATTCTCTAATCGTACTTTTACCCTCCCCTTACACTTAAGATGAACATTGTCCCCAATGTTCAAATGACAAATGTAAAAGCATAAAGTAAAAGAATGAAATCAAATACTCCCCTGATTCGCTCGTTGGATAATGAAATTACACAGTTAAATCTTCCTCCAAAGAGAATGTTGAAGCTCCATGACTAATGCATCGCCATAAGCTTGATTCAATAAACATCTCCTTGTCTAAAATAACCTGTTGAACCTGAGAAAACAAACACGAAAACCTGCATAACATCGGCGGGATAAAATCTATATATAAGGATATAATGCTTGTGGAATGATAACTTTGCAGATTCCTGGAGATTATAAGTTGGAGATTTTAATAAAAACTTTTTATGAAAACAAAATTTTCAAAAATTTCTGGAAATTAAATCTGACGCCGTCAGGTTATAACCCCTGACGCCGTCAGAAATGACCTGACAAAAATTTTCATTTTAAGTTTCCGGAAAATTTCTGGAAAAACCTTTACCTTACTTCCTGGAAATCCTGCAAAACATCATTATGACTCGATACAAGCATTTGACTCAAACAAATACTAATATGTATGTTAATTTATTATTATTACGATTCATGTTCATATGTGTTCTAATAAACCAATTTAGATTTCCCTTACACTTATCTTTTGCAAAATACCTTTATATGTAGTTAAGACGAAGTTAAAAACAAAATAAAGCATTTTCACAAATTACTTTTGAACATGAATCAATAATAATAAAAATTAAACATACATACGGAAGCAAATAAAATCAAACAAACAAATAAATAAACACACAAAGCAAATAAAACAAATAAAGCTTGGGTTGCCTCCCAAGAGCGCTTGTTTTTGTTCGAGTCATGAGCCTGACTCTACCCTTATTTAACGGATAAAGGAGAGGTTTTCCCTTCACTTAGGATTAAGTGCGGGTGATAGTAGCGATACACACCAGCTCGGTAGGAGTATGCCACGTGAGAAAAGAGTGGTGGATGAATTATATGCTCAAAGGGGTGTGCTCCATTCATCATAACCTTGCCTAGTTCACTTTGGTCAATGGGTGATTTTGAGTTTCCTCCTAAAAAGGGATCATCTTCTATCAACTTCGAGAGACTCCTAGTTGGGAATCCATCTCGACCTAATAAACCCGGTTTAAACCCATAATGTTTCTTGTGATCAATCATGAATGGGTGATGTAAGTATGAAAGGTTATGGTTCACTCCTATGTCAGCTTCCTCTCTACAAGGCTTAGAGTCTACTACCTTCAACATAAAACTGCCCGGACTATATGGTGTGATGGGTGGATCGGGACCTAATTCAATTCCTAAGTTCACATCTAAGGATGGAAGATTAGGTGACAGTTTTGGTTGACGCTCCGGTTCATCAAAACTAGGAACTTCCATAGGACTAAAAGAAAGGTTGTGATCACTAAAAGCATTCAAACCTATTTCTTCTAGTTGTGTTTGGTCCAAGGGCTCTACCTCTATTGGGGTTCCTATAGTCTCCTCAACTTCTTCCAGGTAAGTCACGGGCGGTGTGTGTGCCTCAAATGATGGTAGGACTTGTGGGGTACTTGGTGGGCTTATGTTACTTACCTCATCATTCCTTATGTCAAGATCACCTATATCCTCATCATGTGTTTTAGTAGGATCTAACCCTAACATTTTCCCAAGTATCTCAAGTACTTCTCTAGGCATCTCAACTTCTATGTCCGAATCATAAGGATCATCCTCAATATTATGACTGCTATATTCAAATTGCCCAAAAGATTCATCATGTGTTTCTTGAGATTCAACGTCATCAATCATAAAACCTGGGTCTTTTTGATCAATGTGATCATGTTCGGCTAAATCCTCCGTCACATCAAGGTCACCTATGTGTTTGTTTTGTACTATGGCATTACATGACATCCACTTAGGTATCTCAACACTAACATATTCATCCTCAAACAAACTTGTTTCATGATCCTTGAAATTTGTGGTCAATTGACTTGTATTAATGTTTGTTGGGTTGTCTACCATATAATAATATTGGGCACACTCTTCAATAGCTTCCCATGCTTTCTCGGCACTTAATTCCCTAATATTCCTGCCGGCAATATGGTAAATGTCCCTTTGGGCATGTCGGTCGACATGATTGTAAAAGATTTGAGTTAGGGACCAAAAATCGAAGTTATGATGAGGGACTTTTTGGAGTAAATATTTAAAACGAGTCCATGCATCATAGAGAGGTTAATCTTTATGTTGTTTAAACATCAAGATGTCATATGGAGTGGGTGAATTACGTGGTTGGTGGTATGGTGGATTCGCGTTCTCCATAATGGTGAACGGAAGAGTCAATGGAAATTACGAACAAACACACAAAGAAATAAGATAGACTAAAAGAAAACCTAGAAAAATAAAATAAAAATCTCACTAGAAAGGAATCTAGTGAGTAGACCTAATAGAAATAAAAATTCAACCTAAACAATAACTATTCCCCGGCAGCGGCGCCAAAAACTTGATGCGTGGGTTTTGCAACCTTACAACAGGTTTTACCTCTCGAGGGATCTCAAGAGGCTTACAACCCCACCAGGCAGTGTACCTGACCGATGTAGTATAGTGTAGTGGTAAGTACGGGGGATTGATCGTTCTCCACAGGGAATAGTGTTCGTTAGGTGTGAAAGGCTACTCTAATTAGGTCTAAGGGTTGAGGAAGATTCTTTTTATGTTTTTATAATTTTATGAAAGCAAGTAAAATCTCGGGTTTTGAAGGAGTGGGCGGAATTAGTTGCTAGTCAACTAACCCAAATAACTACAAATGCAAATAAAATAAAATAACAAAAATGAAAAGTGGTGAGAAACTTATGTGTAGAGAAATGTGTTTACTTAGATTTCCTTACTCCCTAACTATCTTTTACCGGTTAATTAGTGTGTATTAGTCGCGTGGATGACGGGTGTATTCCTTAATACCATTCGTGGGGTGGCGTACTTACTTCCCCAAACTCTACAAGCTCCTACTTCACTCCTATGTCGAGCCGGCTAGGAAGCTCCTAACATGGGATCACTAGAATTCGCTTGTGCATTAAATACAACCATAAAAACCTTTAGTACGCGTTTGGTTCATGTTTCTTAAGACGTTCAAGCAAGTTACCGAATAGGAAGTTAGCCAGTTTTCTTAAGCCTAACATAGATAAACAATCATCCAATACAACTAACAACACACTAACAACCAATAATCAATAGCTAGGTTTCATTAGATCTAAGCAAACACAAGATAAAATTAGCCTAACATGTTAAACAAAAGACAAGCATAAGATAGAATCAAACAACACATAGACATATTGAATGATTAATTGATAACTTATCTTTCAATGAAACATGGAAGATCTCAAGGCAAGAAGCCCTGAAAAAGTAGCTAAAATCGTCTTAGGGTTTTATCCCAAAATTCCACACACTAAGCTCTCCCCTAATGACAAAAAATTAGAAAACTATATATAGACTTTGACATCTGACGGCGTCACCTTATGCATTGTGACGCCGTCACCTCGCCGCTTTTAGGGTTCCCGGATGACCATCTTGACGCCGTCCCTTTTTAGCTCTACCAAAATCCATTCTGGCTTATCAAGGCTTGACGCCGTCGGACCTATAACGTGACGCCGTCCCCTTATGATTTAAGCCGTGACGCCCTTGATTTAGTTAAAGCGTGACGCCGTCAGAATTCTCATGCAAACTCACTGGCCCGTCATGAGTAAATTTCACATCCAACTTTTCTTGCCAAGGCATGACGCCGTCCCATGTTAATTGTGACGCCGTCAAGAGTAACTTTTAGCCGATTCTTGAGACTTTGCCGTTTTCTTCACTTTAATGCTCCAAAAACGTCCAAAATGCCTCCTTTTCCAGATTTCTCCTCAAAAGTACCTAAAATGACAAAAGGAACGATTTAGGGCAATATTTGATCAAATAAATACGATTTAAGGCTTAAATGACCCCTTAAAAGCGGTACACTTTTCGCCTCAGCTGGTGAGGTCATGTTCCACCTCAAACTCGTACAATTTTTGGATTAATGAATTTACTTTTGCAGCTTCTTCAGCATCAACCACTGAGTTGGCAACATCTGCCTCAGGTAAAGGATGGTAATTAATTAATCCCCAATAGTCTAAAAACTCCATCACCTCTTTCCTAGCATCCAATTCTCCGACTGATATCTCAGAAAGATCTTTCTCCTCTAATTGCGTATTAGGATCTGCGTGAAATCTTTTCATAATAGAGTTCCGTATATCCATGTAGATCTCAGGAGTACGCTTCTCTGATTTTCCATTAAAGAAAGACGGTAATGCTCTCTCCTCCAACGGATGAGCTTTAGTCCAAGAGAACCAGCCTACAAACCACACCATACGTCAGTGCACAGAAGATCATTTCTATGTAAATCACAATCAATTGTAGACATTTTATTCAGTCAAGGCACCAAGTTTGAAAGTTCTTGGCTTCAGTCCCAGTACTTAAAAACACAAAGATTAGATTCAGAACTAGCCTACGGCCACACTTTAATAGGACCGTATATAGCTCCATAGTTTTTATTTTAGTGAAAAATCATAAATATTTCCATGTGCCATAGCTAATCTATAACATTAATACAAATCGATATATCTAAACAAATATGTTAGGAAAACAAACTAGAATCCCGGTTCCCATCACATTCAACATTCTAGTGTTTCAACAGGAAGTCTCAAATCACATTCCATAATTATCTAAAGTGAACATATCTTGAGAGTGCTACTAAATCACGACACTAACAGACACACAGACACATGCATAACACGAGTGCAAATCTAGTGGAGTATATCCTTAATCCATCAAAAACAATCACCACCTACAGTCAATTGAATATTGCTAACCGCACAAAGTACTTTTCTGGTTTCCCTCAACCGAAGTATTACTCGTCACTTTAGATGTGTAAGCAACGAATTTCTTCCCTCAATTTCTACAATTTCGACCAATAGCTTAAGATAAACCATATACATTCTATTAGCATTACCATAAGCTTATACCTAAACCTTAACCAATGTTTTATAGCTTAACAAAACAAAATTAACATAACTTCTCTTCAATAAAACTAATTATGCATGTACGGACAGTGCAGGAGAGGTGCAACCACAATATTTAGGTCCTCAGATTGTTAGTAAGAAACAAACTACATTCACTCCCTAACATGTACAAGAGGTGCGACCACAATATTTAGAGCCTAAGTAATATACGCAAGTCAATAATAAACTCAAATATTAGTTTTTGAGTCAAATTGTCAGCGCGAAACAAACTACATTCATCATATCCATTCCCTCACCACAAAAATATGTATGTCAGATGTGCAAGAGGTGTGACTGCTCACGGCCTCAAATTTTACAACCAAATACTACTATGCAAAAATATGTACGTCACTAATATAAATGCGTCTAACGATCCTCAAGGCCTGAAATTTTACAGCTAATACTACTAGACCAAAGTGTGTATGTTACTAATATAAATGAGTGTAAGGATGTGGGAGAGGTGTGATTGCTCAGTGCCTCAAATTTTACAACCAATAATAGAGATAGCATACCATTTGTAGCCACCAACCTCAAACTCATTAGTACGAAGTTCTCTCTTCTTTATCTGTGAAATTTTGACTATTTTCCATGTATACTTTCCATATAGCTTATGAGGTTTCAGTTCTGCAAGTCAGTAAAATCGGTATGAAAACCATACACACATCAATTGCCTAGAAACACTTCTGTTACAAACACTACATTCACTTCATTGGTACCATGCTTTAAGTCAGTTACATAACTCGTCACAAATAGTACATTCACTTCAATGGTACCATTCAATTCATCAGACACGAAACAAAACAAATATGTATGCACTTGAAAGTAATACCTTGAGTAACTCGGACTACAGAAGTTGTGCCATCTCCTACTTCTCTATCTTGAAGCTCAGCCAACTCTACAAGAACCTATATGACCACAAGTTACAATAAAACCAACATACTAAGACAACAAGCAAGAATCAAAGAAATAAAGCATAAACAGAAGGACACTAGGTACAAATTTCCATGGATCACCTTGGCAACTGGATGCTCAACGTCTAACATCTTGAGAATTTTAGCACCATCATTTGTAGATAGTACCTATTCATTATCAAACTACAAACCAAACAAAAATAAAACTCTCACTTATACCCATTTAAAGTCTTAAACTTGTCAATTTTAGTTCAAGATGCAAGATGTAGACACAAGGATATTACAACTAAGTTTGAGGTTTAATTAACATATGGAATTAGCCCCAAGAACTCCGAGTTGATAATAAAACTAATGTTTGATGATGGTTACATACCTGATTAGTGCTCGACTTTGAAAAATTCGTGAAGAAGATGGATGAGTCAAAACACCAGATCTATTTTGGAGGAATTAGTGTTTGAGGCTGCAAGTGAAAAAAACTAGGATATATATAAAAACGATAATTAACCCAGATCTATAAAAAAAAAAAACATATATAGAAACTAATAAAAAATCAGATCTAAAAAGATATATAAAAACTAACAAAAATCGTAACCCGGATATATATAAAAACGATGATTATCTATAAAAATCCATGAAAAATCGTATCAAATCGTAACCCGGATGGTGGTACCTGATAGACGTCCGTGGTGGTTGGTGGTTGGTGGTGGTGATAGACGTCCATGGTGGTTGGTGGTGATGATTTCTGCGGTGGTTGGCGGGAGTGTTTTGAGAGGGGTTTTGTAAAACCCAAAAATTTGAAAGCATGGTAAAAGACAAAATGCCCCTATGAATTTAAAATTTTAATAAAAGGTTATAAAGTACCAAATCAATCTCGAACTTCTGGAAATGGACAAGTTATGCTACCAAATAATTTTGGCTATTACAATTAACATTTTACAAGGTACAAAATGACCAAAATACCCTTTGTATACCGAAATCCTTAAATAAGTAATTAAGTGTTTATAAAATCATTTTAAAAATTATTAAGGATAGGTAAATATGGAAAATGGTATTCAAAATTAATATTTTGATTTTGTCCAAGTATAGGCTGAATTTTTGGCCTCATCCATCCCCCTAGACACGTTTTCCTCCCCATATTATAGCTAAATCCATTTTATTCTTCAAAAAAAAACCTAGCCGACAAAACAAAAACACACAAACAATTCCTCTCCTTGTTCATCCGAATTTCTGGAGTTCCAAGCTCATTTTTCTGGTGTTGTACACGTTCTAAGGAAGCTAAGAAAAATTGGTATGGGTTGTGGGAAGCTTTCGTTTGGTCGCTACATTTAATTCTTGTCAAAAACTCAATCCGTGAGGTATAATTCTAAAAACGATTTCCATAGGTTAAATAATTGATCTAGTATTTTTCTTACACTTATTATATCATATATGATCTGTGAATAATGTTAGAATTAAATCATGCAAGCTTTAAGTGGTCGAATGGATTTAAAATATGTAAAATGGATTAATTATGGAAAACATTCAAAACGATTTTTCTGGGTGGCCTTGATAATTTTTATGAAATACTTGATCATGGTATAAGCTGGTAAAAATGCTAATTCGAATTATAGATACTTGTGTTAGTTGTTTTGGAATTAAATCATTAAAATGAGTGTAAATTCTAATATTTTCGAAAATGAATTTTTGAGGCATGGAAATTATTTTTCTTAGGCTCTATAGAAAGTATATGATCCAGGAAAAATAAGAGTTTGATTTTTAGAAGCTCAAAATGTCGATTTGGGAATTAATTTAAAATCGGATTTTTGGAACTAAAATAGAGAAAAATGTGGAATTAGGGTTTTCGATGGGATTAGGGTTTGTAAACCTGGATTTGACTTTTAAATGATGTTATTATGATGTGTAAATTATTGAGTGATGATTTGTATTGATTAGAGTTTGAATTTGTGAGATAATATGTTATACGAATTGGTTTTAAAATATTAAGGGGGTGTTTTGTAATTTAATAAACTTGTGGGCCATTTTTAGAATATTGGTTAGACCAGTGCTAAAGGGTAAAAATTATAACATGAGGGTCCTATGTGTAAGATTATCAAGATTTGGATTTAAAATGAAATTAGGGTTTTGATTTGGAAATTATTTAAATGGAGGGGTTAAAAGTATAAATTCAGGAAACTTATGACTTTTCTGTGAAAATAAGGTTAGTAGGGAGGTAATGTGTAAATTTGGGAATTTATGGAGTTGATTTGTAATTAATATGGAATTATGATTTAATTTATAAGTTTTGTAAACTATAGGGACTAAAAATGTAATTATGTGAAACTTAGGGTTGTAATTCGTACAATACTTAATTTGGGATGTATATTCTGTAATTTAGTGGATTTGAGGGTTAGTTGTGAAATTATGGATATTATATGGGTTAAAATGTAATTTATATAATTATAAGGTTTGTTTTGTAATTTTGACAATTAAAGGGTGTGAAGTGAAAAATTATGAAACTTAAAGGACGGGAGATGTGATTCTGAATGAATGATGTACTTGAATTAGTAGTTTGCAATATTTTCATTCAAGACCCTTAACTTTGAGATGTTTGCAATTAAAACCCTAACTTATGAAACTTGTCATATTTAACCTTGAACTTGTATAACTTATTAAAATGAATGTTATTTCCATAATAACCTAATTAATGACTTAACTTAAGTTATATTTTGAATATTGCTAATTATGGAAACTTGCTAAATATGGAAACCTGCTAAAAATAGAAAGTTACTAAAATGGAAAGGCAATTAATTAAGAATGAATTGTAATTCCCTTCTACTCCTTTAGGTGTGAAGAAGGAGAGTCCTTGAACCGTTTTCCATATTCTGTGCTCGTTTCTGTTTTGCTTTCGTCATAAGGTACGGATACTCTACCCTTTTTAGTAAGGGTGTCTTTTCACCTATGCATTGATGTTGAGCTATGATTTAAACCTTTGCCATGATCCTTTTGACATGAACCTTTTGATATGACTTTGAGATATACCTTCTGATTATGACCTTGAGATGCACTTTGATATGACATTGAGACCTGACTCTTAGTTTGATACCCGAGCCATTTTTATGTTACCTAGCCAGGAAGGTAACCTGGCCATGTCTGTGATGCACCACTGGCATGACTCCCGTGTGGGGGAGTGATTTCTCACACCGTCCCTTTTATGATTATCTGCCATGGCTACTATGATTTTGAGATGACTTTGAGTTTGGGGGCGTATGGGTTGCAATCCTAGATTTGTATGTTTAGTGGATTTAATTATGACTTTGAGTTATGACTTTGAGGTGACTGGTACTGTGTGCAATACATGCCTTTCACATTCCTGGGAGCTGATCACTCCACCCCTTTGATACATGAGGACACCCCTCATATTATCTAGTTTCCTGAGAGGTATCCCCTCTGATTGTGAGATTATGACTTTGAGACTATGATGTTGAGATTATGACTTTGAGTTTCTGGGCTCGTGGTAGATGACTATCCTATTCTTCTCTTATTATCCATCTATTTCTTTTATACCTTGTGACATTCCCATTGCCCATATTATATTTCTGTTTCGTTATTCTTTGCTTTGTATATGTATCTGTTCACTGAGCTTTTTAAGCTCAGCCGCACGTTTTCTTTTCGTGTGCGGCAGGTAATAAACAGGACGACGGGTTTGGGTATGAGTGAAGAGACTTTTGGACTTAGAAGACTTTGATAGTGTTCTGAAGTAGAGATCATTAGAAGGAGTTGCTTTTGCAGACTTAGTGTTTAGTTTTGTTTCCGTTGTAACCATGTAAATTTCAGAATTTCATTTGTAACCTTTGAGAATTTCTGTATTACTTGAAATGTAAGCTTTGTTTTGATCTGATGTGAAACCATTAATGTGACATCTTTACCCTTATTGGGTTGGGGTGTTACAGGTTTGATAAGGTTTTGAGAGTTTGAGAGGGAAGTGTTGAGCGGGAAGTGTTTTGGCCAAAAAAAAACAATGGATTTTGATGAAGCAGATGGGAAAAAAAAAACATAGATGACCCCTATTTAGGACGAAGCAAAACGAGCGTCATCTAGCAGGCTAAATTTTAACTGATTATGACCCTATGTTATGACGCTTTTGAAAACGAGTCATCCCCAATAAAAAATTTACTCGTTATGACTCTTGTTTTATGACTTTGCTATTTGCGCGTCATCTTGTAGTGTGCGTCATAAAATGCGAGTCAAGGATAGACCTTTTTCTAGTAGTGTGTACTCTAAGTAATCACTTTTCTTGAATTCCAAGACAAAGCTAAACCTTACATGTCTTACAAGAATCACCAAAGCTTGAATTCCAAGAAATCTTACGAATACATTCAAACTTCATTGATTCAAGATTCTAAATTATCAACTAATACTTGAAGTCTTTTTACCCTTCAAACTTGATCACCTTTAAAACCTAAAAAACAACACCTTGAAACTCAAATATTCAACCTTGTAGAAACCCTTTTGAAGCTTAAACCTTGTCAAACTAAACCTTTGTGATACCAACCATGATAAACCCAAGACTCTTGCAAAAACTCAACAACTTTAAGCCTTCAAATCCTTCATCAAAATTTGCTTTGAACTGAACCTGCAGATTTTGGACCAACAACTTCGACCACCTGCATCTCTCTCTACAAACCTCCGATTTTAGAACCCTCTTGTGATATACTATATCTATGTGTCTTTAACCTATGATTCAAATTTTCAAAGATCCAACGGTTAATGAATTCAAAGCGTCAAGTCTACGACCGATACGCATAAACCAAACGAACCATAAAGAGAAGAGACTAGTTGAGATTGCACACCTTTGAGTCGACCTAGCTTCAAGAAACTAACATCACTTCAACTCTAATACCAATTGTTGTATAAAAAAACAAACACACCTTTAAAGCTAGAGCGGATTATGGACTCAAAGAAAACACACACGTGACCTCAAACGCTTACATTGTATTAACAACCGAATGAGGGAAGTAAGAATATACAAACTAACATCCCCTCACCTCCTTTTATAGAGATGAGGGTGTACAATCTTATGAAATTAGAATTTCATAGGACGATTACATGCTTGCTTGCAAGCCAAGCAAGTAGTTTCATAATCTAAGCACATTCATAAGCTATATTTAAACCAAATACAATTAAACTCCTAATATTATCTAGGTTACAATTAGTCCCTCCTAAATATTGCTACTACATATAACTTATATACGATATGGTTATATATATATATAAAAAGATTTCTATAATAAACAAAAATAATATAATTTTTATGAATCGGATTACTAAAATAGTTAAAAATATACTTATAGTAACTGACTAAGACAAAGTGTCAGTGATTAGCTAGGATATTCTTGAGTTAGTCAAGTACACTTAGCCTAATTATTATTGTAATTAGTACATCATGATTCTTAAATGGAGTATATTATACAAACCCTCCTAATTAGTACATCATGATTCTTAAATGGAGTATATTATACAAACCCTCCTATGGTTAACCGTACAAACCGCAAAGCACACAGTATAACACCACGATGCACACAGTACAACCATTGAATGCACGTAATGATTGCAAACCCCCCTATAGGGGGGTTCGTATAAACTACCCTTTCTTAAATATTGTTGAGAGGGCAGTTTATCTGGACCCCCCTATGGGGGTATGCAATCATTGTACGCATCGGACGGTTGTACTGTGTGCTTATCGGTTTGTACGTTTGACTTATAGGGGGTATGTATAGTGTCCCCCATTGAGGGCAGTTTATCTGGACCCCCTGTAGGGGGTATGCAATCATTGCACGCATCAGGCGGTTGTACTGTGTGCTTCGCGGTTTGTACGTTTGACTTATAGATAGGTATGTATAGTGTCCCCTATTGTTGTTACAATATAAAATGAAGGATTGTATACAATATAAAATGAAGGATTGTGTTATACAAACCCTCCCTATATTGTCACATCAGAGGAGTTTGGTCAAACCGTACAACCCGCGATATACACTTTACAAACCAGCGATGCGAGCAATGATTGAAAACACCCCATAACTTGCCCTAAAATGAAATGAAAAGGCAAGCATTATCCTTGACAGGAGAATATACGTTCAACCAACAGTTTGACCAAATTATATAAAGCTTCAAAGTTCAAACCATTTGCCAAGATATTTTGAAAAACATAAAAAAACATTAATGAACATATAATTAGACGTTTACGAACATAAATGAACAAACAAAACTTTTATTAATGTTTGTTCATTTAACTCAACAGATATAAAATCTTTTTCATGTTCGTACATATAATAGTCTTGACGGTTTTTATTGAAATTTTTGGCTGTTTATTAATTTTATTTACACATGTGGGATGACACTAAATAGCACATCTTGTCTTACTCTTTTATAAATAGTAGTAGGAAGTGATTCAGGCCGTGCGTGCTGATTCAGGCCGTGCTAAGCACGCACAGCCCCGAAACGTTTTAATATCCAAAGTTTAAAGGATGAATACTTGTCAACTTATAATAATGTTTTGAGATCACTAAATGGTTAACTAATATTACACTATAAAAATATCATGTCAAAGATCTTATAACATACGTTAGATGTGAGTATATCTAATGACTATAGTCGACAGAGTCTCTAGCTCCCATTCTCTCCTCCATACCTCTTTTTACTTGTTTTGACTTGTTATTTGCTTTCTTACTGAATTTTTCTCAAACATCATAACTATTACATCATCTCTTATCACTTCATAAATAACCAAAATAACCTAACCCTTTATGTCTTCTTCTCTTTCTATTTTCTAATTTATAAATTAGATTTTATATGTTATACTGATAACTTACGTCCAATTTTAAAATGCAAAATATTGTGTATAATGACATTGAATTAGTAGCATACTTTTGTTTTAATCTTACTTTTAATAAGAACATGAAGTGTCATTCCACTAATATTCGTTTGTGTGTTAGGTTAACATGTAAAAAATTAAACACAAACCTTTTGTGTCTAGTGAGATGGTCTACATGGCTAATGAAAATCTGTTTTTATGTAACATTCAATTGAACTATAAGACACATGCAACTTTTTTGTGTTTGTGAATTTATAAGTAACTTTAACTATAAAAAGTTATTGGCTATAAAACCGTATTATGCATATAAACATCTATAGAGCGAGGATTAAATAAGAAATAAAAGTAAAATAAAAAGAATGAGAAATAATCATAGCCACACAATACAAATGCATTTTAAGAAAAATATGTATTTTCTATAAATTTCTCACTCTTTATTTGAAATGTGTGATTATAAAAACCGTCAAGACTATTATATGTCCATTCACATTTTAGAAAGAAAAAAAAAAAGTTTCACCGAAATAAGCTAACATCAATCAAACTTTTATCAACAAAACGTATTCCAAATTTTTAGAATTGTTACATAACTCTATTTATGAGTCTCTTTTAAGTATTGTTACATAACTCTATTTACTAAAGCAAAGTCGTATAATATATAATGTATTATCTGTCATATATCGTCTCTTGATAAATAAACCAAATGTTACATATGCTAAGTTGGCTCGAATCAAGAACGAGATGTTATAGATACAGTTCATAGAACTTAACCAATCACACAAAAATAAAATAAAAATGTGAAAAAAAGCACAAAGAAAGAACCTAAAAGTTAGAGTAAATTACAAAGATGGTCCTTGTGGTTTGGGTTGACTTTCAGGTTTGGTCGTTTGACTTTTTTTTTTTGCATTCCCGGTCCCTAACTCTGAAACTATTAACACAGATGGTCCCTTGACCAAACGTCCGTTTGGTCAAGGCGTTAAGTTGTATCATGTGCGCTAATTGTGAGGGTATATTCGTCCATTCCAATTTTCATACATAGAGCCTCTCAATATGCAGGCATTTAATACCCATCTTTTCATTTTCCCTCTTCATTTTCTCTCTCACTACCAAATCTCACAAAACACAAACCGTAAGTTAATAACCTAATTTTGATCCAAGTTCATTATCAATGCGACAATGGTTGGAACAAAAATGTGGAATGTACGGCAAGGAAAAGATGATTGTGATGTTCACGAACTATATGGTATGTATCGATTATCATTTACTTGTTTTTATTGCATTGTTTGACTGAAAAACCTTAATTTGGTTTTCTTTAATTTTTTTGCAGCAAATGAACCTGATTTGTTTTCAATCAAGGTTCATTATGGTGGGAAGTTCACTGATAGGCCAGATAGAACCTATGAAGGTGGTTACTCTAACTTTGTGGATGTAGTAGATGTGGATGAGTTCTCTGTTCACGAAATGGATGCTATGGTGGAAGAGTTAGGTAATGATGGTCACTCACTTATGGTTTACCACTTTATTATACCTTGTGAGAGTTTGGACAATGGGCTTCAACCTTTAGCTAGTGATAAAGATGTCCTTAACATGTGTAAATATGTTAGGTTAGGTCATAAGTTGATGCATGTGTATGTTGAACATGAAAGGACCAACCGTGATATCTATTACGCATTGTTAGTGTCACCAAATAAGAAAAAGGGGTGTCTTATAGAGGAAATAGAAGAAGATGTACCAAGACAATCACCAACTAGAGTGATTAAGAGACTTAGGATTGAACTTGACAATAAAAAAGGTTTAGTACAAGAACAAGGTCAATCAAGTGGTGGTGTTGCTGTTGAAATACCATCCCAAACTCAGGTTAGTGTTGTTGATAATGAAATACCCTCACAAACAGGTGACACTTGTAACACCCCAACCCGACAAGGTCAAGATATCACATTATGGTGTCATACAGAGCATACATAACGCAAGCGGAAGTCTTTTAAATAAATAACTAAGTCTCAAACATCATGACTAATATCCAAAAGATAATCCCAAATGCATAGTGGGTTAACCAAAACAAACCAAAGTAAAGAAATAATATTCAAGTACTGAAATAAATGAAAGTCCGAAACAATGGAAAATGAAATGATAAATAAATAGGTCTTTTAGGTCCTACTCTCTCTCTCATTCCCAAGCCCGTCGCCCCGCTTATTACCTGCCGCATAAGAAAAGAAAATATGCGGCTGAGCTTAAAAAGCCCAGTGAACAGATATATATATACGAAACATAAACATAAAGGTAAATAAGCATAAGCAACGAAGGAAATAAGAATACAAAACGAAAAGCATAATCATGAAGAAGAACTAAGAATCGAGAGTGCATGAGAACTGATTAGAAAATGAAAACAAGAATGAAATGAAAACAAGAAAAAGGTTCATGTCGGGATGTGCCATAAGAACTCCATATCATATCAAACACATAACATATCATATCATAATTCATGCAAGTATACGAAGAGGGGAGACCTCTAAGTAATAGTAAAATAAAAGTGTGAGAAGGAGTGCAAGGCACACACCACATGGTCACCATAATCATACTAAACATAAAACCTATGATGCATCCATACGCTCCCTAACAAAAGTATGTATGTCAGTACTAGACTAAGCACACATATAAGGTTGGCCAATAGTGCATGCAAAATAAATCATAACATAGGGGGGGAACGCCGTAGATCTATCACACCTCTACGGGAGTGTCATACCTAGGGTGCCATCCTAGACATGGTCATGGTACCTCCACAACTAGTTAAGCTCAGGCACGGATCTATTATAGCATACATAATAACAAATAGCATGGCAAGAGAAACAAGATAGTAACTCAAATAAGCATGGCAAACATAAGCATAGCATGACAGAGACATTTAAATAAATGTCAGAATAGATCATAGGAATGACAATCATACAATGAATGTCATGAATCAACTAAGGGAAACATAGCAGGCATAGGATCGATAGAAAATATCCCTACTGAGAAAGGAAAGAATATCTGTACCTTAACGAAGCACACAACCAAAAGCAATGAAATGAAAAGAAGCAGAAGATCACTCCTTTTCACCCGATCTATAATAATCATAATTTTACTTATAAGTTTCATAGTCATAAAGGTTTCATTTTAGTCTCCATTCCGTTTTAGTTAACTTTCCAAAAATAGCAAGTTTCCATATTTAGTAACTTTCCAAAAATAGTAAGTTGCCATATTTAGTAACTTTCCAAAAATAGTAAGTTTATCAACTTAAGGTATTAAAGATGACTATATTAGTAGTTTAAGGTTCATAATGTCATTTACATAAGTTTATGGTTCATAATGTAGTTTTAATAATTGTAGGGTTTATTATGCAATTATAACAAGTTTAGGGGTTTTAGTGTTATTATGATAAGATGAGGGCATAAAATGTAAATATTAACAAGTTACATGTTTTCACAAGTTAAGTCCTTTAGTTTTAGAAAGGTGACAATCTAACCCTTTAGTTTAGAAAAATAAACACATAACACCTTTTTAATCTCTTTTCCACTTTTAACAGATTTTATGTATGAACTGGACCT
The DNA here is from genome assembly GCA_021014915.2 of Artemisia tridentata subsp. tridentata. Lineage (NCBI taxonomy): Eukaryota > Viridiplantae > Streptophyta > Magnoliopsida > Asterales > Asteraceae > Artemisia > Artemisia tridentata. The sequence goes on from CP139508.1 coordinate 264,075,936, forward strand.
GTTTTGTCAAATTTATTAATCATATAAGAACTCAGAAATAAAATTCCTAAAAATTCACAAACGTACCTAAATGTCTTAAGAACTTACCCTAATTTTTACAGAATTTATTATTTAGTATTACTATAGTTTAAGAATCCATTTTTCCAATTCATTCAGATTTCTGATCAGCTTTAACATACGGAAAGTTTGTATTATGTTACCCCTTCAGAAAAATTTATAAAAATCTAAAAAAATTCCAGTAAGTGCTATACATATGAAATATTAATCCTGCAAAAGGGCATCTTCTAATTCTCTATGGTTTGCAAATTAAAATCAAAAACCAGACGATTTTTCCAGACATACGAATCCAGTTTGACACTTAATTTTTTAAATTCAAAAATTGTACCTTCCCGACCTCTAAAAATTACAAGGTTTAGTTTTCCAGAAATCTATTTTCCTGAACTTACTTTTAGACTCAATAAACACTCAAAAACACGTTACCATCATTTAGATCCAATCGAATTAAGTAGATTAAAGTTTTCTAGACAGGAACTAGTTTATAATTTTATGTGATCACTTAGGGTTTTATTATTCCAATGATTATTTCTTGATACAAAGCAATTATATTTGTCATCAAAACAGCCCTGGGTCGATTCATATGTGTTCTTAACATGTTCATATCAATCACAATAATAAATCATAGATCGGTTCATATTAGGGTTTTTCATATTCATTATTTTATGTTATCATTTTATGTGAGTCTTTAGTTATCATATGTGATTATCTATTGCCAAGAACATCAAGAATTGAGCAAGAAGGGAATGATACAAATACCCTCGAAGACCAAATGAAGAGTAAGAACAACACAAGATCAATCACCAACGATGTCTCCTTCCTTCTCCTTCTTTGGTACGCACGACAGAAAATAAAAGAACACATGGATTGATTAGATTTTGTTCATATATTCGTATGGATTAAGATTGTACATAAATGATTACCTTGTGTTACGAATTATATGAGAAGATGATGATCAAAACCTCTTTTTTCTGCCTAGTTTGGATCGAACAGCAGTAGCAAAGAAGAGAGCAGCCGAAACTTTTAGTTGAGAGAGTTTAGGGTTTTTTTTCTTGGGTTGTTTTCTTGTGAGCCAAAACAAGAGACAGAATGGAGAGGTTTTAGTGAATTTTCGGGTATAAGGTTTTGAGGAAACCTTGTGAATTGATTGGAGAAATTAGGGATATGGATCACCTTTATTATGGGCTTGATTCAATCAAATTAATTACATGATTTCTCTTCTATTTGGACTAGCCGAAATTTTTGAGGCATAATACACATTGAATGTCGCCTAGCTTAGCTTAAGATGTAGGATTTTATTTATTTTGTACATATTATTTACATAATGTAAGGTTTTAATTAATTTAACTTGTTAGGTAACTTTTGGTTTTAATTACCTTAAGTTAAGTTCAAATAATGTTACTTATTTAATTTTTCATAAGTTCTCAAAATTTAAATTTGAGGGCATTTTAGTCATTTCAGATTGAGTTAAATTTTGGGTTTTACAACTCTTCCCCTCTAAAAAGAAATTTTCGTCCTCGAAAATTGAAATACGAAGTCGAAATGAAAATGCGAAAGCGAAAGCAATATCGAAATGAATACGTACCAAGTCAAAAAGAGAAATGTGGGTAATCGGATCGTATTGACTCTTCGGTCTCCCAAGTAGCCTCGCTCCCAGGATGGTTCTTCCAAAGAATCTTTACGAATGGAATTGTCTTAGTTCTCATGAGTCTTTCCTGACACTCCAAGACAGCCTCAGGTTCTTCACTATACGAAAGATCTTCCCGAATCTGATCGAACGGGCAAGACACAACGTGAAGCGGATGATAATTATACCCACGAAGAAGTGACACGTGAAAAAACGTCATGCACATGCGATAACTGGGGAGTTAGCGCCAATCGATAAGATACCTCACCAACCCGATCAAGAATCTCAAACGGACCGATATAGCGTGGACTAAGCTTCCCTTTCATACCGAAACGCTTAACGCCTCGAAAAGGAGAAACCTTCAAGAAAACACGATCACCCGAGTTAAACTCAACATCACGACGATGACGGTCAGCATAGCTCTTCTGCCTGGAACGAGCTTCCTTCAACTTCTCTCTGGCCACAGCCACCTTCTCATTAGTAATCCTAATTAATTCTGGTCCCTTAATGAGTCGTTCCCCGACCTCATTCCAACAAACCGGTGCTCTACACTTACGTCCATATAACATCTCAAATGGAGCCATCCTGATACTAGCATGCCAACTATTATTATAAGCAAACTCCACCAAACACAAGTAATCATCCCAGTGGCCTGTCCACTCTAAAGCACAAGCCTTCAATATATCCTCCAAGGTCTGAATCGTTCGCTCCGACTGTCCATCAGTCTGAGGATGAAATGCCGTACTGAATTTAAGCCGTGTACACCAAGCTTTATGTAACCCTTTCCAGAAACGAGACGTATAACGAGGATCATGATCGGACACAATAGAAGACGGCGTACCATGCAATCGAACAATTTCCTGCTGGAAAATATGAGCCAAACGACCCACAGAATAATCAATACGAATGGGAAGAAAATGCGCGGATTTGGTCAGACGATCAACAACGACCCAGATAGCGTCATGCTTTCGAAGAGTACGAGGTAAACCGGTAACGAAGTCCATAGATATCTCATCCCATTTCCATGTAGGAATGTCAAGAGGTTGCAAAAGACCACTTGCACGTTGATGTTCAATCTTAACCTGCTGATAAGTCATACATCTAGCCACATGCAAAGCCACATCCTGCTTCATCCCATTCCACCAATAATGTTGCTTCAGATCATTGTACATCTTAGTCGAACCCGGATGAATAGAGAACGGAGAACTATGTGCCTCAGAAAGCATAGCTTCACGAAGAGTAGAATCATCTGGAACACATAGACGATCACCAAACCAAACGACACCATCCGCATCCACACGAAATTCTGACTATTTACCATCCTCAACATTCTGCACAATAGCCCACAACTCACCATCGTCTTTCTGAGCTTCCTTAATCCTCAATATCAAATCAGACTCCACCTTCAAGCTAGCCCAAAAACCATCATGACCCCGAACACACAGCTCAACCTCCATAAGCTCTAAGTCATTCAGAATCCTCGGCTCAAAGTCAAGACTAGCAATCATTCCCGAATTATGACTCAAGGCATCAGCCACAACATTGGCTTTCCCAGGGAGATACTGAATATTGGTGTCATAGACCTTCAACAACTCCAACCAACGTCTCTGTCGCATGTTCAATTCCTTTTGGGTGAAGATATACTTCAGGCTCTTATAGTCGGTGAATATATCACAACTCTCACCATAAAGATAATGCCTCCAGATTTTTAAAGCAAAGACAACGGCAGCTAATTCAAGATCATGAGTAGGATAGGTCGCCTCATATGGTTTCAACTATCTAGAAGCATATGCAATCACTTTCCCATGCTGCATCAAAACGCAACCCAAACCCTTCTTCGAAGCATCACTATAGATCTGATAACTTCCTGAACCTGATGGTAGAGTAAGAATCGGCGCAGAAACAAGCCTCTTCTTTAACTCCTCAAAACTAGCTTCTCTCTCGTCGGTCCATACAAACTTCTCTCCCTTGCGCATAAGCTGAGTCAACGGTAACGACAAACGAGAAAACCCTTCAACAAATCTCCTGTAATAACCAGCCATTCCAAGAAAACTCCTGACTTCAGTCACATTGGTCGGTCTTGGCCACTTTGTGATAGCCTCAACCTTAGCCGGATCCATGGTGATACCATCTGCGGAAACGACATGACCAAAGAATGCAACTTGTTCCAACTAAAACTCGCACTTGGAAAACTTGGCATACAACTTCTTCTGCCTCAAAGCCTCCAAAACAACACGGAGATGGCTCTCGTGCTCCTCCTTAGTCTTAGAGTACACCAAGATGTCGTCAATAAACACGATCACAAACTTACCAAAGTACTCGTGGAAAATCCGATTCATCAAATCCATGAAAACCGCTGGAGCATTCGTCAACCCAAATGGCATGACTAAGATCTCATAATGGCCATATCTCATACGAAACGCGGTCTTAGGAATATCCTGCTCTTTCACACGCAGCTGGTGATATCCTGACCTCAAATCGATCTTAGGAAAGAATTTCGCTCCCTGAAGTTGGTCAAACAAATCATCGATGCGGTGAAGCGGATAACGATTACGAATGGTAATGCGGTTAAGCTCACGGTAGTCAATACATAATCTCATGCTACCGTCCTTCTTCTTAACGAATAACACCGGAGCACCCCACGGGGAAACACTGGGACGGATAAAACCAGATTCAAGCAATTCCTGCAACTGCTCCTTCAATTCAACAGGAGCCATACGATAAGGAGCTTTGGAGATGGGTTCTGCACCCGGAATCAAATCAATCAAAAATTCAACCTCACGCTCAGGCGGCATGCCTGGGAGTTCATCAGGAAATACATCGGGGAATTCACGAACAACCGAAAGGCTCTCCATACTAGAAATCTCTGAAGATGAATCCTTAATCGAAGCTAGAAAACCTTCACAACCATGTGTCAGAAGAGAACGAGCTTTCATAGCGGATATGATCTTAATAGGTTTACCAAGCCGAGAACCTTGGTAGACGAATTCAGGATTACAAGGATCACCAAAAATCACACGCCTGGTATGGCAGTCAATCGTAGCTTGATGCTCCGACAACCAATCCATACCCAAGATTACATCAAAGTCATACATATCTAGAGGGAGAAGATTTGCAGAGCGAACTTTATCGTCGAAACGAAGAGGACAATTCACGTATTCATGAGTAATGGTAACGGAATTTTTCATTGGTGTTGATATAGATAAAGCATAGTTTAGTGGTGTTGCGGTCGTATTAATGTGTTTAGCAGATGTAGAAGATATAACAGAATGCGTAGCACCAGTATCAAATAAAGCAAAAATAGGACGATCAAATAAATAAAGCATACTCGAGACGGTTTCAGAAGTACTCGTGGCCTGATCCCTGGTTAGTGCAAAAACTCGGCCCTTAGAAACCTGCTGCCCACCATTTCCATTCCCACGGTTGGTGCCAGTCGCCTTCGGACATTCCCTAGCCCGATGTCCCATTCCTCCACAATTAAAACAGGCACCCGTCGCCCTATAACAAGTACTACCCGGATGAGTCTTCCCACACTCAACACAAATAGGAGGAGGTGGAAGTTGTTCCCCCACATTCCTCTGCCCAGCTGAAGAAGTAGCACCACGATTACCCTGTTGATTACTACGACTCTACTGACCCCTGAACTGTTGGTCACGACCTGACCGCTGATTCTGCCCACTGTTGTTGTTACCATACCTGTCATTACCCCGAACCTCATTACCCCTCGAAACCACATTCCTCTGACTACTACCCTGAACCTGCTGATGATCACTATCCAGAGTCCTCTTCACCCCACGCCTAGACCTCTCCTGCATCAACTCCTTATTACGGACCGCATTGGCAACTTGTGCCACATTAGTAAAATCTGTATTCAGAATACCATCCAGCAACTCATCACGTAACCCCCACTTAAAATGCAGAGCCTGCTCCTCCGGAGTCCCAACCTTCTTACCCAGAAAACCCGCAAGCCTCACAAACCTCTTCATGTACTCAGCACTCGACTCCCTATCCGACTGGAAAATATGATGATAGTCACGCTCAATTTTCTGTCTCTCAGACAGAGGGAAGTACTGAAGAAAGAATATCTCCCGAAAATCAGCCCATGATAACCCAGCAACAAACTCATCACCTCCCATAGCCAACCCATATGCTTTCCACCAACTGAGGGCATCTCCCTCAAATTTGTAACTCGCCAAACGTGCCTTAAACATGTCATCACAACCAAGTACCTCGAATATCTTCTCAATGTGAGATATCCAATTCTCCGCCTCCACAGGAGAAGTAGCAGCACTGAACGAATGCGGTTTCTACTTAACGAACTGCTCCAACCACACATGGATCGACACTCGTAGAGCATCACCACCACCACTACCATTTCCACCACCATTACCAATACTGCTAGCGGTGTTCCTCCTAATCTCATCCGCGATGCGTGCAGTCAAACCGGGAAGTAACGCATCAACAGCTCGCTGAACTGCTGCACCGAAAGCAATACCAGAGGGTTCCTCAAATTCATTCCGACGAGTATTCACCATCTGAAAGGTCATAAACAAGACAAAAGACAAAACAAGCGTAAGGGTCAAAATATGAAAAGAGAGATCGCGTCAAACGGAAAGCCTAGTGTCTACCCAATATCCTCACAGGTCATTTCTAAGGTTCTACAGGTCAAACCTGTCTCTGATACCATAACTGTAACACCCCAACCTGAAAAGGTCAAGATATCACATTATGGTGTCATACAGAGCATACATAACGCAAGCGGAAATTTTTTAAATAAATAACTAAGTCTCGAACATCATGACTAATATCCAAAAGATAATCACAAATGCATAGTGGGTTAACCAAAACAAACCAAAGTAAAGAAATAATATTCAAGTACTGAAATAAATGAAAGTCCGAAACAATGGACAACGAAATGATAAATAAATAGGTCTTTTAGGTCCTACTCTCTCTCTCATTCCCAAGCCCGTCGCCCCGCTTATTACCTGCCGCATAAGAAAAGAAAATATGCGGCTGAGCTTAAAAAGCCCAGTGAACAGATATATATATACGAAAGGTAAAAACATAACAAAAGGTAAAAAGATAAAAAGGAATACAAAAACAAAACGAGAAGCATAATCATGAAGAAGAACTAAGAATCGAGAGTGCATGAGAACTGATTAGAAAATGAAAACAAGAAAAAGGTTCATGTCGGGATGTGCCATAAGAACTCCATATCATATCAAACACATAACATATCATATCATAATTCATGCAAGTATACGAAGAGGGGAGACCTCTAAGTAATAGTAAAATAAAAGTGTGAGAAGGAGTACAAGGCACACACCACATGGTCACCATAATCATACTAAACATAAAACCTAGGATGCATCCATACGCTCCCTAACAAAAGTATGTATGTCAGTACTAGACTAAGCACACATATAAGGTTGGCCAATAGTGCATGCAAAATAAATCATAACATAGGGGGGGAACGCCGTAGATCTATCACACCTTTACAGGAGTGTCATACCTAGGGTGCCATCCTAGACATGGTCATGGTACCTCCACAACTAGTTAAGCTCAGGCACGGATCTATTATAGCATACATAATAACAAATAGCATGGCAAGAGAAACAAGATAGTAACTCAAATAAGCATGGCAAACATAAGCATAGCATGACAGAGACATTTAAATAAATGTCAGAATAGATCATAGGAATGAAAATCATACAATGAATGTCATGAATCAACTAAGGGAAACATAGCAGGCATAGGATCGATAGAAAATATCCCTACTGAGAAGGGAAAGAATATATGTACCTTAACGAAGCACACAACCAAAAGCAATGAAATGAAAAGAAGCAGAAGATCACTCCTTCTTCACCCGATCTATAATAATCATAATTTTACTTATAAGTTTCATAGTCATAAAGGTTTCATTTTAGTCTCCTTTCCGTTTTAGTTAACTTTCAAAAATAGCAAGTTTCCATATTTAGTAACTTTCCAAAAATAGTAAGTTTCCATATTTAGTAACTTTCCAAAAATAGTAAGTTTATCAACTTAAGGTATTAAAGATGACTATATTAGTAGTTTAAGGTTCATAATGTCATTTACATAAGTTTATGGTTCATAATGTAGTTTTCATAATTGTAGGGTTTATTATGCAATTATAACAAGTTTAGGGGTTTTAGTGTTATTATGATAAGATGAGGGCATAAAATGTAAATATTAACAAGTTACATGTTTTCACAAGTTAAGTCCTTTAGTTTTAGAAAGGTGACAATCTAACCCTTTAGTTTAGAAAAATAAACACATAACACCTTTTTAATCTCTTTTCCACTTTTAACAGATTTTATGTATGAACTGGACCTGTTTTGTCGAATTTATTAATCATATAAGAACTCAGAAATAAAATTCCTAAAAATTCACAAACGTACCTAAATGTCTTAAGAACTTACCCTAATTTTTATAGAATTTATTATTTAGTATTACTATAGTTTAAGAATCCATTTTTCCAATTCATTCAGATTTCTGATCAGCTTTAACATACGGAAAGTTTGTATTATGTTACCCCTTCAGAAAAATTTATAAAAATCTAAAAAAATTCCAGTAAGTGCTATACATATGAAATATTAATCCTGCAAAAGGGTATCTTCTAATTCTCTATGGTTTGCAAATTAAATATCAAAAACCCAGACGATTTTTCCAAACATACGAATCTATTTTGACACTTAATTTTGTAAATTCAAAAATAGTACCTTCCCGACCTCTAAAAATTACAAGGTTTAGTTTTCCAGAAATCTATTTTCCTGAACTTACTTTTAGACTCAATAAACACTCAAAAACATGTTACCATCATTTAGATCCATTCGAATTAAGTAGATTAAAGTTTTCTGGACAGGAACTAGTTTATAATTTTATGTGATCACTTAGGGTTTTATTATTCCAATGATTATTTCTTGATACAAAGCAATTATATTTGTCATCAAAATAGCCCTAGGTCGATTCATATGTGTTCTTAACATGTTCATATCAATCATAATAATAAATCATAGATCGGTTCATATTAGGGTTTTTCATATTCATTATTTTATGTTATCATTTTATGTGAGTCTTTAGTTATCATATGTGATTATCTATTGCCAAGAACATCAAGAATTGAGCAAGAAGGGAATGATACAAATACCCTCGAAGACTAAACGAAGAGTAAGAACAACACAAGATCAATCACCAACGATGTCTCCTTCCTTCTCCTTCTTTGGTACGCACGACAGAAAATAAAAGAACACATGGATTGATTAGATTTTGTTCATAAATTCGTATGGATTAAGATAATGATTACCTTGTGTTACGAATTATATGAGAAGATGATGATCAAAACCTCTTTTTTCTGCCTAGTTTGGATCGAACAGCAGTAGCAAAGAAGAGAGCAGCCGAAACTTTTAGTTGAGAGAGTTTAGGGTTTTTTTCTTGGGTTGTTTTCTTGTGAGCCGAAACAAGAGATAGAATGGAGAGGTTTTTGGGAATTTTCGGTTATAAGGTTTTGAGGAAACCGTGTGAATTGATTGGAGAAATTATGGATATGGATCACCTTTATTATGGGCTTGATTCATTCAAATTAATTACATGATTTCTCTTCTATTTGGACTAGCCGAAATTTTTGAGGCATAATACACATTGAATGTCGCCTAGCTTAGCTTAAGATGTAGGATTTTATTTATTTTGTACATATTATTTACATAATGTAAGGTTTTAATTAATTTAACTTGTTAGGTAACTTTTGGTTTTAATTACCTTAAGTTAAGTTCAAATAATGTTACTTATTTAATTTTTCATAAGTTCTCAAAATTTAAATTTGAGGGCATTTTAGTCATTTCAGATTGAGTTAAATTTTGGGTTTTACAACACTAGTCAAGTTAGGATACAAGATCAAGGTCAAGGTAGTGGTATTGATAAAGAAATACCATCTAAAATTTGTGAGTCTAGTCAAGTTAGGATACCAGAGCAGGGTCAAGGTAGTGGTGTTGCTAATGAGTTAGCTTCTCAAACCACTGATGTACCTAGTCAGTTTGTCAATGATTTCTACTCATCTTATGACCCTTACTTGGGTGATGACCCAAATGATGCTGCTGCTGAAGTGGAAGAAGTATGGATAAGGGAAAGGGTATTGCAGTTGATGAAGCATGTTCCAAGAAGAAAACACCCAGGAAGAAAGTGATTAACATTGGCTAGTTTGGGTTTATGTCACTTTTATCTCAATGGTTGCTTGTATGCACAATAAACAATATTTTATTTTGGTAATATTTGTGTTTATGTCAGCGGTTGCTTGTATGCACCATAACCTTGACTTCTGTGTATGTGTTCTGGATACCAGAACAGGATAATGACTCTTTTAATCCAATAGTTGGTAGCTGCTAATGACAGCAAATTTTCCCTAAAACCTTGTTGTGTTTGACTACTTCATTTTGGTCATATATGGATGGTGTTGTTTGCACAGGTTTGACTTTAGTAGAAAGTCACCTTACAGATGCATTTGGGTGATAATTGGATTGGTTTGAAATGCTTGTCTATGAATTGGGTACATTTTGTAGGTTTGACTTTATTATAGGTTTGACTTTATGTAGGTTTGACTGTATTATAATTCATTTTGGGTATGCATTTACTAAATTCAGTTGATGCAAGTGAGGAATGTACTTATGCTTGTTTGCTTCTAAGTTTTCCTTGTCTGCATTTACTAAAGCCCTGTAAATTCATTTTGGGTCTGCATTGGGTAAAAGTCAAAGTCTTGCTGCATTGGGTAAAGGTCAAAGTCTTGCTGCATTTACTAAATTCAGTACACCAACCTAGTCATCAATGGCATTAACTATAACTTCAATACATGGGCATATTTTGCCTTTCAAATCACATAACTACACCCACTAACACACAAATTACTTCCACTAAAAACCTAAAATCTTTCCAAACTTCTCAAAAATGAGTTCAAAGCAAGAAATCATTGACATTTCTTCAAATGAATCTACCTCTTCTGATGAAGTATCTTCACCATATTCACCATAGGCTGGCTATTTTCCTAGCTGGTATTATTCAACCTCAAAAGGTGGCTCAAAAAAGAATGAAGCTGCTAGGCCTTGCAAACAGGTTTCAAGCTCTGTCAATCCTCATGTTACCACTCAAGCTCTTTCAATCACTGGCAAAAGAGTCCAAGTGCTAGGCCTTCCAACCAAGGAGAATTATGAAAAGATCACAGCAAGAGGGAAAGGGAAAAGGACCCTTGAAGCATTCCCACCACTTTCTTTTGTTAAGAATGTGTCTATGTATGCATCTATCTATGTAATGTAATATGCATCTATGTAATGAAATTCTAGTTGTTTCTGTTAAGATAAAATTGCTTGTTTTCATTAATCATCCATGACAAAATACAACTTGGTTCATTGTTACATGTCTAAACTTAACATACTAACCTAGGGGTGTTCGTTCGGTCGGTTTACGGTTTTATAGGTTTAATCGGTTTGGGTTATTCGGTTTTTAAAAATAATTTTTAACACCCAATACCCAAACCAAATTTTTCAAAACCAAACCAATCCAACCAAATAAGTTATCGGTTTATTTGGTTCGGTTCTCCATAAAACCAAATAAGAATAAGATGTATAAAAGGTGAGTTATCATATTGGGAAGGAATTCATTGATAATTAAAGAGTGCGTGATTTTGGTTGTGACAGAACCACCTTCAAAGAATATAGCTTTAATTTTTAGTAACCTAGCAAATTTCCCCAATTCCAAATATTTGATTGATGGTTTCTATGTTACAACAGTATAGTTTATATAAATAGATTATATGTTTCTTTGTTAAAGTTCGGGTATTCGGGTGGAAACCGAATGAGGAATTTTGAACCCAAATCCGATCCAGAAAACCGTATATTATTTCGGGTGCACCCAAAAATCCAAACCAAACCAAAATAAGCCAAACCCATTTAACCCAATGTCATTTGGTTCGGTCAGTTTTTCGGGTCAACCCATTTAATGAACACCCCTATAATAACCTAACACTTACTTCAAACATAAACAAAAGACCCAACTTCATACATGATAGCAAAAGACCAGACAAAATACTTCTTCATTTTTCATACTTTATAGCAAAAAGAACAACAAACAAGATCCAAGACCAAACAAGATACTTCTTCATTTTTGCACTTCCAGTTTGGGCTTCCATTAATTATCGCTTAAGATTGTTCCTTGACATTAATAAACCAGGTATGATTTGAAGAGAACGATTACACATGAGGGGGGGGGGGGTCATACCAATCAATCCATCTACAGTGTGATCCCTGTTGAACAACATCACACCAACAATTATTTGCTTTACGTTAGTTTGATTCAATTATTTCAATCTTACACAAACTTACTTGAATCGGGCAAGAGTAAAACCGACGGCCTGGGTTAGCATTCGTCCAAGAGGTTTTAACAATTACAACTCTTCCACAATGGCACCTAACCATATCCATTGTTCTTGTAATATTTTTGTTTTTGAATTAGGGTTTAGATTTGGGGATTTAGGTTAAGAAAATGATCGGATTTATGTTAGTGAAAGAAAAGAGCAGGAATAAATACTAAGTGGCATTGGGAAAGACATATAGTAGAGAGAGGAGAGAGATGCTACAGTGAATGGACGAAAATACCCTCACAATTAGCGCAGATTATACAACTTAACGCCTTGACCAAACGGACGTTTGGTCAAGGGACCATCTGTGTTAATAGTTTCAGAGTTAGGGACCGGGAATGTAAAACCCCAAATTACCACAATCTGAAATGACCAAAATACCCTCTAATTTTGAACTTTTAAGAACTTATAAATTATATAAGTAACATTAATTGTACTTAACCTAAGAAAATTATATCCTAAGTTATCTAATGAATGGAGCTACTAAATAAAACCTTACATTATGATTTAAAAAATCACAAAACAAAGTTCCTAAAACCATGCTTATTAGTGGTCGACATGTTATGTGTCAACCTCAAAATTTTCGGCTAGAAATTAAGAAAGGAGATGATCATGTATTAATATTGATATGATAACAATCCCATAATATTTGGCACATTCCTTACTTAACCCTTATCATAATACACGGTTGTTACAAAATCCTTATAACCGAACCATTTGCAAACCCTAAAACAAAAATTTCAGTTGCCTCTTTTTGCTCCTGCTATTCAATCAGTTGCAGCATCCAAGAAGGAGGTACTTGGTGATCTTGATCTTGTGTTCTTGTCCTAATTCGTATCACACATAAGGTAATCAAATACACATATTATTTAATTCATTCAAATTTCTGGAACAACACCCTAATTGAACCATGTTTTTGTTTCTTCTATTCGACCTAATCAAGAAGAGAAGAGAGGGTGTTGGTGTGCTCGGATTCTTGGTTGATTTGGTATTCTTGTTCTTCGTTTGGTCTTCAAGGGTAAATTTGTATCATCCTTTCTTGTTTAATCCTTGCCATATTCGATTCATTCTCGATGTCCTTGTCGAACTTAATATACGTATGATAATAGAACAAGATCACATAAAATGATAACATGTTTACATAAAATAAAGAATATGAAAACCCTAATACGATTGACCTATTGTTGTGATTATGATTTGAATTAATATAAACATGTTAAAACACATACGAATCGACCTAGGTTTGTTTTGATGTCAAATATAATTGTTTGTATCAAGAAATAAGTAATGGGAATGAAAAACCCTAATCGATCACATAAAATAATAGACTCTAGTTTCTGTCCAGGAAATTAAGCCGACTTGATTCGATTGTATCTTGATGATGGTAAAGTGTTTTTGGGTGTTTCTTGGGTCTAAAAGTAAGTTTGAGAAAATAGATTTCTGGAAATATAAGCCTTGTAATTTTTAGAGGTCGGGAGGATACACTTTTTGATTTTACAAGTTCAAGAGTCAAAACTGAATTCGGATGTCTGGAAATTCAGTCGTGGTTCTGGATTTTTAATTTAATATCTATAACGAGTTATGACCTGAAAATTTTACAGGATGAAATTTGGTATTTGAAGTACGTTCTGTAATTTTTCTAGATTTTTCTGAGATGTTTAACCTGGGTTAATAATTACATACTTTCGGGGTGTTCCATCAGATACAATTCGGGTACATGTTGTGAATGTTGAATTTTAGTTGGTTCTTGCACTACTCAATAAAATCTGGAAAAATTATGTAAAATACTCAAGACATATAGGTACATCTGGGTAAAATTATAGAATTTTATGAGCTCGTATAAGGTATGTTAAAAATTAGCTAATTCGGGTCTGATTTCAATGGTTATGCTGGAATTAAGTAATTAATTGTTTTAAACACTTATAAGCTCATTTGCTTAACTTTTGGAACTTAAATAAGCTACTTATCATTTTAAGATTATTTAACTTATGTTTTGACTAATTTTCATATTAACCCTTAACCTTGGCATAATTACAATAGTAACCCTAATCTTCGAATAATGTTAATATGAAACCAACTTATATGAATTAAACCCTAAAATTTCTAATTCGGGAAAAATAACTTAATTATGACCTAATTGAATGTATGTAGGGCTGGCAAATCGTGTAAACATGAACCTGTTAAGACACGACACGATAAGACACGACACGATAAGGGGCAGACACGAACACGACACGATAATTTTTCGTGTCAAATTTTCAAAACACGAACACGACACGAAACCTGTTAAGCCCAAACAGGTCGACCTGTTAACGACACGAAACCGGTTAAGCCCAAACACGAACCTGTTAACAAGTCGTGTTTTCGTGTTCGTGTCAAAATTGCACATAGAGTGTGTCAGACACGACCTGTTAAGACACGACCTGTTAATACACGACACGATAAGGGGCAGACACGAACACGACATGATAATTTTTCGTGTCAAATTTTCAAAACACGAACACGACACGAAACCTGTTAAGCCCAAACAGGTTGACCTATTAACGACACGAAACCGGTTAAGCCCAAACACGAAACCTGTTAACAAGTTGTGTTTTCGTGTCGTGTTTTCGTGTTCGTGTCAAAATTGCCAGCCCTAAATGTATGAACCCTAATTGGAATTTAATTACTTTAAATTATCAATTAAAACGACTTGTGTAATTAGAAACCCTAATCTCACACTTACTTAATTTGGAAACCCTAATTTGACTTGTAAACTTTTGGAAAGTTACTAAATATGAAAACCTACTAAATATGGAAAGTTACTAAATAAGAAAAGTTACTAAAAATGGAAAGCCGACTAAAATGAGAAATTCGAGTTAAGATGAGTTATTAATAAGACGATCATAAATTCATGTAGATTCGCTGAAGATGGAGTTTACTTCCGATCTTTTCGTTTCTAGCTGTGTTTTCACTTGCGGTCTAAGGTACAGATATTCTACCCTTTTTCAGTAAGGGTGCTTTCGTTCTCATGATTTTCTTGATCTTGATTCATTAGGATTCTCTTAAGCCATTGCTATAATCCCCTATTCTTTGATTCATTCGTTTGATATGCTTCGTAGATATTATGATTCATTTGACATAAGTATTCGAATCACTTGATGCTTAGAAGGTTCATTTGATTTTGTAATTGGATGTGAAAACCTTTCTTAATTTTATCATGGAAATGTTTTGAGAAAAACTAATTTTAAAATGATGTTTATGAACGATGCGATACCACTTTTATATGAAATTTTACTAAACTTTTATGAAAACTACTTTTAAAGACTACCTTTATGAAAACCATTCTTAAAGATCATTTTTATGAAAACCATTGTTAAAAGATTTCTTTAAATGAACATTTGATAGAAACCTTTGAATTGAACCTTGCTATGAACCATTTGATTTCGAACCTTTGAGATCCTATGCCTGATATAATTCCTATAGGTGATGTATGACATATATAACATATTAAATAAATTCACGCAGCGGATAAACATCACCATAACAGGATCCATAGTGCCATATGATCAATCAAATAAATAAACACATAATTTATACCTTTGTAGCGTGATCCGGGAGTCACCAACAAAAGCCCTATGTCGAACACAATATGAAACCCAAGTGATCAAAATAGATCACCTCTATGTGTATCCACACTACACGTCACCGTATGCCAATGGATGCTAGTCCTTCACCCCGTAACCAATCAAAGCACCCTTGAATGAACAAGATTCAATGGAGATTGATGAAAAAACAAAAACCCTAGATCTTGGTGTGTTTTATTTCGTGGTCCTTGATGAGAGGAAGAGGGAGAGATATTAGGTAACTACTAATCACAATAATCAGGATATTATGGTGATTATATTTTCCATAAAATACAAACTAGTCCCTTTCTTTTACAACATCAAGGCCGGCCACCATTGGGCCCCAAATGGGCTTCCCATTTGATTTTCTAGTCCAATGCAATAAGTCCATTACTTATTCATTAGAAGCCCAATATCGGTTCCTGGTTACTTACGGTTATTTATATATCGTAAATACAATAAACACGACATATAAATTGGCACCTCAGTGTATATGTGTGTGACCCCATAGGCTCACATATGACTAGCCATATAATTAGTTATTATGACAAGAGCATTCTCCAACAGCTCCCACTTGCGACGTCATAATAATCAAGTAATTATACAAGCAATGGTTAGCGTCTAGCAACACGCCAATGCCCCTAGAAATATGTGAGGGCAGTTTCTTAAACGTCTCATTTCAGATGGTTTATATGTCATCTATCCTTTTGTTACAGATACCGTGTTGAACATTAGACATGGATCCAAAGTCATTCTAATAGTTCAACTATTATGTTTCTCGATATAGATATTGAACTAGATTACCAAGTGGATTTAAGATTCATCTTAATCCCAGTTGGGTACGGCCATACAAACATCTGTTCAAATCATCGAGGGGCCCAATAGTATCTAACTCCAAAGCAAGTGGAGGAACAAATCCCATTTTGACTACACGTGTCATTCACATGCTTCATATCACTCCTGAAAATGGCCTTTATAACTACCTTATTCAGAACAGCGTTTAACCATATCAAGGAATGAAATTCCACATATGCAAGACCTGCTTGCATCTCAAGTCTGAGGATAAGAGACAAAACCTCTTGCGAGATTCACTATTGACGACGATCCATGTAGTGAATTCTCGTAGGTTGGGTCAATCCAATGTTCATCACAATGAACAACATGTGAGTGTGGCAAATAAATCACCGACACGCTCACATTTGTCTTAATTTGATGATACTCCCGTATCGTCAACCGACAATGGATAATTTTAGAATAAATAAATTATTCATGGATTAAACATGCAAATATAGAACACAGTAGTATAAATGAAGACGATCATACCAGGTATATCAATTCATTATATAATACGACTGCTTGCAGTTCCATTATCCAAATACTAAAAACAGATATGCATAAGACTACTCATAGGTTGGAATCCGATGTTCCCACCATGATCGAATCATGTTGTACAAGACAACGAGTAGTCATCTGAGTAAACTTTGAGAATACTTATTTTAAAACTCATAAAAGGTTTAAATGATGATTGTCCTTTGTATGTGTGCATTCAAGTACAAGACGAGTACTGCAACAATGCATTCCATAGGGTGTTTGAAGCCAGCAAAACACCTACTTTAGATAGTCATCTGAATAGTTTCTCAAACTATAAAGTATTCTTATTCTTTTAATGTATAACGCATTAATGCTCTCAGTCGAGCACATCTAGTCAGCAATGTCATCATTCATGATGACATCCTACCATGACTAGGGTTGAGTATTATCTCAGTTAAATAAGCATCAGCGTATGCAAACAAAACAGAGCTCCTCAATTATCCGTAAACGTTTGAACATATCTTTGGTCCTATGTAGGTCCAATATAATGTTCGTTTAACAATTATCTAACGACTTTCACTTAGATATTGGTTGTTATCAACTCATCTTGCATTCATGCAAATGATAAATATATAGTCCAATACTTAATATGACTTACATGATGAATCCTTCAGTCAAACTTAAGATATTCAATCATGTGTTCAATCTCATCAAGTAAGATTGATCATTGAGACTCCCCTCAATAATGTGTCATATTGTGTTTAGACTTAATAACCGCTTATGTTTATTCTAATAAACATATATATAACAAGGTTATATGTTTTATTTTATAAATCCCTCAAGAGAAACTTCATTCCAAGCTAAGGATTAAAGTCTAGCTTAGGTGGAATATTGTTTCTAATATGTCAATGACATATGAGATTTAAGAAAATAAATAAAATGCTCCAACTTGCTCTCAGTGTACTTAGGAGTAATCTTATTAATCAAAATCAAGTTAATGATTTTATAATTAACTCAATATCTTTGCTCCTAGATGCATGATCTAATCCACACATGGATTATTTTATCTTGTATACATAATAAAGATTATATGGATTCATAAACCCTTTTGATTACTCATCGTCCTCGCAAAGGTAATCAACAAGAAAAGTGTTTTGATATCCTATTGTCATATTTCATTTATATGAAAACAGGTATGACAATTAATCATCTTTATACATTTAATGTTTCTAGGCAGAAGGATTTAGTCATAGTCAATTACTTGAGTACGAGTAAACTCCTTTTACTAGTCGTGCATTAAACTTGTGTACAAGTTTTTCCCTTTTGAGTCTTCTTATCAAGAAACTCATTCTTAACCTCACAGTCTAACTGATTTGTAAGTGATCAATCATGCTCCATGAGTGATTGTCTTTTAAGGGCTGCATCTTAACATTCATAGTTTTGAGCTACTCATCAGATGCAATATCTGATAATGCATCTCAGTAGTTAGCAGGTTCACCATGATCCTCTAACTTATGTCTCTTAGCATTGATATAAAAAACTATATCATTCAGGTGCAAGAGGTATCCTTGTGGATTTATGAATGAGAGATATCAATCTATGGTTTAACATATCCATGTTCAACCTTAGTATGACATTAGCAAGTGTACTCAGAAGGTTGTGTATTTAGTTCTCGAACAACTTCAAGGTCTAAAGGTACTCCCACTTGCTTTTGTATGTAGAGACTAGTCTCTAGATACTAAGCATCTTGAGTAACAATAAATTGTTTTCAAGTGGGACATCCAAAATACACCGTTAGTTCTTGACTCTAGTTTGTTAATTACTTACTCTTAAGTAGTTAACAAATTCAGAACTTCAATTAAGACATAATGAGATTCATCCCATGCCATAATACAATGGTGTCTTAAATTCCTTCTGGGTTGGAATCATATTGAGTGTACACATGGCACATCCAATTTCTAACCTTGATAGCTTTGGAGGTAAAACAGTTTAAGTTATCAAAGATCAAACAATATCAATAGTGTTTGATTTTCCATGATGGACATATCATAAAGTTGTGGTATTCCATGAGGACTGATGTTGTGAGACTATCACACAACTCATTAGATGAACTTATACTTTTGGGCTTACATATCTACCAACCAAGTCAAACCAGATGGTATCAATAGTAATTTTAGCCTATTGCATACTTTACTTCATGTGTATGTTTTGACTAGAAAACATAAACATTTAATATTATACGTCGTCAGTGTACATGTCCTAACAAGAAGACATAACAAATCAACGTCTTACTTTACGTTATAAGTCTTTCAAGAATTAACGGAATAGATGTTTGTGTCTTTACAAGAGACCTAAACATATTCAACTAAAGTAATTACGACGCGCCGACTCTTGGCCTCAATAGTATATTCAAGTTAATTTTGTACTTCATGATTATGAGTTTACAAGAAAACATAATCATATTTACTAAACAATTCAGTGAATATGTTGAAGTAGCTTTTCATGATATCTTGATATTTGTTCTAATTAGGGCAACATACATTTTATGTGTAGAAGTCCTAGTAGAATTTTAGTTTCTTACCTTGCAGTCAAGAAAAACTATTAGTCATATTGTTATATGTTGTACCTTGCACACAATTAAGATTTCTCCCACTTGTGCATGGCACAACATCGTGAGAGCATGCAAACAACACTACGCTCGTTTGTTTGTATGAGCAATATGACAATGTATAAGATAACATATGATTTTTAGTCAAAAATCAAAATATAAATATGTAGAACTTTATCGTTTGAATAATGAATCATGCATAACAATTTTATAGATAACATTTCAGGAAGCAACATCAGGAACGCGACAAGTTATCATATAAAACTTATGTAATGGTTCTTATATAAACTATGATGCTTAACACGTGGAAAGTAATGTATTATTTCAAGACAATCTGGAAATAAGATGGGCAACTTGCAAGTAATAAAGCTTACAGCTCCCACTGGATTAGACAACATTACATGTGTTACGTCACCAGTAATATAATCACGTAGCTCCCACTGGATTAGACAACATTACAATGTGTTACGTCACTAGTGGAGAGTGAGTAGTGATTGGATACTTTCCATCTTTCTTTGAATATCTACACATTATTGCTAATGTGAGTCACTTTGACTAGTAAACATGTACTTAGGTATTCAAGAAAGTGCATCAAGTTCTAACATATAGATGATGGGCTAGCCATCATTGCTATTTTAACTTGAAAATAGGCATGCATTTTCCTCCATAATTGGTCTACTTTACCACAAAGGTATGTAGGACCTTAGTAGGCATATTGGGTTAAGGCAAACTGCTAGGTAATCATGCTAGTAATTGCCTTTACCACATTGCGGTTTATTGATACTTCCGTCTTCTAATTATTTAAACTCATTTTAGTTTGGTAGCTAGTACGAAATAGTTGACCAAGCAAGAACATGCAAATATCGCCAAAGGTCTGACC
Organism: Artemisia tridentata subsp. tridentata; assembly: GCA_021014915.2. NCBI lineage: Eukaryota > Viridiplantae > Streptophyta > Magnoliopsida > Asterales > Asteraceae > Artemisia > Artemisia tridentata. The sequence continues at coordinate 264,096,441 of CP139508.1, forward strand.
AATGAGCAAAATTCGCCATGGGTTGAAATGGCCCTAAGGTCTGACCAAAGAGGTCAAGTCAAGTGCACGTGTTCTTGGTTTGTCCAAATATCTTATATTTCTTCAATGTTTCAAAACCGAAACAAGGGTTATAAAACAATGTTGAAGGAATAAGATGTGTAACCATACTTAACCGTTTTGAACTTTTACAAGACATCACGATTTCTAGAGTAGGTTTTCCTTGAGTTTGATTAGAATTAGGAAAATTCAAATATTCCTATTATGGCTTTTCCTCATAAAGAAAAAGGATAGGAATAAGTCTCTTTCTTACAAGGAAAGATCGACTTAGTTCGTCCTTTTAACAAGAAAAGAACAAACTCTTGTTTACGGTATGCGTTGCATTAATTGAATTTACAAAGTTCAATTTTAGTATTTTCGATAATTATCCTTTTATAAATTAACTACCCCATGTTTATAATTTAAAACAATTAATTTACGAAAAGGATAAGATCCTCATTGAGGTTCGACCATTAATGCAGTTGATCTACTAGAAATGGTGGATTCAATAGGTAGGCGACGATCACCAATTGTATTACATGTACAACTCTTAGATCCTTATGGGACTCATGGCATCTAGTGTCAAACAACTAGTGTCATGTAGGCATGTTTAGTCCCATCTTTGCCTCGGGTAAGGGTCTGACCACACTACTCGATTAAGTCATCCAATTTGAAAACTGTGAGAATAATCCTAGTCTGACCATGGAAAAATAGTCACCTTGGGTTACAATTCAGCCTAGGTCTGACCAGATGCTAAAAGGTAATTGCAAGTGTTCTCATAATTGGACGGCGTGACTTAAATTTTGACGGGTAAATAGTTTTGATGTGGATCAAAAACGTGTACGAAAGAAGCATGCATTCATTCTTCGTAGCACAAGTTAAAAACTTTTCTTAACTTAAGTCTAATCATTGTTTTAATTTATGTGTGTCAAGTTGTCCATTTTCAAGACTAATATAAATCCTAGGTGGATTTTAATTAAGTTTGGACAATACAATAAATCAATAAATAAACAATCTTAACTAGTTTAAGTGTTATTTAGAAAACAATGATTTTTAAGTTTCAAATCATATTTAAACTTAGTTAAACTAAATCATAAGACTTAGTTCAAAATGGTTTTATGTTTTAGTTTCAAGTTTTAAGAAAACATTTTTCGTTTTACATGTAGTCACAACATACATAAAAACAACCAACCAAACATTCAACCACAATATGCAAAGCCTCAACCGATGAAAATCCTATGCTTGGTCTCGTGAGCCATCACGAGAACCAAGAGTCAACTAGGGACATAAACCACAACCACACGGAGGGCTCCCACTTGCCCCAAGACAATCATGAGCAAGTAAAAAGCCCATTATGCACATGAACTTCAGTTTCTGTCAGCCCAGTTTTTTCTGTTTTGCAAGGCCCAAAAGCCCAGGAAGATCACCTCCTCATGATTCGGCCCAGTTGACAAAGTTGTAGCCCTATGTCTTGTGGACCTGCACCAAAAAATTTAGAAAAAAATACCTTACCAATCAGCAGGTAAGCACGTTTTCCCAACAGATGTCCAGCAGCAACTTTCAGTCTACAACTCTTCAATCTTTCGCCTTTTGCTTCCAAGCTCTTGTTTACAATACATATAAAGTAAAATACAACTAATCTACTTTGTATCTACTGTAAAATGCCCAAACATTGGCAAAACCAAAATTGAAATACATTACAAAAGTGCCGAAACAATGGCAAACCCCAAAACAAGAAAAACCAACCAACAATCACAATCACAACGCACAAGTGGTCTAGGTTTTCATCGGCTTTGCATATGAACACATAATAATACATTCAAATAAAGATTATTACATGGTGTTGGCTAACTCCATGGACAAACATGCATGTATTTGCCATGGATAACAAAATAAATAACAAGAAATAAATTGTTAGCCAACGAATCGAAGAAATAATTAACAAGATTAAAACCCCGAATGGTACGCGTGAAAAATGGCCAAAGACTCAAACCCCACTGATGTTAGGACCTTCTTAACACCATTTTACCACAGAAAAATAAGCCTCATGGGCTGATTTGAAATCGGGTTAAAAATCTTCCAAAAAACGCGTTTTTAGGCCATTTTACGGGTACCGATCAAGTAAACAAACAACATATGCATAACAAATGGCCATAGGATCAAAAAGTCCAGATCTTAAGACCTTAATAAAGTCGACATATATCCAAAAATTAAGCCCCCGGGGCTGTTTTGAAATAAAACCTTTAAAATCCCTTTAAAACACGCGTTTTTAGCCATTTTTACGCATACATGATGATCATATGACAACATAATGATGGCTCGTGATACCACTATAGGTGATGTATGACATATATAACATATTAAATAAATTCACGCAGCGGATAAACATCACCATAACAGGATCCATAGTGCCATATGATCAATCAAATAAATAAACACATAATTTATACCTTTGTAGCGTGATCCGGGAGTCACCAACAAAAGCCCTATGTCGAACACAAAAAGAAACCCAAGTGATCAAAAAGATCACCTCTATGTGTACCACCCCTACACGCCCCCGTTTTTCCAAGGAAATGCAAATCCTTCCCCCCGAAACCCAAATTCAAAGCACCCTTGAAGGAAAAGATTCAAGGGAGATTGATGAAAAAACAAAAACCCCTTTGATCTTGGTGTTTTTATTTCGTGGTCCTTGATGAAGGAAGAGGGAGAGATATTGGGTTAATACAAATCAAAATTAATCAGGATATTTTTTGGTATTATATTTCCATAAAATAAAAAACTATCCCTTTCTTTTACAACTTAAAGGGCCCGGGCCACCTTTGGGGCCCCCAAAAATGGTTTCCCCCCATTTGTTTTTCTAGTCCAATGCAATAAGCCCCATTATTAAATTCATTGAACCCCAATTTTGGGTTGGGGGTTTTATTTTACGGATTTATATATCGTAAAAACAATAAACACCCCATAAAAATTTGGCCACCCCCTGTATATGTTGGGGACCCCATGGGGCCACATATGACTAGCCTTAAAATTAGTTTTTTTTTAACAAGAGCTTTCCCTCCAAAAATTTCCCCCCATTGACCCCATGACTTTTCCATTTAATGATGTCTTCTTTTTTAAAAATTTCATTTTTAAAATTTTTTTTAAATGCCCTCTGCTATCCCTATGTTTAAGGTTTTCCATGCTTATTTGAGTTACACTTTTTCTCTTGCCATGCAAAGTTTAAAAATTTTTTGAAATGCAAAAGAAGATATGTGCCTGAGCTTACCTAGTTTGAAAGGGGAACCATGACCGGGGGGGGTTTTTAAGGGGGGCAACCTTGGGCAGGGGACACTTCCTTAGGGGGGTGGGGTTTTGGGGGTTTCCTACCGGGGGGTTCCCCTTATGTTTAATTTTATTTTTTTAAAAGGTGATAAAACTATTGGCCATTAAAAACTGCGTTTGGGTTGCTTAGTCCTTTTTATTAAACTGACATACTACTTATGTTAGGGAGGGGAGGGAAATTGCTTCCTGGGTTTTTATGTTTTTGTATTATGGTGCCCCAGGTGGTGGGGCCCCTTTCCACTCCTTCTCACACTTTTTTTTTACTTAGAGGTCCCCCCCTCTTCGTATACTTTTTTATCTTTAGTATAAATTGACGATTTTATTTATGGGGTTCTTAGGGAACACCTTATATAAACCCTTTTCATTTTTTTTCACCCTTTCCTCGATTCAATTATTTTTCAGTTCTCATCCCATTTTTGATTCTTATTCTTTTAAAAAAAATTCTAGACTTTCATAATTATATTTTCCCGTTTTGTATTCTTTTTCCTTTTCCCTTATGCTTATTTACCGCCCTTTTATGTTAATTATACTTTCCCGGGGTTTTTTTAAAGCTCAGCCGCTTTTCTTTCCATGCGGCATTTTTAGTTTGGAAGCGGGGTTATAGTGGGAGGGGACTTGGGATTTTTTTTTTTTTTTAATTTTTTTTTTTTTTTTTTTTTTTTTTTTTTTTTTTTTTTTTGGAATTTTTTTTTTTTTTTTTTTTTTTTTTTTTTTTTTTTTTTTTTTTTTTTTTTTTTTTCTTTCATAGCTACCGGGTTTAGAGATGGCTAAAGAAAATTAAACGTTTGTAGACTTAGAATTTATTTTTGTTCCCTTTGAAACCCTTGTTTTTCAGTTTTCCCTTTTAAAAACCCTTTTAAAATTTTAAATTTGTTTATTTAGTCAATGCTGGTTTCTTTGATATGTCACCAAACGAATATTTCCCCTTATGGGGGGGGTTTTTTACATTATGGTATCAAGCGACAGGTTGCACTTGAAATTACTTTTACCCTTGACTGTAAGTTTGGACCTTTAAAGTTTTCCACTGTAGGCGCTCAAAAGACAACCTTTGAAAATTTTCCCTTTGGGTTTTTCCCCCATAGGAATTTAAGTTTTTATGGGTTGGGGAAGGGGTAACTAGGACATCTTTTAAAAGTAGCATTGCTTCCGCATCACCAAATTTTCGTCCCTCTGCCTTTGGATATGCCTTTAAAAAACATTTGTTTCAAAAGCAAAAAAAGTTTTGAAACCCCAAAATTTAAAAAACCCAAGTAAGATTGAAAACCTGGGGAAAACCCCAGGGTATACCTTGCACCATTTAAATTTTCATTTCCCCGTTTTTTGTTTCTAAATTTCCCCGATTTGTTTGAAAAAAATTATTCATGGATTAAACATGCAAATATAGAACACAGTAGTATAAATGAAGACGATCATACCAGGTATATCAATTCATTATATAATACGACTGCTTACAGTTCCATTATCCAAATACTAAAAACAAATATGCATAAGACTACTCATAGGTTGGAATCCGATGTTCCCACCATGATCGAATCATGTTGTACAAGACAACGAGTAGTCATCTGAGTAAACTTTGAGAATACTTATTTTAAAACTCATAAAAGGTTTAAATGATGATTGTCCTTTGTATGTGTGCATTCAAGTACAAGACGAGTACTGCAACAATGCATTCCATAGGGTGTTTGAAGCCAGCAAAACACCTACTTTAGATAGTCATCTGAATAGTTTCTCAAACTATAAAGTATTCTTATTCTTTTAATGTATAACGCATTAATGCTCTCAGTCGAGCACATCTAGTCAGCAATGTCATCATTCATGATGACATCCTACCATGACTAGGGTTGAGTATTATCTCAGTTAAATAAGCATCAGCGTATGCAAACAAAACAGAGCTCCTCAATTATCCGTAAACGTTTGAACATATCTTTGGTCCTATGTAGGTCCAATATAATGTTCGTTTAACAATTATCTAACGACTTTCACTTAGATATTGGTTGTTATCAACTCATCTTGCATTCATGCAAATGATAAATATATAGTCCAATACTTAATATGACTTACATGATGAATCCTTCAGTCAAACTTAAGATATTCAATCATGTGTTCAATCTCATCAAGTAAGATTGATCATTGAGACTCCCCTCAATAATGTGTCATATTGTGTTTAGACTTAATAACCGCTTATGTTTATTCTAATAAACATATATATAACAAGGTTATATGTTTTATTTTATAAATCCCTCAAGAGAAACTTCATTCCAAGCTAAGGATTAAAGTCTAGCTTAGGTGGAATATTGTTTCTAATATGTCAATGACATATGAGATTTAAGAAAATAAATAAAATGCTCCAACTTGCTCTCAGTGTACTTAGGAGTAATCTTATTAATCAAAATCAAGTTAATGATTTTATAATTAACTCAATATCTTTGCTCCTAGATGCATGATCTAATCCACACATGGATTATTTTATCTTGTATACATAATAAAGATTATATGGATTCATAAACCCTTTTGATTACTCATCGTCCTCGCAAAGGTAATCAACAAGAAAAGTGTTTTGATATCCTATTGTCATATTTCATTTATATGAAAACAGGTATGACAATTAATCATCTTTATACATTTAATGTTTCTAGGCAGAAGGATTTAGTCATAGTCAATTACTTGAGTACGAGTAAACTCCTTTTACTAGTCGTGCATTAAACTTGTGTACAAGTTTTCCCTTTTGAGTCTTCTTATCAAGAAACTCATTCTTAACCTCACAGTCTAACTGATTTGTAAGTGATCAATCATGCTCCATGAGTGATTGTCTTTTAAGGGCTGCATCTTAACATTCATAGTTTTGAGCTACTCATCAGATGCAATATCTGATAATGCATCTCAGTAGTTAGCAGGTTCACCATGATCCTCTAACTTATGTCTCTTAGCATTGATATAAAAAACTATATCATTCAGGTGCAAGAGGTATCCTTGTGGATTTATGAATGAGAGATATCAATCTATGGTTTAACATATCCATGTTCAACCTTAGTATGACATTAGCAAGTGTACTCAGAAGGTTGTGTATTTAGTTCTCGAACAACTTCAAGGTCTAAAGGTACTCCCACTTGCTTTTGTATGTAGAGACTAGTCTCTAGATACTAAGCATCTTGAGTAACAATAAATTGTTTTCAAGTGGGACATCCAAAATACACCGTTAGTTCTTGACTCTAGTTTGTTAATTACTTACTCTTAAGTAGTTAACAAATTCAGAACTTCAATTAAGACATAATGAGATTCATCCCATGCCATAATACAATGGTGTCTTAAATTCCTTCTGGGTTGGAATCATATTGAGTGTACACATGGCACATCCAATTTCTAACCTTGATAGCTTTGGAGGTAAAACAGTTTAAGTTATCAAAGATCAAACAATATCAATAGTGTTTGATTTTCCATGATGGACATATCATAAAGTTGTGGTATTCCATGAGGACTGATGTTGTGAGACTATCACACAACTCATTAGATGAACTTATACTTTTGGGCTTACATATCTACCAACCAAGTCAAACCAGATGGTATCAATAGTAATTTTAGCCTATTGCATACTTTACTTCATGTGTATGTTTTGACTAGAAAACATAAACATTTAATATTATACGTCGTCAGTGTACATGTCCTAACAAGAAGACATAACAAATCAACGTCTTACTTTACGTTATAAGTCTTTCAAGAATTAACGGAATAGATGTTTGTGTCTTTACAAGAGACCTAAACATATTCAACTAAAGTAATTACGAGCGCCGACTCTTGGCCTCAATAGTATATTCAAGTTAATTTTGTACTTCATGATTATGAGTTTACAAGAAAACATAATCATATTTACTAAACAATTCAGTGAATATGTTGAAGTAGCTTTTCATGATATCTTGATATTTGTTCTAATTAGGGCAACATACATTTTATGTGTAGAAGTCCTAGTAGAATTTTAGTTTCTTACCTTGCAGTCAAGAAAAACTATTAGTCATATTGTTATATGTTGTACCTTGCACACAATTAAGATTTCTCCCACTTGTGCATGGCACAACATCGTGAGAGCATGCAAACAACACTACGCTCGTTTGTTTGTATGAGCAATATGACAATGTATAAGATAACATATGATTTTTAGTCAAAAATCAAAATATAAATATGTAGAACTTTATCGTTTGAATAATGAATCATGCATAACAATTTTATAGATAACATTTCAGGAAGCAACATCAGGAACGCGACAAGTTATCATATAAAACTTATGTAATGGTTCTTATATAAACTATGATGCTTAACACGTGGAAAGTAATGTATTATTTCAAGACAATCTGGAAATAAGATGGGCAACTTGCAAGTAATAAAGCTTACAGCTCCCACTGGATTAGACAACATTACATGTGTTACGTCACCAGTAATATAATCACGTAGCTCCCACTGGATTAGACAACATTACAATGTGTTACGTCACTAGTGGGAGGTGAGTAGTGATTGGATACTTTCCATCTTTCTTTGAATATCTACACATTATTGCTAATGTGAGTCACTTTGACTAGTAAACATGTACTTAGGTATTCAAGAAAGTGCATCAAGTTCTAACATATAGATGATGGGCTAGCCATCATTGCTATTTTAACTTGAAAATAGGCATGCATTTCCTCCATAATTGGTCTACTTTACCACAAAGGTATGTAGGACCTTAGTAGGCATATTGGGTTAAGGCAAACTGCTAGGTAATCATGCTAGTAATTGCCTTTACCACATTGCGGTTTATTGATACTTCCGTCTTCTAATTATTTAAACTCATTTTAGTTTGGTAGCTAGTACGAAATAGGTTGACCAAGCAAGAACATGCAAATATCGCCAAAGGTCTGACCAATGAGCAAAATTCGCCATGGGTTGAAATGGCCCTAAGGTCTGACCAAAGAGGTCAAGTCAAGTGCACGTGTTCTTGGTTGTCCAAATATCTTATATTTCTTCAATGTTTCAAAACCGAAACAAGGGTTATAAAACAATGTTGAAGGAATAAGATGTGTAACCATACTTAACCGTTTTGACTTTTACAAGACATCACGATTTCTAGAGTAGGTTTTCCTTGAGTTTGATTAGAATTAGGAAAATTCAAATATTCCTATTATGGCTTTTCCTCATAAAGAAAAAGGATAGGAATAAGTCTCTTTCTTACAAGGAAAGATCGACTTAGTTCGTCCTTTTAACAAGAAAAGAACAAACTCTTGTTTACGGTATGCGTTGCATTAATTGAATTTACAAAGTTCAATTTTAGTATTTTCGATAATTATCCTTTTATAAATTAACTACCCCATGTTTATAATTTAAAACAATTAATTTACGAAAAGGATAAGATCCTCATTGAGGTTCGACCATTAATGCAGTTGATCTACTAGAAATGGTGGATTCAATAGGTAGGCGACGATCACCAATTGTATTACATGTACAACTCTTAGATCCTTATGGGACTCATGGCATCTAGTGTCAAACAACTAGTGTCATGTAGGCATGTTTAGTCCCATCTTTGCCTCGGGTAAGGGTCTGACCACACTACTCGATTAAGTCATCCAATTTGAAAACTGTGAGAATAATCCTAGGTCTGACCATGGAGAATAGTCACCTTGGGTTACAATTCAGCCTAGGTCTGACCAGATGCTAAAAGGTAATTGCAAGTGTTCTCATAATTGGACGGCGTGACTTAAATTTTGACGGGTAAATAGTTTTGATGTGGATCAAAAACGTGTACGAAAGAAGCATGCATTCATTCTTCGTAGCACAAGTTAAAAACTTTTCTTAACTTAAGTCTAATCATTGTTTTAATTTATGTGTATCAAGTTGTCCATTTTCAAGACTAATATAAATCCTAGGTGGATTTTAATTAAGTTTGGACAATACAATAAATCAATAAATAAACAATCTTAACTAGTTTAAGTGTTATTTAGAAAACAATGATTTTTAAGTTTCAAATCATATTTAAACTTAGTTAAACTAAATCATAAGACTTAGTTCAAAATGGTTTATGTTTAGTTTCAAGTTTTAAGAAAACATTTTTCGTTTTACATGTAGTCACAACATACATAAAAACAACCAACCAAACATTCAACCACAATATGCAAAGCCTCAACCGATGAAAATCCTATGCTTGGTCTCGTGAGCCATCACGAGAACCAAGAGTCAACTAGGGACATAAACCACAACCACACGGAGGGCTCCCACTTGCCCCAAGACAATCATGAGCAAGTAAAAAGCCCATTATGCACATGAACTTCAGTTTCTGTCAGCCCAGTTTTTCTGTTTTGCAAGGCCCAAAAGCCCAGGAAGATCACCTCCTCATGATTCGGCCCAGTTGACAAAGTTGTAGCCCTATGTCTTGTGGACCTGCACCAAAAAATTTAGAAAAAAATACCTTACCAATCAGCAGGTAAGCACGTTTTCCCAACAGATGTCCAGCAGCAACTTTCAGTCTACAACTCTTCAATCTTTCGCCTTTTGCTTCCAAGCTCTTGTTTACAATATATATAAAGTAAAATACAACTAATCTACTTTGTATCTACTGTAAAATGCCCAAACATTGGCAAAACCAAAATTGAAATACATTACAAAAGTGCCGAAACAATGGCAAACCCCAAAACAAGAAAAACCAACCAACAATCACAATCACAACGCACAAGTGGTCTAGGTTTTCATCGGCTTTGCATATGAACACATAATAATACATTCAAATAAAGATTATTACATGGTGTTGGCTAACTCCATGGACAAACATGCATGTATTTGCCATGGATAACAAAATAAATAACAAGAAATAAATTGTTAGCCAACGAATCGAAGAAATAATTAACAAGATTAAAACCCCGAATGGTACGCGTGAAAAATGGCCAAAGACTCAAACCCCACTGATGTTAGGACCTTCTTAACACCATTTTACCACAGAAAAATAAGCCTCATGGGCTGATTTGAAATCGGGTTAAAAATCTTCCAAAAAACGCGTTTTTAGGCCATTTTACGGGTACCGATCAAGTAAACAAACAACGTATGCATAACAAATGGCCATAGGATCAAAAAGTACAGATCTTAAGACCTTAATAAAGTCGACATATATCCAAAAATTAAGCCCCCGGGGCTGTTTTGAAATAAAACCTTTAAATCCCTTTAAAACACGCGTTTTTAGCCATTTTTACGCATACATGATGATCATATGACAACATATGATGGCTCGTGATACCACTATAGGTGATGTATGACATATATAACATATTAAATAAATTCACGCAGCGGATAAACATCACCATAACAGGATCCATAGTGCCATATGATCAATCAAATAAATAAACACATAATTTATACCTTTGTAGCGTGATCCGGGAGTCACCAACAAAAGCCCTATGTCGAACACAATATGAAACCCAAGTGATCAAAATAGATCACCTCTATGTGTATCCACACTACACGTCACCGTATGCCAATGGATGCTAGTCCTTCACCCCGTAACCAATCAAAGCACCCTTGAATGAACAAGATTCAATGGAGATTGATGAAAAAACAAAAACCCTAGATCTTGGTGTGTTTTATTTCGTGGTCCTTGATGAGAGGAAGAGGGAGAGATATTAGGTAACTACTAATCACAATAATCAGGATATTATGGTGATTATATTTTCCATAAAATACAAACTAGTCCCTTTCTTTTACAACATCAAGGCCGGCCACCATTGGGCCCCAAATGGGCTTCCCATTTGATTTTCTAGTCCAATGCAATAAGTCCATTACTTATTCATTAGAAGCCCAATATCGGTTCCTGGTTACTTACGGTTATTTATATATCGTAAATACAATAAACACGACATATAAATTGGCACCTCAGTGTATATGTGTGTGACCCCATAGGCTCACATATGACTAGCCATATAATTAGTTATTATGACAAGAGCATTCTCCAACAATTCCCTCATTGACTCATGACATTCATTTAATGATTGTCATTCTTATTTATTCATTCTGACATTTATTTAAATGTCTCTGCTATGCTATGCTTATGTTTTCCATGCTTATTTGAGTTACTATCTTGTTTCTCTTGCCATGCTAGATTATATTTGTTGTATGCTATGATAGATATGTGCCTGAGCTTACCTAGTTGTAGAGGTACCATGACCATGTCTTTAATGGCACCTTAGGCATGACACTCCTGTAGAGGTGTGATAGATCTACGGCGTTCCCCCTTATGTTTATGTATTATATTGTGATCACTATTGGCCATTAATGCGTGTGTGTGCTTAGTCTAGTACTGACATACATACTTATGTTAGGGAGCGTATGGATGCATCCTAGGTTTTATGTTTTATGTGATTATGGTGACCAGGTGGTGTGTGCCTTGCACTCCTTCTCACACTTTTATTTTACTTAGAGGTCTCCCCTTTTCGTATACTTGTTATGCTTTAGTATGAATTGATGATTTATGTATGGAGTTCTTATGGCACATCCTTATATGAACCTTTTCATTATTTCATTCTTTCTCTCGATTCAATTATTATTCAGTTCTCATGCATTCTTGATTCTTAGTTCTCTTAAAAATTCGTATGACTTTCATAATTATACTTTCGTTTTGTATTCTTATTCCTTGTTGCTTATGCTTATTTACCGTCCTGTTATGTTATATATATATCTGTTCACTGGGCTTTTTAAGCTCAGCCGCATTTCTTTCCATGCGGCAGGTTTTAGATGGAAGCTGGGTTATGAGTGGAGAGCACTTGGGACTTAAAGGACATTTGCTTTCATAGCTATCCTGGATTAGAGATGGCTAGAAGTAATTACGATTGTAGACTTAGAATTTATTATTGTTCCCTTTGTAACCTTGTATTTCAGATTTTCCTTTGTAACCTTTGAAATTTATTTTGTATTATTTAGTCATATGCTTGTGTTTGCTTTGATATGTCACCATAACGTAATACTTCTACCCTTATCGGGTTGGGGTGTTACAATTATGGTATCAGAGCGACAGTTTGCGACTTGTAATACATTTACCCTTGACCTGTGAAGTTTGGACCATTAAGTTTCCACTGTAGGCGCTCATAAGACAACCTTTGAAAATTTGCTTTAGGATTTCCCCATAGGAACTTAAGTTATTACCAGTGGGGAATGGGTAGACTAGGACATCTATGTAAGTAGCATTGCTTCCGCATCACTCTAATTCGTGCCTCTGCCTTTAGATATGCCTTGTAATAACATTTGTTTCAGAAGCTAGAAAGTTTTGCAACCTAAGTTTAGAAACCAAGTAAGATTGAGATACCTCGGGAACTTCATGTATACCTTGCACCACTTAAGTTTCACTTCCTGATTTTGATCTCAACTTCCGATTTGTTTGATAAACAGTTTGATACCTTTCCGACCATCCCGAAGGTCATTTAACCCTAATGTGTTTGACACATTCTATGAATTCATTACCCATGCTGGATATAAATGTATCATCTGATACTACTCAGTCCTGCAAAATCCATTACTACCCTATGAGAACTCTGGTAATTATTAACCATGGATATAGGAAGTTTTATTCCCTCCCTTTGAATGATGAATCTTGCCTGACAACCAGTTTCCTTTGGAAGGATTCGATGTAAATACTATCTCAGTATGGAATTGTTAACTGAGCATGATGATGCTGATAACTAATATTCCATACATCTCACTTTTGACGATTATACGATGTTCGTATTACCAATGATACACACCCTACCTGCCCCTTATGCTAAAAAGCTAAACAAAATTCCAATACCTTGAACTGTTCGTTTATCTATCTCAACACAATGATGAACCGTGTACTTGACCTTGATATATGAACTACCCGTCTGGTTTAACGACCGTATTCGTTCAACGGATCTGTTACTTTTGATATAGTCGACTTTGAGGTCTTTTAGTTATGGATTGGATGGCTCTTCATAAAGCTACCATAGACTACCGTATCTGAAATGTAACCTTTAACAATCTGCTTCACCCTACTTTTGTCATAATGACTCTCAACCGCTTAAATTGTTAAGATTAATGTTGCTATGGAAGCACGTACTCCGATCTCATTTGATTGTCAAATTTCTCCTGACACCTATTAGTATCCACCCTTAGAAAGCTCTGGCATTGGAAGTATTTTGTCGTACGAAAAATTTTCGATGTTCTCTGATGAACCTCTTGGGATTCCCTCCAGCTTGGGAATTAGAGTTGGCATTGAACTGATCTCGGTTGACGAACCATGATGCCATAGAAGTTGAGAGATTGAAGGAGTTGATGGAATATGATTTTCTTCACCCTAGTATTTATCCTGGGATTTTCCTGTTGGTTCATGAAGAAGAAAGAGAGAAGTATACGGCGACGCATCGACTATCGTGAACTTAACCGTATCACTATCTGAAATCAATATCCATTTCCGCGTATCAATGATTGATTTGGCCTACCTTTGAAAACTCCGTATCAGACGTCCTCATTTAAGTTTGAAGGACTGAAGAAGCAACCACAAGAACTTCCAAGAAGGGAGTTAACTAACTGAGAGTAACCCCGCTAAGCATTTCAGTTTTATTCGTGAAGAGAAAGATTGGTGATGTGAAGTAGATATGAAGTTTCCCTAAGACGATTCCTGAAGCTGCTTTCGTACTCGTTGTGATCATTATGAGTTTTAAATGATGCCGATCGTATTGGCTAATAGAATCATGTTTTCGCGAGTATTTGGACAATTGTCATAGTATGACAGTGTGTTTGTGCCCAGAGACTAACGAGGAACATGTAGATCATCTTCGTATTAAGTAGAATGACCCTTTGTTCTGGAAGAGTAGATGTGATTGGCGTTCAGAATTGTAGCAGACAGTACAAGAGAGAAACTGAGAAAGGTCTAGATTATATTTCATGCAGCACGTGGAGATTTCAGTTCGGGCATCAAGACAACCAGACCGTAGGAGACGAACTATTCAGCACATAACCTGGAGTTGACAGCAGCTGGAGCTGGCGAATTTTGAGCTGTGCTAGAAGACCTATCGAAGACACGCAGTCTTGTTTCTCTATTCATTTTAGTTGTACTAAGATGAATTGAGAGCAGAAGCAGACTCGCGTATGGAAGAATGCACAGCGATCATGCTACCACCCCACGGTGTCCAGAAAAGGTGTCGAAGGCTTGAGGGACCAGACTCAAGTTTGTAATTCCTTTCCACCCTATGATCATATGAACAGACGTAGACAGATTACTTGAAATTTTAAAGAGATTTGAGATCATGTATTTGAATGGATGAAATTTGAAGCAAACGTTTGGGTTTGGAAGAGTTGATTCTGTGAAGGATGAAGCTATTGATGGCGTAATTCACTCCCTCTCAACCTACTTAAGTTTCCGTTACCTGATAATAAGGTACTTTGAATGATTTAGGTTCTCTGTTAGTAATTCCGTTATGTGTTCACTCTGCGTTTGTTGAATAACGAGTGTGGTATGAGAATTTTGACGAATTATGGAAGGAACTTTGAGATTTATGTGCATGAATGGGCGAATGTTAAAGCAACCACTTATATTGGCTAAGTTGATTTTGGTGAGTGATGAAGGATTGACGCTATCAACGACGTACCTTAACTCTGATAGACATTCTAGGATTTCCGTTACTCTTTCGAGTAGTTTCGTTCTCCTCTTAGTTATGGTGTTGATTTTGGTGACCTCTGAGACTGTAGAAGGACTAGGTGGATTAAGATAGGTTGTTCTGTTCACGACTTGAGATAAAGTATGACCATCATGAGGGCATATTTATATGATGCTAGTATTATGACGCCTGATCAACGTGATAATACTTACATCATATAACGTGCACTTATGGTGATCATAGGATATTTCGAGGAGTGCCTTAGGAGCCTTAGAATTTTGATAAGTTGTTTGAGGATTTTTGCGTTAGTGAGACTTTAGGTTCATTCTACCTATACGCTTAATCTGCTTTCACCGTTATACGATTTGATACGTTTGGATTCTCGACACGCGTTTTGCTGACCTCTGCACTTCCAATAACAATCTTAGGTTCTGTTGTAGAGCCTTCTGCCGTTTGATGATATTAAACAATCTGTTTTCT
Source organism: Artemisia tridentata subsp. tridentata (assembly GCA_021014915.2). Classification (NCBI taxonomy): domain Eukaryota; kingdom Viridiplantae; phylum Streptophyta; class Magnoliopsida; order Asterales; family Asteraceae; genus Artemisia; species Artemisia tridentata. The sequence goes on from CP139508.1 coordinate 264,111,890, forward strand.
GTACGTTCTCATCTGATTTGTCTAATCAAATTCTATGGACGGCATATCCGTCAAATCCTACGTATTTCCTGTATCTCTTCCGAGAGAATCCGATTATCATCTATTACGTTTGGTATATTATTCTTTTGATCTAGATTCAGTATGGTATGTCCTTTCTGAAGAAACCGAAGCTATTTCGATCACCAAGATAGAATCATGAGAAACAAGTCATTCGCACTTCCGTTCCTGGTCCTTTGTACTTCCGTTTCGTTTCACTTCAATTTTCGAGGACGAAAAAAATTTTTTTAGAGGGGAAGAGTTGTAAAACCCCAAATTACCACAATCTGAAATGACCAAAATACCCTCTAATTTTGAACTTTTAAGAACTTATAAATTATATAAGTAACATTAATTGTACTTAACCTAAGAAAATTATATCCTAAGTTATCTAATGAATGGAGATACTAAATAAAACCTTACATTATGATTTAAAAAATCACAAAACAAAGTTCCTAAAACCATGCTTATTAGTGTTCGACATTTTATGTGTCAACCTCAAAATTTTCAGCTAGAAATTAAGAAAGGAGATGATCATGTATTAATATTGATATGATAACAATCCCATAATATTTGGCACATTCCTTACTTAACCCTTATCATAATACACGGTTGTTACAAAATCCTTATAACCGAACCATTTGCAAACCCTAAAACAAAACTTTCGGCTGCCTCTTTTTGCTCCTGCTGTTCGATCAGTTGCAGCATCCAAGAAGGAGGTTCTTGGTGATCTTGATCTTGTGTTCTTGTCCTAATTCGTATCACACATAAGGTAATCAAATACACATATTATTTAATTCATTCGAATTTCTGGAACAACACCCTAATCGAACCATGTTTTTGTTTCTTCTATTCGACCTAATCAAGAAGAGAAGAGAGGGTGTTGGTGTGCTCGGATTCTTGGTTGATTTGGTGTTCTTGTTCTTCGTTTGGTCTTCAAGGGTAAATTTGTATCATCCTTTCTTGTTTAATCCTTGCCATATTCGATTCATTCTCGATGTCCTTATCGAACTTAATATACGTATGATAATAGAACAAGATTACATAAAATGATAACATGTTTACATAAAATAACGAATATGAAAACCCTAATACGATTGACCTATTGTTGTGATTATGATTTGAATTAATATAAACATGTTAAAACACATATGAATCGACCTAGGTTTGTTTTGATGTCAAATATAATTGCTTGTATCAAGAAATAAGTAATGGGAATGAAAAACCCTAATCGATCACATAAAATAATAGACTCTAGTTTCTGTCCAGGAAATTAAGCCGACTTGATTCGATTGTATCTTGATGATGGTAAAGTGTTTTTGGGTGTTTCTTGGGTCTAAAAGTAAGTTTGAGAAAATAGCTTTCTGGTAATATAAGCCTTGTAATTTTTAGAGGTCGGGAGGATACACTTTTTGATTTTACAAGTTCAAGAGTCAAAACTGAATTCGGATGTCTGGAAATTCAGTCGTGGTTCTGGATTTTTAATTTAATATCTATATCGAGTTATGACCTGAAAATTTTACAGGATGAAATTTAGTATTTGAAGTACATTGTGCAATTTTTCTAGATTTTTCTGAGATGTTTAACCTTGGTTAATAATTACATACTTTCGGGGTGTTCCATCAGATACAATTCGGGTACATGTTGTGAATGTTGAATTTTAGTTGGTTCTTGCACTACTCAATAAAATCTGAAAAAATTATGTAAAATACTCAAGACATATAGGTACATCTGGGTAAAATTATAGAATTTTATGAGCTCGTATAAGGTATGTTAAAAATTAGCTAAAGTCGGGTCTGATTTCAATGGTTATGCTGGAATTAAGTAATTAATTGTTTTAAACACTTATAAACTCATTCGCTTAACTTTTGGAACTTAAATAAGCTACTTATCATTTTAAGAGTATTTAACTTATGTTTTGACTAATTTTCATATTAACCCTTAACCTTGGCATAATTACAATAGTAACCCTAATCTTCGAATAATGTTAATATGAAACCAACTTATATGAATTAAACCCTAAAATTTCTAATTCGGGGAAAATAACTTAATTATGACCTAATTGAATGTCTGAACCCTAATTGGGATTTAATTACTTTAAATGATCAATTAAAACGACTTGTGTATTTAGAAACCCTAATCTCACACTTACTTAATTTGGAAACCCTAATTTGACTTGTAAACTTTTCGAAAGTTACTAAATATGGAAACCTACTAAATATGGAAAGTTACTAAATAAGGAAAGTTACTAAAAATGGAAAGCCGACTAAAATGAGAAATTCGAGTTAAGATGAGTTATTAATAAGACGATCATAAATTCGTGTAGATTCGCTGAAGATGGAGTTTACTTCCGATCTTTTCGTTTCTAGTTGTGTTTTCACTTACGGTCTAAGGTATAGATATTCTACCCTTTTTCAGTAAGGGTGCTTTCGTTCTCATGATTTTCTTGATCTTGATTCATTAGGATTCCCTTAAGCCATTGCTATAATCCCCTATTCTTTGATTCATTCGTTTGATATGCTTCGTAGATATTATGATTCATTTGACATAAGTATTCGAATCACTTGATGCTTAGAAGGTTCATTTGATTTTGTAATTGGATGTGAAAACCTTTCTTAATTTTATCATGGAAATGTTTTGAGAAAATCTAATTTTAAAATGATGTTTATGAATGATGCGATACCACTTTTATATGAAATTTTACTAAACTTTTATGAAAACTACTTTTAAAGACTATCTTTATGAAAACCATTCTTAAAGATCATTTTTATGAAAATCATTATTAAAAGATTTCTTTAAATGAACATTTGATAGAAACATTTGAATTGAACCTTGCTATGAACCATTTGATTTCAAACCTTTGAGATCCTATGCCTGATATAATTCCCTCGTTGACTCATGACATTCATTTTATGATTGTCATTCTTATTTATTCATTTTGACATTTATTTAAATGTCTCTGCTATGCTATGCTTATGTTTGCCATGCTTATTTGAGTTACTATCTTGTTTCTCTTGCCATGCTAGATTATATTTGTTGTATGCTCTGATAGATCTGTGCCTGAGCTTACCTAGTTGTGGAGGTACCATGACCATGTCTTTGATGGCACCTTAGGCATGACACTCCCGTAGAGGTGTGATAGATCTACGGCGTTCCCCCTTATGTTTATTTATTATATTGTGATCACTATTGGCCATTAATGCGTGTGTGTGCTTAGTCTAGTACTGACATACATACTTATGTTAGGGAGCGTATGGATGCATCCTAGGTTTTATGTTTTATGTGATTATGGTGACCAGGTGGTGTGTGCCTTGCACTCCTTCTCACACTTTTATTTTACTTAGATGTCTCCCCTCTTCGTATACTTGTTATGCTTTAGTATGAATTGACGATTTATGTATGGAGTTCTTATGGCACATCCTTGTATGAACCTTTTCATTATTTCATTCTTTATCTCGATTCAATTATTATTCAGTTCTCATGCATTCCTGATTCTTAGTTCTCTTAAAAATTCGTATGACTTTCATAATTATAGTTTCGTTTTGTATTCTTATTCCTTGTTGCTTATGCTTATTTACCATCCTGTTATGTTATATATATCTGTTCACTGGGCTTTTTAAGCTCAGCCGCATTTCTTTTCATGCGGCAGGTTTTAGATGGAAGCTGGGTTATGAGTGGAGAGCACTTGGGACTTAGAGGACATTTACTTTCATAGCTATCCTGGATTAGAGATGACTAGAAGTAATTACGATTGTAGAATTAGAATTTATTATTGTTCCCTTTGTAACCTTGTATTTCAGATTTTCCTTTGTAACCTTTGAAATTTATTTTGTATTATTTAGTCATATGCTTGTGTTTGCTTTGATATGTCACTATAACGTAATACTTCTACCCTTATCGGGTTGGGGTGTTACAGGGAACGCAAAAAAAAAAAAAGTCAAAGGACCAAACCTGAAAGTCAACCCAAACCACAAGGACCATCTTTGTAATTTACTCTAAAAGTTATTAAGACAATAACGCACACAACATCTGGACATACTTGATAAATAAGGTAATACCCAGAAATAACCAAAATAATATTAGATCGAGGAACGAAAGATTAATACTTGATAAAAGTTATGAAGTACTAATTGTCGTCTTCTTTCATAAGTTATATGAAACCACCATCTTGCATGACCACACAAACCAACAACAAAACCTAAAAAAATAAGGCAAAGTTAGTATATAAAACCATTCTAGAGAAAAAGATAGAAGAAGAGATGTGGTTTACCAATGTAAATTGTTGAAGGCTCGCACATCAGTTGTTGAAGGCCCGTACAATAGATAAAAGATCTTGCTATAGGCAAAGAGTGCACATCCCTAAACAACTTTTTTGAATCAAATGTAAACTCACTAACAACACAAAGTTGATAAAACTATGAAGCGAAGAAGGAAGAAGAGAAGAAAAGTATACCACAACACAAAGTTGATAAAACTATGAAGCAAAGAAGGAAGAAGAAGAAAGGTATACCTTGTGAGATCAATTGCAGGAAGTGAAGGTAGTAAATGGAAGAGTGAGAGAGTAAATGAAATGGTGGAGTATACTTAAAAATATATGGTAAAGCTACTCCCAAAGCTTGCACCACTTCATCTTTTACATCAGCTTTTTCTCTCTTTCACCACCCTCTCATTTTTCACTCCCACATATCTCACACCACTTCACCTTTCAATACATTTTTTATTTAGGGCAGTTTATACGGACCCCCCTATAGGGGGGGTTGCAATCATTGTATGCATTGAGTGGTTGTACTGTGTGCATCGTGGTGTTGTACTGTGTGCTTCGCGGTTTGTACGGTTGACCATAAGGGGGTTTGTATAGTATACCCCTTTTTATTTATTAAAATACTTTACTAGATATTCGTGTCGATCGTATTCGGGTCAAAGAAATCACAAGTCAAACCTCTCACGAAGAAAAGTCAACTTGAAATCATTAACGCAAAAACAACCAATTGTAATAACCGGATAAGCGAATACCCGGGTCGTTCTCCCTGCGAGGCGTGAAATTGAGAATATCGTTTTCGGTTCGGTATTAAAATGCTTGAAAAGACGAGAGTTTGTTTGGTTACTAAAATCTATTAAAACGAAAATTAAATAACGTAAACGATAAAATACGAACGAGTAAAAACGTAAAATATTTGAAAAACTAATCCTACGTGTATCAAAATAATTTTTATAAATTCTAAATGACAAAAGAAAATTTTGGAAAAAAGAAAAATATTTTTTTGACTTTTTAATAATTTTTTATAAATTAAAAACTATTTAAACTATTTTAAATTTCTAAAAATACTAAAACTAATTTTAAAAATCTGAAATTTTTTTTTTTTTTTTTTTTTTTTTTAACCCACGCTAAAATCTTTAAACATTGATAGAAACGATCTCAAAGAGTACTTTAATTGATAACATAGTCAAAAACACAAATTGACAACCATAACATCATATAGAATCAAAACTCGGTTCAAAAGTCATAGGAGTTCTAACAGATAACAGAAACTCAGAACAGATAGACCATAACAAAACCCTATAACATCATCTATTCTTGATTAACTTTGTTTGGTTCTCTTAAACTAATAACAGCTTTTTAACAAACATAGACACAAACATATAAACGCAAAACAATTAAGTTCAAACTGATCCAAATCCTAGCACAAACAGTAAACAAGAATCGATCCAAAAGCAACACTTACACTATTTTTTTTCTTTTTCGCTTACTGAAACATAAGCACAAACAAGAAACAAAACTACAACCGATGAACAAATCCAACAATAAACTCAAAATGCACCACAAAATTCAAACTAAAGCAAACTTAAACTATTTTTTTCTACAAACACAAGCGCAAACAATAACATAAACATAAACCAAATCCAACTTCAAACTAACACAAACACAAACAATAAGCATAAATCGATCCAGTACAACAAGAAAGCAACAAGATAACAAACTTTAACAAATTAAAATAAAAACTCGACGAAGCAGTAACAAAACTAAATAGAATTCGACATGTATTAAAATTAAAAAGTAAATTACAACTAAAATAAAAACATACCGAAATAAAAAAAAACTAAATAAAACCTAAGAAGAAGAAAAAAAAAGAGAGCGGCTGCTCTTCTATTTATACTAAAATAAATTCAAAAACCCTAGCAACTAGTGTGTTTGTTGTGTGTGAGGGTTCCCTTGTGCGGTTTGTAGACCCTTGGATCATTTCTTGTTCTCCACAACAAATAGCTTGAGCCGTTGATCTTCTCTTGTCCTCGGATTGCCATCGTGGAGGGGGGGGGGACCATGGACAAACCATGTGAATGTTTGGCTTGTTGTGGTGAGGTGGAGAGGTGATTAAGGGGGCGGATTAGGGCGGTATCTTAGGGGTGAGGAAGAAGATGGAGTGGGGATTAGGGATTTTGACCACATAGCATTTGGGGATTTTGACTAAAATAATACCCCGTATTTAGTTTTTAGCTAAGAATGGTGGGTGGGTCGGTTTGATTTTGTTGGGTGTGGTTGGGTTGTTTAATGAATGGGGGAGTGGGCCGGTTGGGCTTTGGGTTTTATTTAAGTATGGGATGGGCTTGTCAAGCTATTGGATCCGGTTGTGTTTTATTTTAGGATAGATAGGATAATTTTTGTTTTAACCTCAAGGACTAGTTTTGTAAATGCTGAAATTGTGGGGACCAAAACTGCCAACATACCAAAGTTCTTCAAGGGTCCATATTTGCCAAGTGAAGATAATCCAAGGGCTACTTTTGGAATTCTTGAGCTCGAATAAAATCCGCATGAAAAACGTCTTTCCCGGCTTTGGTTTTCAGCTCTTTTCCGAATCACGCTCGGTTTTGTCCGTATTTGCCCCGCTTTCAATCCTTTTGTACCTGAAACACAAAAAACACAATCCAAGGATATCTGTAACATTATATGGTCCATTTGGGTGTTTTTGGTCATTTTTGTGGGGTTTTTTCGGGTATAAAATGATGAGTAAATGGCCACTCATTTATTACAATACTTTACTAAATATCTCACAAACACACTTACAAACTAAAAAACAAATAATAAAAACACTAAAGAGGCCTACATTTACACGGAACCCAAGAGGTGAAACTTTCCCCTTTAGCTAAGCTTGCCATCTTCTCACACCCAACACCCAATGGGTTTTGCCGCATGATCCATGCCTTGCCAACTGCTACGCCCAGCATCGGGAGCAGCCTAATAGTGTTAAACTATTTGCGGCTTACGTGGCAAAATTTCAAGGCAATAACAATAGATTTCAACCTCTTCTTATATAACGAGGTTTGAAGCCCCGTGCTTCGCAGCGGAACTTTTGAATACAAAATTAATGATTTTCGTTGTGCTCGGCCGCGGAGCGCAAGGGACTAACTCTGTAATAGATCGATGACCCCAAGGACTATTTTCGTAAATTGTCCTTACGTTAGTGTTTCGTTGCAAAGTTAGTCATGAAGGACTGACTTTGCAATGGACCCTGTTACATGAAGGACCAATTACGTAAAATCTATGTTGGTTTCTTTTTCTTAATATTAAAAATAATGATCGTTAATTAATGACCGTTAATAAATAACGGTCATTAGTTAACAACTGTTAGTTACTGTTCACTTGACACCTATTGGGTGTGGCTTTACTGGCAATAGCCATCATGATAAATGTACTATAGTAGTAGTAATAGTAATAGTAACAGTAATAAGTAATAGGAAGATATAAAAAGGGAAAATTTCAAATTTGCCCCGGATGCATCCCCATGACATCAAAAAATGCCCCAATTTTCAAAAATACTCTAGAATAGCCCTTGGGTGACTGGCAAAATGGGCAACTGAACATTTGTGCGACACATGTCCAAACAATGATTGGGATATGGGGTATTTTGGGAAAAAAATTCTGAAATACGGGATATTTTTGGAAAAAAATGTATAAACATATGTACAAAAAATTAAAATACGAGGTATTTTGGTCAAAAAAAAGTTGCGTTGACCGGTTCCCCAGTCGCCCAGGGCATTTAGGAGTAAAAATGTCGACTAAAGCATTTTTTGATGTCATGGTGTTATGACTGGGTATTTTATAAATTTTCCCATATAAAAATGTCTTAAAAAATTAATAAGTACTACCTTAGATGCATATACTACAAGTTAATCTCAAAACTTCCTGATAATAAATATTCTTTCTATCTCAAAATTATTGTCAGGAGATAAAATTCACACAGTTTAATAAAAGTGAGATCACTACAATTTTCAACCAATCAAATTAAATATTCTCTTAATAAATTCTCTCTTGTTGTGAACAAGAATTGAGGGAATGAATATTCTTCTTATTGATCATTAACTATGAGATTTACAAAGAGTATATATAGACAAACATTAGGGCAAAAACCCTAATAGCTAACATGGGCCATGGGCCTATTATGGGTTATATGGACATCCACTAATAATTATCCATAACACTCCCTCTTGGATGTCCATATTGTTAATACGCTTAGGGAATGCTGCCTCATTAAAAACCTTGCCAGGAAAACCCAGTGGGACAAAACCATGACTAAGGACAAAAAGAGTGCAGCGCGTATTATCTCCCTCTGATGACTACATCACTTGGTATCTTGTAAATAGGTCAACGAAATCATCACTGGAATGAGAAGTGTCTTGTCGCCTTTGATGTAACGTTACTTGAATATAGCAAGGTATGCTACATTATCTTCATGCAATAGTTGCTATCTCCTTTCCAGAATTTATGTATGGTTTGATGAAGTCGCCTTGATTGTTTGCTCTATCAAATGCCAGGAAAAAATTTCGCCACTTGTAACAATATATCCATGTTGAGATTGATCATTGTAAGTTAAACATATATCCTGCATCTGCAAAACTAACTAAACTTGTTTTGACGGGTTAGTAAAATATAAACCCATATCCTTTGTACCTTGAAAATATTGAAATATTTGATTTACTGTGGTTCAATTTGATCAACTACTATTCTCGAGAATTTTAAATCATGACACGTGTTCCATGCATTCTATATTCCTTAAGGAATCTCAACAAAAATGAGCTCTTGTTTTATAATATTAGACGCATACAACTTATTTTCTCATATTGCCAGACATAACATTAAATATCCTTTCTCATAACATTCATGTGTATGGATTTCACCCAATAATCACGTTTCATCATAAGAGACTTTCATAGTTCATTAGTTACTTGCGTCTTTATATTCTTTGGCCATTCATTTTACAACTACACTTCTTGTAGATATCCAAGATCCTCACCTTGTATTTATCATGCGCATTATTATATACAGTATTATCGACGTCGTTTCAGTTCTTTTCGATTCCACACTTTACTAGACATTATATTCTATCATTTGTTGAGATCTCAAAGTTTTTTTTTTCATGTACCCGGGGTTTTCAATATCCTTTCATGTCTAGTTTTTCTTTCAAAGACTATTATGGGGTCTTTATTACCTCGATTCGACCATCTTAATTTATTGCTCCATTTTATCTATTCATTCGAGGACTTTTTATTTGGAATCGATTCGTCTATTACGCTGCAGACGTGCCATAGACTTACTACCAATCAATGATTTTACTGTTGGGAAACACATTGTAATTGGAGCAATAGCAGCATAATACTTTCTTTAGGTCACTAAATATGTCTGGCATTTACTATATCTGGAATGTTATTTGTCCCTTGAACTTTAAGTTCATATTCATTAATGTGAGGATCAACATCTATATCATAATTCATTCCATATTGTTGACATAAATAAATGCCTAAAAACATTATCAATATTTATTCATATCTCTATGTTTTGATGATCACAAAATGTAAACTCATTAAAACATAAACTTATAAATTAAACAAGTACTTAGTTGTAAATATTCACTTCTACAACTAAAATCACTTAAGGTATGAATGAACTAATGCTTAATGCATTATATGATCAAAGGAACATTTTCTTAAAAACTAGATTTTTTATAAAACATCAAAAACATTTTATATATTTTTGAAAAACATTTTTGGCATTAAATAAAAATGTTTAATCTTTTATAAAAATATGAATTCAAATTTTTAACCAAAATCAGTTAAAATGTTCCAGAAAAACCTTCCCCACAAAAGGACAAAATTGGCCAACGTTCAGTAGGGGCGGCCCCCTTAATTTTACTAGGCGGCCCCCTTAATAATTAAGGGGACCGCCCCCTATTTAAGGGGACCGCCCCCGCTCCAGTAGGCTCCAGCTGTCCAGATTTTTCCCTATAAATACAAGCCTTCTCCTGGATTTTTTCTTAACCCTTTTGCACTAATACTTTCTGTTGTAGATCTCATTTCATATCTAAACAAAAACCTTTGATCATGTAATCTTAAGCATTGGTTTCCAAGTGATCCAAGCTTCCACCATCCAAGTGCAAAAGAAGAATACTTCTATCAATCAAGATTAGAAGTATTACAACTTAGTTTCATCTTGTTACTTAAGTTGTGTGTTTAACAAAGTTTGTAAATCATTCATTCATTTGTATGTAAGGTGTGTGTTGTAGATTAGTGTAGTGTGTAAGTAGTGAAGATGTTGTATAAGTAGTTGTGGTATAGAAGTTGTGAGGTCAAAGTGTAGAAGTCGTGAAGCCATTGTGTAGAAGTCGTGAACCCGTGGTGTTGAAGTCGTGAAGCCGTAGCATAGAAGCTGTGAAGCGGTCGTGTTAAAGTTGTGAAGTCCTAGTCGTGAAGTTCTTGTGTTGAAGTCGTGAAGCCATAGCATAGAAGCTGTGTAGCGGTCGTGTTGAAGCAATGAAGTCCTAGTCGTGAAGTCCTAGTGTTGAAGTCGTGAAGCCGTAGCATAGAAGTTGTGTAGCGGTCGTGTTGAAGCCGTGAAGTCCTAGTCGTGAAGTCGTGAAGCCGTAGCATAGAGGTTGTGTAGCGGTCTTGTTGAAGTTGTGAAGTCTTAGTCATGAAGACATGGTGTTGAAGTCGTGAAGCCGCATCATAGAGGTTGTGTAGCGGTCGTGTTGAAGTCGTGAAGAAGTCGTGAAGAAGTCGTGAAGCAGTCGTGAAGCCGTTGTGAAGTTGTCGTGAATAAGTTGTGTTGTGAAGTTGTGAGATTGGTTCTAACTACTATTAGAACTCGACATTTAGCTTTGTGTCGTTAAACCCGTGTAAGCCAAAGTTGTGTACGGTTTTCTCCGCCATAAGGGAGCTTATTGAAGTTGTGAAGAAAACTCTCGAGCAAGGTGTGCTCGGGGAGTGGAGTAGGGCAAGGAAGGTGTCCTTGTAGCCGAACCACTATAAATCTCTCGTGTCTCGGTTAGATCTTTCCATACCTTATTTATTTCTTTACTTGCATCGTCATTACTTTCATACACATAGGTTTATATAATTGCTAGTATTAATTAGAGGTCGACTTCACATAAATATCATTTTGAAAATCCATTCAAGAAACTAAAACTTTTACAATCAATTTAAAAGAATACTTATATAACTAATAATAAGGTTCAAGTTTTATTTTTCATAATAAACTTGAATCTAAGTTTTTAAAAGTAAACAAAGGTTTTACAATAAATTAAAAAGACGTAAAACTATTCAACCCCCCCTTCTAGTTTTCCACAATTGGTATCAAGAGCCACGTCAATCAAGATCTTTAAAATATACTGTATTTTAAAACTTGAATCGATCTATGGAATTCGAAAAATATCTAGAAGGGGAATCTTTGCTAAAACCACCACTATTTGAAAACTATACTTTTCTTGAATGGAAAAATAAATTTGAAACTTATGTGAAATCAATTGATCTAGATCTTTGGCATGTCATTTCGATTGGTGAGTTTGAAAGTCAAACAAAAACATATTTTGAAAGTTAAACAAAAACATATTTTGAAAATCAAACAAAAACGGATTTTGAAAGACAAACAAAAACGGATTTTGAAAGTCAAATTGATTATTTGAAAACAAAGAATGAAATAAATAATAAAGCTAAAATAATTATTTATAAAACCTTGCCGAAAGTTGAATATGAAAGAATATTCTTCTGTAAAACGGCAAATGATATTTGGAAAAATTTCTTAAACTTTCATCAAGAAAAATGTCAAGCCAAAGATGAGGATTTTGATCTTGTACATGAATTAGTTATCTTAAAAATTTAATAGATAAACATTTAGATAAAATAGATACATGTGCTACTAGTTCAAATGTTGTTAATGTAGGTATTAACGACGAAGACTACATGAATCAACTCCAAAGTGAACTCAATCCAAAATCATGGAGTGACACAGACGAAGGAGAAGATCATGATCCGTACAAGACATGTTCGGGTCAAGCCACTTCGGCTTAAATAAGGTGTTAGAAGCTTGCCATAATATACTTTCACACCTTGTGTATCTTGAAGACTCACCTATCATTCACACGTCGATCATCATCTGAGACATTACGAAGAAAAGCTAGGACGTGAGGTAAGTTCTCTATTTAAAATTTCATAAGTAATTACTTCATGCATATAATCTTATTAATGCCTTAGGATATGCTTAGTCTGATAGGTTGCTTTGCCTTTACACTTTAGTTATATTCGTTCTGTGGCTTAATGAACTAGAAACCCTTTAGTTAGCCCCCCTAAGTGTTAGTAAACCAAGCAATCTTCATATTTGGTACTCTTCGATAGGTAAATTTAGGAACTTAATTTCTTCTAAAAAGAGAATGACTACTGGAGAATCTATTGACTAGAAACTCAATTTGACCTAACGGTTAAATTGCTTCTATGTGAGAAGTTGGGTGTGTGTAACCCGTAAAAACGGTCGTGTTTAGCCTGAATTGAGCACCACTAGTAATAGTCTCATACTCATTCTCCAACTTGAATACATTATTCTTCCTAAATATACCTAATGATAGTTTACTGTTATGAACTTTGCTTTTCACTAGAGCTTTTCATTCCTAGATGTATGTCATCCTGCATATATAAAATTTCTAGATGTTTACTTGCTCCTATGTGATTTGACTGCATGCCTTCGTAATTATTTGTTTAGTTGTTGAATGCATTGTCATTATAATAGCTTTTGTTTTTCTAACTACTCTGACTTGATGTATTTTTGTATCTAGTCATAATACATGCGTAAATGTCATAGGATATGTAGAAAGAGGTAGCATGTGACAATAGACTTGAGCATGAGATCTTTTATAAACCATTATTTTTTAAACCTATAATTAATGGGACTTATTTTTAAATTTGCAAAAAAAAAAAAAAAAAAAAAAAAAAAAAAAAAAAAAAAAAAAAAAAAAAAAAAACTTCACATTTTGGAAAAATAATTTTTCAAAAGATTATGACACATTTCTATTTTACATGTTTCACCATCCTACATTTCTTCCAAAGTTGTGTCCATAATTACGTGTTTATCAAAACCAAAGATTGGAAAAATATGTTTTCTTTTCTCATAAAAACATTTTGAAATAAAACCAAAACTATTTCATTAAAATATTTTTCACATCCACATAAAAACCCACTTTCAAACATTGTTGAATAATGCCAAAAACATTTCTTTAAATCATGCATGGTGATCTCATATCTGTCATCTATATTTATGTATGTGACATTTATAAGTGAACTAAATTTGAAAATAACCATAATTTATTCACTAAGACCTCACTTGGTACAAGTCTAGAAGTCCATGCTATCACAACTCTACATTCCCATGCACATAGATATTTATTAGGATTATTTAACTAGCTTATTAATCTTCCTAAATATGATACGATGAATTACTTGGTGCTATGTAGCGTTTTCTTGTCTAATGATGCGTGGTTTTGCAACCTTACAACAGGTTTTACCTCTCGAGGGATCTCAAGAGGCTTACAACCCCACCAGGCAGTGTACCTGACCGATGTAGTATAGTGTAGTGGTAAGTACGGGGGATTGATCGTTCTCCACAGGGAATAGTGTTCGTTAGGTATGAAAGACTACTCTAATAGGTCTAAGGGTTGAGGAAGATTCTTTTTTATGTTTTTATATTTTTATGAAAGCAAGTAAAATCTCGGGTTTGAAAGAGTGGGCGGAATTAGTTGCTAGTCAACTAACCCAAATTACTACGAATGCAAATAAAATAAATAACTGAAAATAAAAAGTTGGTGAAAACTTATGTGTAGAGAAATGTGTTTACTTAGATTTCCTTACTCCCTAACTATCTTTTACCGGTTGATTAGTGTGTATTAGTTGCGTGGATGACGGGTGTATTCCTTAATACCAATCGTGGGGTGGCGTACGTACTTCCCCAACTCTACAAGCTCCTACTTCACTCCTATGTCGAGCCGGCTAGGAAGCTCCTAACATGGGATCACTAGAATTCGCTTGTGCATTAAATACAACCATAAAAACCTTTAGTACGCATTTGGTTCATGTTTCTTAAGACGTTCAAGCAAGTTACCGAATAGGAAGTTAGCCAGTTTTCTTAAGCCTAACATAGATAAACAATCATCCAATACAACTAATAACACACTAATAACCAATAATCAATAGCTAGGTTTCATTAGATCTAAGCAAACACAAGATAAATCTAGCCTAACATGTTAATCAAAAGACAAGAATAAGATAGAATCAAACAACACATAGACATATTGAATGATTAATTGATAACTTATCTTCAATGTAACATGGAAGATCTCAAGGCAAAAAGCCTTGAAAAAGATGCTAAAATCGTCTTAGGGTTTTCTCCCAAAAATTCCACACTAATGACAAAGAATTGCAAAACTATATATAGATTTTTACATCTGACGGCGTCACGTTATGGAGTGTGACGCCGTCACCTCGCCGCTTCTAGGGTTCCCGGATGACCTTCTTGACGCCGTCCCTCTTTAGCTCTCCAAAATCCGTTCTGGCTTATCAAGGCTTGACGCCGTCAGACCTTGAACGTGACGCCGTCCCTCTTTGAATTAAGCCGTGACGCCCTTGATCAGGTTAAAGCGTGACGCCGTCAGAATTCACATGCAATTTTCACTGGCTTATCATGAGTAAATTTCACATCCACCTTTTCTTGCCAAGCCATGACGCCGTCTGGAGTAAATCCTGACGCCGTCAAAGGTAACTTCCAGCACAATTTTGAGACTTTGTCGTTTTCTTCACTTTTATGCTCCAAAAACGTCCAAAATGCCTCCTTTTCCAGATTTATCCTCAAAAGTACCTAAAATGACAAAAGGAACGATTTAGGGCAATATTTGATCAAATAAATACGATTTAGGGCTTAAATGACCCCTTAAAAGCGGTACACTTTTTGCTTCATCAAATACCCTTACACTTGAGATTTGCTTGTCCTCAAGCAAATGCGCTTTTATTCTAATCAAAATACAAGTTAGGGGTCATTTAATGCTAACATAAAAGTAATTACAACTAATATTCGTTCCACTTTAATCATAATAAGCACGGAGATTATAAACTAGCACCTCACAAGTAGTGTTTAGATACTCACATCTCTCAAGTGTCATCAAAATAAATCTCATAAATGGAAACGGATAATATCTCTCACTACCTGTCATAGCAAATAGATTACCATAAGCTTGGGAAAGGATCGAAAACCTCCTCCACTAGGCGTAAGCACCTAAGATAAACTATCAAAGAGGGCTTTTAAATGGGTTATAACGTTAGGTGTAGGGAAAAGGAAAACACGGTTTTGTTGGATAAGGGATATTTTACTGGTGGCGAGTTAAAGATCTTGATCAATTACATGTACTATACAATGTTGCTAAGCCAAGACTCGACTCAATCTTAAGCTAAAAACAAAATAACAAAAACATAAAATAAACATAAAATGAAACGGGATGGTAGTCCGTATGTTTTTTCTACTTTTCTTTTTCTCATTTTTTTGTATTTTTCTTGATTTTTTCGATTTTTTTTTTTTTTTTTTTTTTTCATACACTTTTGCCCTACCATCCAAAATAATACATCATAGGGGCATTGCATTCCCCTTACACTTGAACTTTTACATAACTTTACAAATAACTATTCTAATGACTCGAATTAAGATAATTAAAACACTTGGAGTACTTTTAAAATATTTAGCACATATGGGGGTAATAAATGATGTTCTTCCCCATTACTCCACTACACTAGTACTTTACCCATGAGTCCCAATCGTCCCAAAACAATATGTACAAGGATATGACTCGACTTAGCAACCATGTAATCAACTAGATAATTAACTTGGGTTTAAACAAATGTTGTCACAATAATGCACTAAAAATGAGTGCATACAAGGTAGGCTAAGGCGATTTGGGTGTACATTTTAGTGGGGTGTAAACAAATTCTTCCTTTAAGTAAAATGCTTAAAGGTCGAAACGAAAAGATAGGCTCTGAGGGGTGTACTAAGGGTATCGTGTACTAAAAATGAGTACAACGCAAAGGGTGTGGGAGAATTACTTGACCAATGTAGCCAAAGTAATTATAACAAAAACACAGGTGTAAAACAATGGGTTAATCCTAATGCCTCTTATCATGTAGTAAATCTAACTACACGAATGTAGTCTCACTTGTGGCCTCGGAATGGTCCTAACGCAAGTTCTAGAATCTAAGTGCTACCGATACACACATCATAGCATAAATGCTTTTCCTACCAATTCTAGGGGCGAACCTCACATATTTGGGGTGGAAAATTTTTTAGTGGTACTGTTTTTGTGCTAGTCATATAACTCCTATCCGTGAGACGCTCATTAAGATCAAAGTTTCACTCCTATATGTTGTAAAAAAATTTTAATTTGGCACTAAAATTACCCTAACAGGTATTTCTCTCAGTTTTATTACACATCAACTATTAAACAAACAAAAATCAAGCACAATTGTATTCTCTAAAATCGTATTTTTACCCCCCCCCCCCCCCCCTTACACTTAAGATGAACATTGTCCCCAATGTTCAAATAACAAATGTAAAAGCATAAAGTAAAAGAATGAAATCAAATACTCCCCTGATTCGCTCGGTGGATAATGAAGTTACACGGTTAAATCTTCTTCCAAGGTAATGTAGAAGCTTCATGACTAATGCATCGCCATAAGCTTGATTCCATATACATCTCCTTGTCCAAAATAACCTGTTAAACCTGAGAAAACAAACACGAAAACCTGCATAACATCGGCGGGATAAATCTATATATATAAGGATATAATGCTTGTGGAATGATAATTTTGCAGATTCCTGGAGATTATAAGTTAGAGATTTTAATAAAAACTTTTTATGAAAACAAAACTTTCAAAAATTTCTGAAAATTAAATCTGACGCCGTCAGGTTATAAACCCTGACGCCGTCAGAAATGACCTGACAAAAATTCTCATGTTAAGTTTCCGGAAAATTTCTGGAAAAACCTTTACCTTACTTCCTGGAATTCCTGCAAAACATCATTATGACTCGATACAAGCATTTGACTCAAACGAATACTAATATGCATGTTAATTGATTCATGTTCATTTGTGTTCTAATAAACCGATTTAGATTTCCCTTACACTTAACTTTTGCAAAATACCTTTATATGTAGTTAAGACGAAGTTAAAAACAAAATAAAGCATTTTCACAAATTAGCTTTTGAACATGAATCAATAATAATAAAAATTAAACACACATACGGAAACAAATAAAATCAAACAAACAAATAAACACACAAAGCAAATAAATAAAGCTTGGGTTGCCTCCCAAGAAGCGCTTTTCTTTATTAACGAGTCTTGTAGCTAGACTCAAAGTCACGTACATTACGTGATTCCATCATTGGTCACGGTTCCTAGGCCATTTTCATTCCCGGTTTTATATTCCGGTCCCAATTTCAAACAATCCTTGTAGAAACCGAATATCCTTTCCATAACATAGTCTACTCCTTTATTTCTATCCTCATCATTCCTATAGTAAACCGCTTGCTTGAGCTCCTTCTCAACATTTGACAAGTGTTGGAATTGTTCTATCTTATATGGCATTTGGTAGTTTACCTCATCGGTCTCATCCTTAAATCTAACTATCCCTAAGGAAGGTTCATAAGTCATTCTAGAGACCTCAACAAATGGTTTTCCAAAAACCACTTGAGTTAAGGATGCATCGACTATTGGGCGGATATCTTCTACAATTACAAAGTCGGTGACATAGGTGAAGTTTCCTACATAAACCGGTAATCCCCTAACTCTTCCCGTGAAGTTACTCATCCATCCCTTGTCAGGGAACATCCTATACCCAAGTTGATTTTTCATTATCAAGTTGTAGTGGGCTCTAGTCATGATGTTTATGGGTGATCTAAGGTCGATGTAGGCTTTCCACACATGCAAATGTCCGATGTTGCATGGTATGTTGAGATTAGAAGGGTCGCCTATTTCTATAATTGGTCTACCTAGGAAGTATGGTGTCTCGGGGTTATCGAATAAGTTTGTATGATATGCGCGCTCTTCCTTAGTGGGTAGCCTATTGAAGTAGTCCTTATCATCATCTACTTCTTCAATCTCACTTGTCCTAACTTTCTTATCAACCTCGACTTTCTTATCCTCATCCTTAGGTTCACTATTATCCTCATTCCTTTCAATTGGTTTAATAGTGACAATGTTGACAAAGTGGACGTGTTTGGATGAAGAGGGGTCTTTTACTTGGGGTCCGCTATTTGTGTTCCTAGCGTCCTTATGCGGAGGTGATAACACTTGGTTATTGAGAGCTTTCAACAAGTTGTCAATTTTATTGGTCATCTCCGTTTGTTGTTGATTGAATTCGGATTCGAATCTAGCTATCCGAGCTTCTTGAGATGCCATAAATTGGGACATCAATCCTTCAAAGTTATTGGTACTACCATTGCCGGAAGGATTGTTTTTGAAAGTACAGTTCGAGTTGGAACCGCTTGATTGAAAACGATTAGGTGGGTTGGAAGAATTGGTTTGTTGTGCGTTTTGGTTTTGTTTCCACCTAAGGTTCGGGTGATTTTTCCATGAAGGATTGTATGAATCACCATAGGGGTTTGGCTCGGGTTTGAAAGTGTACCACTTGTCTCCCGCTCCGTCGGTACGCGAGGATGCGTAGTCCACAAAAGCTTGTTCGGGGAGTTCCATGCAATCACGAGTGTCGTGGGGACCACTACATAATTCACATGAAGAAGTGATTTTGTTCACTTGGCTTGAAGGTTTAGGAGCCTCGTAGGATTTCATGAGAAACTTGACTTGGTCTTCAAGTCCTATGATCCTACGGTCGGAAGTGCTTGAATTGTTCGAAGGCAAAGATATTGCCTTGACCGTTTTATTCAAATCACGGGGATCACTCCAACTTTCGTTGTCATAAAGAGCAAGATCCTCTAGGAGAGCCCATGATTGTTCCGCACTTAGATCACGTAGCTTACCACCGGCCGATTGGTCAATGGTTTGCCTCGTGGAGAGATTGATATGGTCATAGAAGATTTGGACTTGGAGCCAAAGTTCTATGCCATGGTGAGGGACTTTTTGGAGTAAGTCCTTGAATCGAGTCCATGCCTCGTAGAGAGTTTCGCCTTGACGTTGTTGGAACATCAAGATATCATTCCTTAGCTTGGTAGTTCTTCCCGGTGGGAAAAACTGAGCAAGGAAACGAGTGGTGAGATCATCCCAAGAGGTGATGGATCCTGCGGGTTGACGCTCTAGCCATTGACTAGCTTGGTCCCGCAGAGAGAATTGGAAGAGACGCAATCGGGTCGTCTCTCGAGTGGCAACATCAAGGTCTATAGAATCAACGATTTTGAGAAAGTCCTTGAGATGTTGATTAGGATCTTCAGAACGAAGTCCATGGAATGTGCATCCGCTTTGCACCAACCGGATGGTGTCGGATCGCAAGGGTGTGACATTGGCCCCTTGAATGAGCTCAATGGTGTTTCGATAGCCATGGTGGCTAGGACGGGAGTACTCTCCTAAAGTACGGGCTCTAGGAGGTGGTGGTTGTTGTTGTGGTGGTGGGTTGTTGGGATTAAGGATATTACCATCTTCCATGATGTCGAATGGTAATGGTTACGAACAAAGAAACGAAGAAAATAGATAGACTAAAGAAAACCTAGAAAAAGAAAATAAAAATCTCACTAGAAAGGAATCTAGTGAGTAGACCTATAAAATAAAAATTCAACCTAAACAATAACTATTCCCCGGCAACGGCGCCAAAAACTTGATGCGTGGTTTTGCAACCTTACAACAGGTTTTACCTCTCGAGGGATCTCAAGAGGCTTACAACCCCACCAGGCAGTGTACCTGACCGATGTAGTATAGTGTAGTGGTAAGTACGGGGGATTGATCGTTCTCCACAGGGAATAGTGTTCGTTAGGTATGAAAGACTACTCTAATAGGTCTAAGGGTTGAGGAAGATTCTTTTTTATGTTTTTATATTTTTATGAAAGCAAGTAAAATCTCGGGTTTGAAAGAGTGGGCGGAATTAGTTGCTAGTCAACTAACCCAAATTACTACGAATGCAAATAAAATAAATAACTGAAAATAAAAAGTTGGTGAAAACTTATGTGTAGAGAAATGTGTTTACTTAGATTTCCTTACTCCCTAACTATCTTTTACCGGTTGATTAGTGTGTATTGTTGCGTGGATGACGGGTGTATTCCTTAATACCAATCGTGGGGTGGCGTACGTACTTCCCCAACTCTACAAGCTCCTACTTCACTCCTATGTCGAGCCGGCTAGGAAGCTCCTAACATGGGATCACTAGAATTCGCTTGTGCATTAAATACAACCATAAAAACCTTTAGTACGCATTTGGTTCATGTTTCTTAAGACGTTCAAGCAAGTTACCGAATAGGAAGTTAGCCAGTTTTCTTAAGCCTAACATAGATAAACAATCATCCAATACAACTAATAACACACTAATAACCAATAATCAATAGCTAGGTTTCATTAGATCTAAGCAAACACAAGATAAATCTAGCCTAACATGTTAAACAAAAGACAAGAACAAGATAAAATCAAACAACACATAGACATATTGAATGATTAATTGATAACTTATCTTCAATGTAACATGGAAGATCTCAAGGCAAAAAGCCTTGAAAAAGATGCTAAAATCGTCTTAGGGTTTTCTCCCAAAAATTCCACACTAATGACAAAGAATTAGAAAACTATATATAGATTTTTACATCTGACGGCGTCACGTTATGGAGTGTGACGCCGTCACCTCGCCGCTTCTAGGGTTCCCGGATGACCTTCTTGACGCCGTCCCTCTTTAGCTCTCCAAAATCCATTCTGGCTTATCAAGGCTTGACGCCGTCAGACCTTGAACGTGACGCCGTCCCTCTTTGAATTAAGCCGTGACGCCCTTGATCAGGTTAAAGCGTGACGCCGTCAGAATTCACATGCAATTTTCACTGGCTTATCATGAGTAAATTTCACATCCACCTTTTCTTGCCAAGCCATGACGCCGTCTGGAGTAAATCCTGACGCCGTCAAAGGTAACTTCCAGCACAATTTTGAGACTTTGTCGTTTTCTTCACTTTTATGCTCCAAAAACGTCCAAAATGCCTCCTTTTCCAGATTTCTCCTCAAAAGTACCTAAAATGACAAAAGGAACGATTTAGGGCAATATTTGATCAAATAAATACGATTTAGGGCTTAAATGACCCCTTAAAAGCGGTACACTTTTCGCTTCATCATCTAACATATATATGTTACATGCTAAATGAGTTGTTTGCATGCTAGATAATAATGTCTAATGAATATGCTTAGCATACATAAGTTATTAAATCCTAAATTGCCTCAAAAGAAGTTGGACTTGCTTGAAACTAAACCCAAAAACACAACCCTTTCAACAATTTTCTGCCAAAAATCTATTTCCAGTAACCTGGAAACCAGCAGATGGGCGGCCCCCTTAATTCATTAGGCGGCCCCCTTAATATTTAAGGGGACCGGCCCCTTAATTAAGGGGACCGGCCATCTGGTGGTCGAAGGTGCTGCTCCCTTTTTCTATTCTTAAGCCCATTTTATCCTATACCTCCCAAAATTCACAAACACATTTTGTCACAAACCACCCTCCAAAATTTACCTTCCACAATCACATCATCACTACACCATAAATACCCATTTGGAGGAGGAAGCTTGACATTTGCCATAACCCAAGAAATGATGTTGTTCAAACTCAACCAACACCTAAACCTCATCGTAATGAACCCTTTCACACACATAACCAATCATCCATATGTCCACCTTCATTCACTCATAATTACCCAAGTTCACAAATGTCTCCACCACCAAAAGTGTCACCACCACTTCCACCAAATAACAACCACTCTCCATCATCATCACCTTCCACTCAACACTTGAAGTTCATTGAAGAACTCAAGGAAGCCCATGAGCTTAATGCTCTCCTTGCTTTGCACCTTGCTCAAAGCAACTTAAACCCATCACCATCCATATCACCATCACTACCATCATCACCACATCACTTGAATCAAATTGAGAAACATGTCAACAATTGTCCTTGTTGCATCTTTCTCCAAAATCAAACCATCATTACCATCATCCCCATCCATCTCACCATCATTACCATCATCACCACATCATTTGAGCCAAATTGAGAAACATGTCAACAATAGTCCTTGTTGCATCTTTCTCCAAAATCAAACCATCACCTTAAATAAGCGTCTCACTTGGATTGAGTATCTTATCACTAGATCTAATCCAACACCACCACTTGAACAACATCAAAACCCTCATTCAACATGGTCAAGTCCAAGCTCTCCACCTCCAATTCCTCTATCAACACTCTCTCCAACATCCATACACCCAAACTTACAACCCCATTGATCCAACATTTTTTACCGCCTCTTTACCATCATCCATCCAAAATAATCTAAGTTTTCATGTCTCAAGCAAGTCCAATGGATCTCTTAGGCAATTTAAAATTTTCTACTTATTGCATGCTATAAGCAAAATATGTGTTGTATCAATAATTATGTTTTTTTAACATAATTATTTTCAACTAATGAATGCTTTATTTCTTGTCTTTAATATATGATTGTTATGCTTATTGCTTGTATACTTGATATCATGATATATATACATGCTTGATGATTAATAACATGCTTATTCCATAATATGTTTTAAATGTATGCATCCGTAATTAACATGTTTATGTCACTATTTAATCATTCTTGATGTACATGATTCAAATGGAGCTTGCTGCAAAAAAAAAACACCCAAAAAATGACCCTTTTCTGGAAATTTTTCAAATTTGGTCGCCTGGGAAAACACCAGATGGGCGGCCCCCTTAATTCCCTAGGCGGTCCCCTTAATTTTAAGGGGGTCGGCCTACAATTAAGGGGACCGGCCATCTGGGCAGTAAAATTTACTGTTTTCTTTTGCATCTTGCGACCCCTTTTATCTAGCCCAAACCTTACCTAAATCAACCATCACCTCCATCAAACACCCATTTTCATTCACCATGCTATCACCAAAATCATCTCTAATACACCAAAACTCCATCACCAACACCTCAATGTTAATCCCCAAGTGCACCAAATGCACCATCAAAAACACCCTTCACTCATGGCACAACATCTTCATCCATACCTTCCACTTCATCCATCAATAACTACATCAACTCACACCTTTCATCACCACCATCAAGAGCATCAACTCCACCTCCTACTCAAGAACCTCCATTCACCCAACTTGTCATTTCCATATCACCAATAACACCTCTTGATGCTCATTTCTCATCATCACCAATACCACCACACCCTTGAACACAAGCTTAACAACCAACCTCCATCATTTTCACCCACTACACTACCACCACCTTCATTCTCACCAAATTAAGCACATGCAATGCTTAATCAAAAATAATTTTTCAAACCATTTTGTGTGCAAGCCCCATGGAAGATCATGTACTCCTAGAATGATTATGTAGATTGCATTACTTACTAGCTAATGTAGGATTGAATATAATCTTGGATGGTTGTGTATTGATACACAACATTTTTTAATGAATGTCTTTATATGCATGCTTATTTTTGCTATATATATGCTTGTGCTTCTAATATTTTTCTTGCAAGTATTCCATATATCGATTCCTTGGTGCCCCCAAACGAGGGGGAGTACACATCAAGGGGGAGTTTTTGTCCCGACAAATTTCACGTTTGAATTTTGTCGGCTTAACCTTTTTGATTCTACAAAAAGGGGGGAGAAGTGAATGTAAACTCACTAAATACTTGTCCAAAAATAAACTTTTTGGTTTAATGAGTTTAGGTTTCGTAATCATCAAAAAGGGGGAGATTGTTGACATAAATAAATGCCTAAAAACATTATCAATATTTATTCATATCTCTATGTTTTGATGATCACAAAATGTAAACTCATTAAAACATAAACTTATAAATTAAACAAGTACTTAGTTGTAAATATTCACTTCTACAACTAAAATCACTTAAGGTATGAATGAACTAATGCTTAATGCATTATATGATCAAAGGAACATTTTCTTAAAAACTAGATTTTTTATAAAACATCAAAAACATTTTATATATTTTTGAAAAACATTTTTGGCATTAAATAAAAATGTTTAATCTTTTATAAAAATATGAATTCAAAATTTTAAACCAAATCAGTTAAAATGTTTCAGAAAAACCTTCCCCACAAAAGGACAAAATTGGCCAACGTTCAGTAGGGGCGGCCCCCTTAATTTTACTAGGCGGCCCCCTTAATAATTAAGGGGACCGCCCCCTATTTAAGGGGACCGCCCCCGCTCCAGTAGGCTCCAGCTGTCCAAATTTTTCCCTATAAATACAAGCCTTCTCCTGGATTTTTTCTTAACCCTTTTGCACTAAAACTTTCTGTTGTAGATCTCATTTCATATCTAAACAAAAACCTTTGATCATGTAATCTTAAGCATTGGTTTCCAAGTGATCCAAGCTTCCACCATCCAAGTGCAAAAGAAGAATACTTCTATCAATCAAGATTAGAAGTATTACAACTTAGTTTCATCTTGTTACTTAAGTTGTGTGTTTAACAAAGTTTGTAAATCATTCATTCATTTGTATGTAAGGTGTGTGTTGTAGATTAGTGTTGTGTGTAAGTAGTGAAGATGTTGTATAAGTAGTTGTGGTATAGAAGTTGTGAGGTCAAAGTGTAGAAGTCGTGAAGCCATTGTGTAGAAGTCGTGAACCCGTGGTGTTGAAGTCGTGAAGCCGTAGCATAGAAGCTGTGAAGCGGTCGTGTTAAAGTTGTGAAGTCCTAGTCGTGAAGTTCTTGTGTTGAAGTCGTGAAGCCATAGCATAGAAGCTGTGTAGCGGTCGTGTTGAAGCAATGAAGTCCTAGTCGTGAAGTCCTAGTGTTGAAGTCGTGAAGCCGTAGCATAGAAGTTGTGTAGCGGTCGTGTTGAAGCCGTGAAGTCCTAGTCGTGAAGTCGTGAAGCCGTAGCATAGAGGTTGTGTAGCGGTCTTGTTGAAGTCGTGAAGTCTTAGTCATGAAGACATGGTGTTGAAGTCGTGAAGCCGCATCATAGAGGTTGTGTAGCGGTCGTGTTGAAGTCGTGAAGAAGTCGTGAAGAAGTTGTGAAGCAGTCGTGAAGCCGTTGTGAAGTAGTCGTGAATAAGTTGTGTTGTGAAGTTGTGAGATTGGTTCTAGCTACTATTAGAACTCGACATTTAGCTTTGTGTCGTTAAACCCGTGTAAGCCAAAGTTGTGTACGGTTTTCTCCGCCATAAGGGAGCTTATTGAAGTTGTGAAGAAAACTCTCGAGCAAGGTGTGCTCGGGGAGTGGAGTAGGGCAAGGAAGGTGTCCTTGTAGCCGAACCACTATAAATCTCTCGTGTCTCGGTTAGATCTTTCCATACCTTATTTATTTCTTTACTTGCATCGTCATTACTTTCATACACATAGGTTTATATAATTGCTAGTATTAATTAGAGGTCGACTTCACATAAATATCATTTTGAAAATCCATTCAAGAAACTAAAACTTTTACAATCAATTTAAAAGAATACTTATATAACTAATAATAAGGTTCAAGTTTTATTTTTCATAATAAACTTGAATCTAAGTTTTTAAAAGTAAACAAAGGTTTTATAATAAATTAAAAAAACGTAAAACTATTCAACCCCCCTTCTAGTTTTCCACACATATTTCTCGCTGCTCATTCTCTCCCCCTGAATGAATTATCAATTTAAATATCTCATTTTGTGTGTTGTGGTGTATTTACTATATATCACACAATTACAAAATCTCACATGGGAAATTTGGTTTGTGACCAAAACCATTCTAACGGGGAGGATTCATTATAGATTGTTGGCAAGATGCGATTCATATGTCATAACATGCCCCATAAACTAAAAGTTTTGTTCTCACAATATTATTGGCTTTGCAATCAACTGAAGACGTTTTATAAACATTTCAACAAAAGCAATTCGCGTATGAACATGGGCTACTTTTATGTTCAACACTTATTCCAATAATCGCCCAATACTTGGAAGTTTTCACCACCATTTTTAATAATTTAATTTGGAAATCAATGCTCGCATTATACAAGTCGAGCCACTAATCACGCTAACCTTAAGTTGCGTATTTGATGATCATTTTGACGATGCATCGATTTTAAAACTCAAAATGATCCACATAGCGGATGTATAGACCTACATACACCC
The DNA here is from genome assembly GCA_021014915.2 of Artemisia tridentata subsp. tridentata. Classification (NCBI taxonomy): domain Eukaryota; kingdom Viridiplantae; phylum Streptophyta; class Magnoliopsida; order Asterales; family Asteraceae; genus Artemisia; species Artemisia tridentata. Next base: position 264,138,508 of record CP139508.1, read on the forward strand.
CCTTTATATTCTTTCCGAAAATTTATAGGACAAACTCCTTACTTATATGGTGATGATATATGAACAATTAACTTCCATTGAGAACAACCAAATCTATTTTGACAAAACTTATTGTTCTTCTATATATTTCACATCTTCATTGACCCGGGATGGTCCAACCGGTCATGCCAATTAATAATCTTAGCTCATAAACTCAAGTTTATGACCACATGTGCTTCGATTGCACTTTCTATGTAAACATCAAATAATATGGAGAAATTAACACATCGTCACATTTAAACTTATACTTCTCCAATCAAATTTATCTAAGCTTTTTATGGGTTACGCATACTTTAATATATTATTCACGTGTTTAATCGTGTTTAATGCACGTATTTAATCAACAAATTAATTGACTCATGAGCTAATTAACCCACATGATAAACAAGTCACATATATAAGGTAATCGTAATGGTACAATATGATTAAAAAAAAAATCACATATATGAGACAAACTCCATAGCATTACTTTAGTCAATAAGAACATCTTATTCTTGTAATATCGATTACTTTTGGCAACCTTCACAATTAGGTTCTCTTTTACTCATAGGAATAGTTAACATGCTTTGATGTTACACAAATGTTTTCTCATACTTATAACAACAGTGTATATTTTTTATGACACTTTTAATTTGCATATTTTTATTCCTACATAAGTTCGCGATATTTTACCACCTTTAGTAGCTCATCATGCCCTTATTACGAATTTCATTATATGTACTTTAAGAATATATTAATAGGTTCAAGCCGATAGGTTCTTTTAGCAGTTCTTATGCGTTATCCCAATTATGGTAAACTATCATTAAAGATATATTATGATAATATATCTTAAAAATATGTTATCAAATGAATCACTATATCATCCATTTATATGTACCAAGGTTTAACATATAAGTTCTTTTATGATCAATCTATCATCAAATTCTATAGGCCACATTCCTAATAGTACTAAATGTGATTGCGATGCTAAATATGCATTAGCTCCTTAATCATGACCTTAAAACTATTTTTCATAAGCATATGTTGTAGCATTCAGCAATGCAAGTTTCGTATATGATCAATTATTTATAAACTTTCATGAGATTTCATGTTATTATGGTCCAAAATATATGTACAAAAATATCATGTACCAAAATTTCGAGTAACTGAAAGCACATATTGAAATTAAGATTCATGCCAAATATTATATAGAAACCAAATAATATACTCTCATTGAATAAGACTATAAAGATATAGTTATCTCTACTTCTAGAAACTAATATGGAATAAATCATGCATCATAAACTACTTCATATACTGGTTCGATTCCTTTATTAAATATCAGTTATCGAGTTAGAGTGAACCAAATGAATAGATCAAAACATGTTCAAATTTATAACCAAACCAACATATAAAACATTATGTGCATAAACGTCAATCTTTAAACATATGGATAGACAGTCAACAAATAATTCTTAATTGCTCTATTCTGCATTCGTTACCCATAAAACTTATTCAAAATAATAACTATATCCCAAAAAAAAAATTAGTATCTGTTCAATCAATAATTATTGTCCAGAAATATGACGAACAGAATTTCTAAGATAAAATAGCCACGGAATGAAAATCTAGTAATAAGTAAAGTGTAAAAGGCCCGGCCAACTATAATTTTATAAAGGCCTAATATTTATAAAATAGGTAAAATAAGAACCTTTAAGATAAGTTGCATATATTTAGTTGAATTTAACGATCTCGTAATTAAATCTCTAAATAAATAAAGCGAATTGTTATTAAAAATCATAAGCAAACAGTATGAAAACAATTAGTGTTCTAGATTTCGATTCTTAACATGCTAATCTGTATAGATTCGTAAGTTTTAGTTTGTCGATAATCAATGAAATCGTTTACGACTTTTGATTACTTTGTAATTGTTTATAACAGATTCCATACCATGTTTATAATAGATTCAGTTGAATAGATTATTAGTTTTAAGTGATAAATTCTCGACTATAACACACTCTAGTAATATTTAAATATCAACTATTGGTGTAAATTTAATGAATATAGTAGGGTTTAAGAATTACCTCATCAACTAAAAAAATTTATTTTACGGTTATAAATTGTTACCTCAGTTATGATGATGGCTTTGGAATCCACTTGTACTTTTATCTCTCATAGACCGAGCGTACTCAATGTAAACCTTTAGAGCGTGCTGATAACGTGTTGTGAACAAGAATTGAGGGAATGAATATTCTTCTTATTGATCATTAACTATGAGATTTACAAAGAGTATATATAGACAAACATTAGGGCAAAAACCCTAATAGCTAACATGGGTCATGGGCTTATTATGGGTTATATGGACATCCACTAATAATTATCCATAACATCTCTTTATTAGTTAAAATGGAAAGTGAACAATTTTTTTGAAATATCTCAAAAAAGAAATATGAACAATAATTGTGAGACGGTGGGAGTATAAGATTAGATTGATCAAAAGTAATTAAATAATTTATAATTATTATTGTAGCCGATAATTATTAATAGATAATTAAAGACATATAATCATTAATAGGTTTAGGTTACGGAACATGTAAATGCACTCTAAAATGTCGTTTATGTTTGTAAGGACAGTTTTAGGTGGTTGATTATAGAGCTTGATAAAGTGGTGAGAAAAAAATGTATGGACTCGAAATGTCGAATTCACTCTCTAGATAACCATGCTACAAAAATCAACATTTTTGCATCACCAAAAAATTATTATGTTCTTGAAGCCTTCTTTGATGCTGTCGCATAACGCAGCTTAACTGCTAGTTATATTTAACGCGTTTATACTAAAAATAATTGATGTTGTAACTCCAATATAGACACCAAATTACTAAAAATAAAAAAATTAAAAAAAATTAATAAATAAATAAAAATAAATAAAATTGTTATACTTGTAAATATTTGTTTTGAGAAAAATGCGAAATGCTGTATTTTTATTTTATTTTAATTTTTTACTCCCTCCGTCCCACATTAAGTGTCCATAATGGAATCTTGGGATGTCCCAAATTAAGTGTCCAGGGAATATTTCAACCAATGAGAAGAGACTTTAGTGGGTAATAGTGATATTTGATTGGTGGAGAGTGTAGTTAGTGGAATTTCCTAAAACTTTGTGCATTTGGAAAGTGGACACTTAATATGGGACGGAGGGAGTTTAATTTTTTAGTATTTGTGCATACGTTCATATTTAGATGTAGTTTACCAAGTTGACTTATAGATTAAAACTCAACACGTGATCTCCTTTTATTTGACGAGTGTGGAAGTCTCACGCTCAAACATGTTAAGAGTGGAGGGACACTCCCTCACCTTTCACATTAGTGTCATTTCAACTTTCTCTCTTCCCTCATTTTCTCTCATCTTTTACTCGTAGTGATCACACCAATCCCTCACATTTCATTAAAATACTTACTTTATGCACAAAAACCAAGAGATGACCGAGTCACCACTATCTCTCTTTTTGTCGTATCTCACGCCTCAAGATTGTCAAAGGGAATGGGGTGACGAGTGACGTGGGGTTTCTAAGGTTGGTCCAATGTGCGACCCTCATTTAATACCACCTAGAGTTTGCATAGTTATCTTATTAACTTATCTGAAGAAATCTATTTTTGTTATTTAACCAACATAATGAGAAAAAAGAGACTGACATAACCAATATACAACATAAAAACTATGAAATAACCAACATAACGGCATAATATCTATAAAGTTTGAGCCCACCGCTAACTTAATCTAAATGTTCAGATCAGGATCCCAGTTCAAGGTCGGTTAAACCACCTTTGCGCTGTTTGATCCGTTGCCATCCTATTCAATTAAATAGGGACAAAATGGATAACAAAAGGATTTGAAATCTGAAAAGTGGGGAAACCTAACAAATATGAATTTTTCAAACAACATAACTTGAAAAATTCTAACTATATATGAATCAATTGCACGTTTGGGCGTGCCACTCATTCACATGCACATTGCGGCTATATTTGGCAAAAGTAGCTGTGAGCTGTAGCCACAGCTCAATATTCACCGCTCACAGCTTCTTAAAGAAGCATTGAAAAAATGAGCTTTTCTAAAGAATAGCAAAGCTCACCGCTCTTTTGTCAAACGAACACTAAAAATCAAAAAACTCATTGCTCACCACTCATCGCTCCAAAAAGCTCTGCGCTAAACATAGCCTGCATATGATGGTACTCTAAAGGTCATAAGTAATGTTCTCGTCTGCGCGTGATGACCAAAACCAGTTTAAATGACCGCATGAATGGTACTCTAAAGGTCATAAGTAATGTTCACGTCTGCGCGTGATGACCAAAACCAGTTTAAATGACCGAAAGAAGCCCAGTAATATATCATCACATATTCCTGTTAATCTTAAACCATATTAACCCACCTAGCTTACCATCCACTGGCTTCAAAGCATATGTCCAACCATAGCAAATCAGTTGAAGAGTCAGCTTTCTCAATACCAACAAATGTACGAGTGCGACGCAACAACACTCGGTTTCACAAGCCATACAACCAGAGAAGATGTATACATAGGATCAAATCCTCACAAATATTGGGTAGAAACGGCTTACTTTTTAAGTTAAAATACGCCCACTTTTTAAGTTAAAATACGCCCAAGAAAGGTATAACACATGTATCTAAGACGTTTTAGTATTAGTGCTCTGACTTAACAAGTTACAGTGTACATTAAAGAATTTCAACTTCTGTTTCACGAGGCCCACAGTTAACCGTGGTGCACCGGGGTTGCATGTTTCCACAAGCGACAAGAAACTACCTAGGCTTTCTACTTTCCTGGAGAGACCAAGGAACCACGGTGCACCGGGTTGCCTGGTTTGACCATTGACAACAAGCTACATTGGCTTTCTTTGTTTCTTTCTTTCTTTTTTTCTCTCTCTGGGGACGTATTCACACTGATGAAATAGTACAAGGAATTTGAAATTAGAGAGGGATATAGTGACAGTTTCTATATATGTATAGTAGAGATAGAGCGGCCATCAGGTGGTGCTGGTTTCAGTTGGGGTAGAGCAAGGAGCAAGTGTGTTTGAAGGCAGGTGTACTCCTGCACCTTTCACGGATATGTTAGGGGTTCTAAAAGAGCTAGCCCTGCTCATAAGGTTCGAATCGAGAAAGAGCACGACCACTGTGATGTCATCATGAAAATGACGGCGGACACCACGATCGATCTTTTTTAAGTCGGAGTATCTCATTTCCCTCTTCTTTGCTGCTTCCTGCAATGCAAGTTTTACCAATCTCTTAGCACTTCCCTGCATCAATGAAAAGGCATATTGTGAGTCAAACATCTTTTAAGGGTAAAAAGTCCCTATCGAAATAAAGAGACACCTAGTCACCTATGTGACTTCGGAGGGCAAACTTGAACAACTTCGACGGCATGATCAATGTTAAAAACTTTAAAAGAAAGATGAATGTAATACATTGAAAGCAAGACAACCAAAGGGCTTGTGTTCCAATGGTACACCATGTGTGAGAATGCTCCCCAACAAAATGGTTTCGGGTTCAAGTCTTGTTTAGGACATGTGAGATAGATTTGTGGTGTATGTATTGTGAGATAGACTTGCCGTTAAAAAAATGTTTGAGACATCATATTTTATGATTCAACATCTAGAAAAAATCTATTAGAATTTAAATATGAAATTAATAAGTTTAACCTCCGCGAAGTAATATAAACTTCTAGTTTAGAGAGCAGGTCAAATTTTACTAGTGACTAACATTCAGAAATCGACATAAAACACCCAAGATGAGTCCATCCAAAACAAAAACCAAAAGAAAAACCGACTTTTGAGGTTGAACCGGAACAATTTCCATCAAATGAACGAAGTACTATAAAAAATCTTTATACATAATAGTTGAAAACATTTTGAGTTCCACTTCCCCTATGCTGATGTCATATATATGACGTGTCACTGACATCATTGAGTTACCTATTATTTAAATGACACCCTCATTTTATTAATAATTACAATAATGCCACAGTTTACCTTTAAACTTTGAATTAAAACTCCATTACTTCTCTCCCGCGTTTTATAATTATTTTATTTATGTCTTTGTTTATATTCTAAAATGATGTAACACGTATGTGTTCATGATTTTATTGGTTCTAACTATTCTTAATATAGGGTTTATTTATGTTTAATTCGTCAAAGGAATTATTAATTACACTTTTTCAAATGACTAATTTTAACATCGGTTTTATACTGTTTTGAATTGGTTACTATGTCTCGGTATATATTGCTTAGCATGGAATTTTAAATATAAATGCGCAAGTATTTTGTTAATAGCAATTAGATTGCATGCATTTGGTTAGACCTGGTTATGATTTTATCTGAATTGATTTCATTAGTTATGATTTTTTTAAATAATCTTGAATTCAATCTATTGTATTTGCCTGATTAAAGATCATTAGTCATCTTTCTATTTATGTCTTGTGACATTGAACTAATCTTCATCTCAAATTTAAGGTCGCAAACAGAAATACGTATGCTTTATGAATAAAAAATGTTTTTCTACGTATTGGTTTATGACATGCTCAAATACAGTATCTGTTTGTTGTAATCTCATGTTGAGTAATTGTTTGTTAAGATTGCTAACTTTTTAATTTGTGATTTCTTTAGTAGCAAGTCATGAATTCACAGGTCTATGATCCATTTTCGAAATCTTGCAACATATGAACAACCATCACATACATTATTTTCTATTGTGCAAAATTCAAAACACTGCTTAGTGTTTACGAGCTAAACAAATTACATTTCTCATTATATTAAATATCCCATCAAGTAACTGTTCTTTTATAGTTCCCATGAGTTAATATTTGTATTTTGTTAGACTATAATCTTTGTAGATTCTCTGTGTTTCATATTTTTATTCTAACCTTAAGAAATATTTGTTAGACTTTAAACTTTTCTTTCGGAGCTTTATTATAACCTTATGAAATATTTGTTGAAACATTGTAAATCTTAAAGAAGTTTTTCCTCGTCAATTTAATAATGACAAAAACTGTATTGTGTGAACTTATATCTCATAAACACCGCTTATATAATTTGCCTAACACCGACACTGTGTTTTTAAGTTTACAGTAAAAGAAAAGATAAAAACAGAAAAAGATAAAAAAGATAGGAAAAAGAAAAAGAAAAGTATATGAAGTGTTAGTTGATATGTTCTTAGGATGGAGGAAAGAAAAATGAAAGTAACCATAAATCATGTTCTTAAGTTTGAGGAAAGGGATAACCGGATTTCTTGTATGCCCTTTAGTTATCATTATCAAATCTTTAAAAAAAAAACATATTTGTCTTCACACAAAAACATATTAAGGTTCCTTTTCCCTTTTCCTCCCAAAAATGGGGTTAAGATTTTTTTAAGTAAAAATCCTTTCATTTTTTTCTTTTCATCTTATAAAAAAAAATAATAAAATAAAATAAAATAAAATAAAATTAAAAAAAAAAAAAAAAACCTCTAGAGCACAAAAAACATTCATTTTTCTTTCCTTTCCCTTCAAATTGTAACTCAAGGACACAGTGTAACCAAATATGTTAACTTGAAAAAAGATAACATGTGGATTCACTGTGTTTTACAGTTTTTATAAAAAGGGTAACCAACTCTATGCACCAGCCAGTCTCACGGCAATATAAAAGAGATAAATCGCATAACTTCATGATTAAAACCATATTGGAAAAAGTTCACACAACTATTTAACTTTCACTAACTAATATATACTGCAATGCTTTTACTGATTTTTTTTTCTAGCCACCCGTAAATTTTACGGGTCTATAGTCTAGTATAGATATACTACCAACATCATAATTTATGGAGTTAAAACTTAAATAAAAATGAACAAAGTACTAACAAAAATTTTAAAAATCTAGGGAGTTAAAACTAGGTTGGACCACCAAATCAAATAGCATAACAGAAGTATGGAGTTAAGCATCTTACATTGTGCGGGTGATTTTGAACAATATCAACAGCTTCTTGGTTAGTAAAGTGCTCCCAGAGACCATCTGAAGCAAATATGATAAATTGATCATGTGGCTCCAACTGGTGTACCGACACTGATGGATCTGAGCTCAATATTGGTCTTTTAAAAGGTTCACGAAGGCGAAACTTGGCATATAGAGGTGCCCTATTGAATTCTGCCTTCTTTAAGTATACATCACCAATGGATCTTGAAATCTGCAGAAAGAGAACACAACATGATTTCTTGGAAATTGTAATAAATGCTCACAACATAAACTTTACAGGTGGAAACTTCGACCCTTACTTATTAATGGGTCGATTTGGGTTACATATCACCTTCAATGAGAAGATGGGTAAAACATAAACTATAGCTAAAAGGAAAAGGGTTGAATGGGCCAAAAATTGCCCAAAGTGTATTTTTAGTGCATACAGCATTACAGCCTCCTAAATCACTATACACAAGAAATTGGATTATCGTTGTAATGACATTTGATACCTTAACTACATATAAAAAGTGCTCGCAGGTCAACTCAACTCTTACTAGAAGCTCATCCATGTTGACCTGTTGCCCACTTTGCCACCACTACCAACGTCTTTAGGGAAAGCTTGGATTCGGAGAAGTTGATGAAAAAGTAAGGATGCTACCAATGACAAAGTTGAACAAGAAATGGGAGTGCCCATTTTTAATTGATTTAGATAAGCTAACACTGGTCTTTGTGCATATCTTGCAAGATTAGGCATGGAAAGTTCAGATATGAGGTCCACGGCTTTATATTTCAATTAAGATTGCTCTTTCTTGCTTTATATTCATCTAAGTTCAAGATTCATATAATGCATGACACATCTGTTTATGGTGAAGTAAGATTCCAACGGGTGGATGGAAGGTAAGATTTTGTCTTGTTTCGTCTCCCTTTGTATAGTCCTTTTTTACGTTAATTTCATCTTTGAATTTTGTGTGTAAACATCAACTGAGATAATTATTGCTCATAGTTAGACGCACGTGAGACAAGGAGAGGAGTTTATGAATAAAGGCAACATTTATGAACAGTAGACAGAAGTTGAAAGTTGCGCATAACATCCATCACTTAGATTTTTGAAAATCGACCCTAATTGAACAATAATGATGCAGCAGTTAAGGATTATGATCTAACGATGTGATTAGAAACTTCTTTTGGGGCAAGGTATCCAAGTAATAACCCAAGAAAACTCGATTAGTCTCCTGTATTAAGACGGATTTACATGGGGCAAATGAATTTATGATGTTATCGAGTTTTTAAATAACTGAAAGCTCCATCACTTTCCTATGGCTATCGGGACTGTTTCTATATTATAGAGTTCTACAAAAAAACCTAGTTCCTCCAATGTTTCTCCTCTTCCTTTATTTAAAATTTAACCTGCCTAGCCTCAATTATCCAAGAAGATATATAGCAGACATAGATCTAAATTTTAATAAAATACAAACTCGTTCATTCTCTTTCAAGGCTGTTTGTGAATCTACTCTTTTTTTATATTTACCATCTTCTCGTACTTTTGGTGCGAGCATGCAAATTTATACCTGAAAAACGAACTTTTACTATCTAGATAACATGAAGTATTTCACACCTTTACTTTTCATTAGTAAACAATCAGTTGTTCTGTATTTTGGCCTGCGGAAAGCTGCATGTATAATCCTAGGATAGTAACTAGTGAGAGATCATATTTTCATCTGTCACAAGTCTATTGCTCCAAGCATTTCCACTTGAATTTTGGACAAGGAAAAATGGCATTTAGGACTTTTTACTATCAATATTGGGTATATCTTCTGACCATAGGAGATGAAAAGGCTATTATTATAATTTATAGGTAGTTAAAAAGGCTAAAAGCATAGTCACATGGAACGGGGATCATTCTGGTACGCGATCAGGATCACGGTTCCTTAGGTGCCTCGGTTCGATGGGGGCTATGTTCATTCGGGATTGCTCCGGTACGATGTACCAAATAAAAAATATACTCCTAAGGATTATAAAAAAAATCCTAACATCCAAAAGTAAAAAGATAGTTTAATACTTATGAAATTTTCGTAAGTCATAACCAGTAGTCAATTGCATACTAAAGTTTCTTTATTAAAGTTAATTAAAGTAGCAATTTCACGATTGGGAAGGTCTCAAATTCAGATCGCTAATTTCCCCGTTACCGACTGAATCGTACCCATATTGGGAACGCGCAAACTGGATTGCAATTCGTGGCCTTTCTAGCGAATTATGTTACTATGGCTAAAAGCCATAACTAAAACATACATTTGGTGGTTTCCTTTGTGACTATGTGAGAGAATATAGAATGGGGCCAAAGCAATCAAAAAACAAATTTATTCAATAGTTCAGACTATTATGAGCACATAGAGTTATACGTAACTTCTATGTTCGACATGCACATAGTTATGTGCTAAAGAATATATTTAAACTACAACGGTACAACCTATGACCTTAACTTCATTCATTTCCTGCTAATTAACAGATCAGAAGTTACATCAAGATGAATTAGTACAACTTTATGTGCTTAAACGATACTATTGTCAATGCAAGAACTACGTGTATTGAACACTAGAAAGTAACCGTGACCCATTGTTAATTAAAGGTATCAGGTATAAGAGGGGTTTACCTGTATGAGGCCTTTCACCCGCCATACGTTATGCTTCAAAACCACGATTTGGGAGTCATCTGGATGCGTAGAATGTAACTCCTGTCTTACAGACTCTATACAGGCATTGTGTTCAGCAGAGAGCTGAATTGCAAGAACTTCCCCAGTTGCCTTTACAAGCCTACCAAGAACAGCCCGAGAATCTCCAAGATTAGCGATGTAAAGGTTCCCACCACATATGACTCCAACAAGACAGCATGATCCAACGGCTGCTATTTGTGGCTGCATTGGCCATTGTTTGGTAACTAGAGAGAGAAAACCATCTTCCGTTGCTTGGAAAGCTTTCTTTATTACCTCCACTGACATTGATTGATTCTCAGAAGTAAACCCTAAAAATGAAAAGAAATAAAAATAAAATAACACTACTAATTCAGTATGCCCAATAAAAACTTGGATCAATACATCTTGCGTTTTGAGGTCAACACTAGCATACACATTGCAAACTGTCTGCCATTCACGACAAAAGTTTATACAAACATTTGTATATTCACCCTAGGCGTATATTGTGGAAACCGTAGAGGAGGAGGAGGAGGAAGGGAAGAGAGGAGGAGGGGAGGGGGGGGGGAGGGGGGGGGGGGGGGGGTGGTGAATACGTTTTCAATTAAAAACTTAAAAACTTTTGTATCAAACACCCGATCAAGTGTGACATAATATGAAAAGTGTCAACACTAGTCTTACAAGAACTAGAGATAATATAAAGCAACAAGTAAGGCATGTCACATTAACACAAACTTAGACATATTAGTAATAACATGCCATGACACAAACACACATAAATACCACACAATATAAGCCAACAAACCACACAAATATAAATGCAATGCAAAGTATAAATGTAAAGTGGTAAATGCAAAAATAAACATAAAGAGATAAGTAAAGAAAGCGCAAAACGGACACGGTGATTTATATTGGTTCGGTCACGAAGCTCCTCTTCGCCCTACTCCACTCCCCGAGTACCCAACTCGAGAGTTACTTCACTAATCAACAAGCTCCCTTCTTGGCGGAAAAAACCATACAACGTCGCTTACAATATTTTCCGACACTAAGCTAGATGTCGAGTTCTTCGGGTACAACCAAATCCGTTATGTTTTATGGCCCAATATAACAAACCTTGTGTTTTAAGGCCTAAACACATAAACCTCGTCGCTTACATTATTTTCCGACACTAAGCTAGATGTCGAGTACTAATCTAGCTAGTACCAATCTCACTCACGATCTACCCGATCCTCACAAATCACACAAGCTACAAGATCCACATGATCTACACTCGATCTACTCACGATCTACCCGATCTACTCACTATCTACCCAATCTACTCACTATCTACCCGATCAACACGATCTACACGATCTCCACGATCTTCACTTGATCTAGCCGACCTATACACGATCTACATGATCAACTCAATCTACACGATCTACATGATCAACCTAAGTATGGTGACAAGAACTTGATGTACGACGACATACAAGAAGTGCGTAAAAAGTGTTACGAGTGCACTAAACTATGACTACAACACTTTGTATCTTTGTGATACTATGTGTTCTTCTCTTGCACTAGTAGAGGAATGAAGGTGATTACTTGAATGGATGATTAGATCACTCTTAAACAAAGATAAACTAACTACATTATCAAAGAAAGTGGATTGGAGTGGGTGGATAAAGAACAGAAAGTTCTGTGTGAAAAACCTTGCCAAAATGTGTAAAATGGTCCACTATTTATAGGCAAAGGAAAAACTAGCCGTTACAGACCGACGGTACCACTATATACCCGATGGTACCACTAAATTTAGTGGTATCGTGGTACCGTGCCAAACAAGGGACGCTCCAGTTTTTGTTTTTAGTGGTGAAGGTTTATTTGGGGAAGTTTTGAGCTGATTTGGGGGGGGGGAAAATATCTGTTGGGATTTTTAAACTAATTTTTCAAAATAAAACATTTCTTTTTAATTCAAAAATAATTTTTAAAATGTATTTTTGAAAAAATGTTTTGTCACATTAAAAATGTGAAGTTTAGAACAAAAAAATTTATTTCTTTGATCATCCATCAAGTTTAAATTTGTTTGTTCATACCTTGAGTGATTTACGTCGGGATGGAAATCAACGACTCTGTTGAGGCATACGTGAGACGTCGAGAGATGTTGATGTACTATGTAAGTATGCATTGATGATTTGTGTTTACAAGTAACTTGTGCATTTTACGTTATGCATTACAAGTTACATGCTTGTCATTATTAAAACCGAAGAAACCGTTTAGTTTAAATATCGTAATATTTGCACTAACATATATTATCATTTGTCTGTAGTTATTAATTTGCATGGAAAATTTTAATGTTCATATTAATTTAACGAGTTGTTAAATTACTGGCATATCATAAAAGGCTAAAACTAGTGCAAATGTTCCCGAATGGATAAAGGGGTTTGTTTACTTTCTCAAAATATAGACTTCCAAAAAAACAAATAAGATGGTAATAACTAAAACTTAAGCTCCGGCTGTGAGAAATAATAATAGAAAGAAAAGGATATGAATGTGAACTAAAGACACCGTTTGCTTATTTTTAGTTTTCATTATCATAGGTTAAATAACTAAATAAGTGGTGTGAGAACTGAAGTTGGGGTCCACAAAACAAATAAAGAAGATCAGGGGAAACATTCAAACTGAAAAGGATAAACAACATTTTAGTTGGATCTAATCAAACATTGCAGATTTCATATGATGGAACATTATATTAGTAGTATACTAGTTATATTATAACATAATCTTTCTGAACCAAAAAACCACAACGGTTCACAGTCCCACGGATAACAAATTTCAACTTTAGAGATAATGTATCACTAGTCACTTGCGGTGATTTACATATCAACACTATTGAAACATTTCTCAGCATTTAAGTGGCTCAAATATATCAGGATAACAAAACATCAAGTAGCATGATAGCATGAAACAAGCATTAACAGAAATTTATAAAGTTTCAAATGACTTACTCTTGAGATGTTGAAAGAGGTGACTATTAATAAACCGTGATGTCTCAGGACCACCATGCCCATCATACACTCCTACAAAGGTACCATAAGGTCCCGATTCTTGCAAACTCAAACACCCTGATTCAAGCTGACTCTGATCCTCTAATAAATTATTAGCTTGCACTACAGCCATAGAGAAATCTCCATTAAAATGCTGTCCTGTGTCTTTATACCATAATAGCCCATCTTGACGACCACCCGAATCAGAACCATTGTGAACATGTCGGTCCGACCTTGGCCGGAAACAGGCCCACAAAAAGTTCATGAAACCAGATATCATAATACCTCATCTCATTAAAACCCCTCTTCGAATTATCCGCATTTAACTAAGATTTAAATAGCAATAACTTATTCCTCTCAATACGTAACCTCGAACTAGAAATCCTACAAATTAGAAATGTACAAACATAAACTCAAATGTATATGCACTATAGACAATCAGAAACTGTTTAAAATAAGCAATCGTATAAGCTATATATATGTACAACTAGCTTGAAAATCATCAGAAAATATGCAATCGAATAATAATCTATGCGGGTGCTTGAGTTTGCTTATTTACTTTGCATTTTTGTTCAATTAAATTATGAACTATTTTTTGTTCACTTGGGTCACTGAACTTACAATACATGACATTTAGATCACTATTCAATAACTTCAACATTAATTCGAGTGACATGAATGCACATTTTTAATATGTTAAGTAACCAAAATTGTCGTTTTTTATAAGTTCAGTAATCTATACATATATTTTTTGCCAGTCCAGCGACCCAAATGTCGTGTTTAATAAGTTCAGTGACTACCTACTTAAACAAAAAAAAATAGTTTAGTAACCTAACCGAACAAAAACGCAAAGTTGAGCGACTCCGTGTATAATAACCCTCTTTAAGTAGAAACAGTTGCTTATCTGCTTACTTTGAGGTAAGGTAAAATAAGCTGTTTCCGATAACCAGGGAGTAAGTGCTAATTTTAAATGAAATGAAATTATTATTTTGTTCATTCATATTTAACAGCTTAATTCCAACAAATTATAAATTTGGCCTACAAAATAATTAAGGGTTTTGTTAAACACAACCCATAGGGTTTATGGGTTGTGTATAAGCTTTCTATAAATACATAATTAACATATGAACACTTAAATAACACTAAACATTCCATGTTAACATCACTTATCTCTTTTATAATGATTAAAAGTATATATTTATGGAATATATGAGTTCATTAATTATCATTTTCATAAATTTGGAATGCTTACACACAACCCATAGGGTAAAACCCATTAATTATTTACTGAGTGTTAGTAATTTATAATCTAAGTTGCACACAATTTTATAATTTAACTGATGATCACAACAGTGTTACACTTGAAATTAACTAAAAAAAACAAGTCAAAGGTCAAAAAATAAAAGAAAAGATAAAATCCTAGTACGTACCTTTTATAATAACGTTGTAATCTAAAGAAGATCTGAAAACAAAAAAGTTAGATCTACAGATCAGACAGTAGTTGTAGTTATGATCGTCAAAATCTGAGGTTGTTATTAAAAAAGATTTAAGGGTTGAAGATAATAGAGTGTGTGTGTGTGTTTTGTGTGAGAGTTGAAAAGAGAGAAGACAGAGAGGTTATCAAGAGATAGTTGAAAGAGATTATCACAAAGAAGATGATGATGATGATGATGAAATGATAGTGTTTATGAGTTGTCCAAGACGTGCACTTGACATCAAGACAAGTGGCACCGTAACTCTAATCAAACTCTCACTCTATAGGTTGTCTTGTGTTTGTGGTCCCTTTTTCCAAACACTAGCTTCCCACCTCTCTCTACTTAATTACTCCCTCCGTCTCAAAATAAATGTTCATTTTGACTTTTTAGAGTCAAACTGGTCTAACTTTGACTTTAGATATTTCTTTTGTGTTATATAATACTTGATAAAAAATTATACCAATGAAAAATACACTTAAAACTTAATCCATTCATATATTTTGCGTCAAGTATTTATATAATACCCACAAAAATAGTTAAGGTCAAAGTTAAACCAGTTTGACTAGAAAAAGTCAAACTGAACACTTATTTTGGGACATGTCAATGCTACAATTGGTCCTTGAGGTTTTTTCCAAATTATATGTGATATCTTTCATTAAACTGCCCGCATTATAGGTCGATGTCTTTCCAAATTATATGTGATATCTTTCCAAATTATAGGTCGATGTCGGTAGTCGCCACTGCTCAACATTCGGTCGATGAGGGTCGAGTTGTAATTCGGTCGAGAACTCGACCTTGGTCGTATGTCTATTTCAAAACAAAATGCAACGTTTTTATATTTAAAAAAAAATAGAACTTTAAAAAAAATTTAAAATTTAAACCCTTTAACTTTATAAATATCTCATTCTTTGTTCTTCGAGTACATGAAAGTAGAAGAAAGATCATGTGTGTGGTTGTGATATCGTGTGAATAATACAAACACCAAGGAAGGTACTTGTGGTTCGGTTTGAGCAGGAAAGAATTAAAATGAGATAAAGGGATTATTTGTTGCTCTATTTGAACAAATAAGAACCATTGTGGTGTTGTGATTCGGTTAAGAAGTAATAGAACAAATCAAGGAAAGTTTGATTGTGAGTTTCGGTTGTTATATATGATAAATGGAGTGTATAATGACTGCGTATGTTTGTGTGGCGCTATCCAAATTGTTTGTGGACCGGGTATGCATAATTTTCGTTTGGGTTAAATGGATTTTATATACTCCGAATTTTGCTATTAAAAAAAATGTTGGTCGCGTTACTTCGTCTAAAAGGTCGCATGTAGGTCGCAGGAGAGAGAAGTACTTGATTAGATGCATACATTTGAGTAATGCATTCTTCCCGAATAATATAAACAGAAAAAATCTCGGTTGTTTATCTTTTTTTTCTCAAATTGCATGTTCATCTTTAAGTGTTCATCTTATAACTGTCGTCAAGGTGCATAGTTTGATTTTTTGGTAAACTTGGAATGTCATATTCATCATTATATTAACTTAGATCACTAAAAATAGTCTCCAAGTTCAAATGAGAGTTGTAAGTTGTAACTGTGGTATAGAAGAAGCAAATACCCACTAAAATGGTTTTTAAAATGGTTAATATACAAATATGTCACTAAACTTTTTGAACAAGTGCGTCTAAAGTGACGAACTTTCATTTTGTACACTTGGTTATTGAACATAAAAATTGACATTTGGAATAATATTATATATTTTAAGTAAACTACAAAATACATCCTAGTTAGTGGAGTAACACCCCAACCCGACAAGTGTCAAAATGCCACATTATGGTGTCAATCAGAACATACAAACCAAAGCGGAAGACTTATAAACATAATAATTACAAAGGTATTCTAAGATGATAATAAAATACTAACTCTAAACATGATGAGTTCCAAAACTGAAGTACAAACCAAACTAAATTTAACTGAAGCTAAATCCAAGTCTAATCCAGAAGCAAATGGGTATCTATCGTCAAGGTGATCCACTAAGAGCTCCTATGCACTCTTCCCTCAAATCCCAGCTTCCAACCTAAAACCTGTCGTAGGAAAAGAAATGCGCTGAACTTAAAAAGCCCAGTGAACAGATATAAATAAAACGAATAATCGAACATATATAAGTATAGGGAAAAGGAACATAAGCTCCCACTGAACGAATATCATCTGCCAAACGAATAAGAGATCAAGGATCAACTGAACAAAATGTCATATACCATAAGAAGCAAATCGTAGCGAAACATAAGCAGATCATAATGAAGTCAAAGAATCAAACAGATGATAATAATCATATAACATAACAGAAATGCCCATCGAGCTCAGAAAGCATGCCACATGCTTAGTCACATAATCACATCATATCATATCCATATATCCATCAGATCATAAGTTGTACAAGGAGTAGCTAGCTCCAATGTACCAGAAGTGAAATGGGGTGCATGGCACGCACTACCAATCACTAAGTCAAACCATATCCAAACAGACAAATACCTAGGACGCATCCATACGCTCCCTGCAAAATAGAATACATATGCAAGTACGAGACTATACATACATATAACAGAATGGCCATGTGCGCAATAATCATATATATATATATACATATATCAGAACAGAAAGGAACGTCGTGGATCAATCACACCTCCACAGAAAGTGCCATGCCATTGGTGCCTCAATGACATGGCCATGGTACCTCCATGGCTAGTTAGCTCGGGAAACAGAATAGATAAACAAAGCAAGGCTATCCATAATCATAACGTAGTAATCATAGTATAATCAACAAAGCATATCAACTGAACAGAATCTCATATCAAGGAGATAGCATAATGAACATCATAACAAAATGGATAGCAAACTGAATCATATCATAGTGAATCATATTAAAGGATCATATCAAGGATCATATCAAACGGATCATAAACAAAGTCAAGGATCAAAAAGTCATGAGAAATCCCTACTGAGAAGGGATAGAATATCTGTACCTCAAACTGCAAATTAAACCATATCAGAAAACACAAGGATTAGAAGTTACTCCTTCTTTAGCGAATCTACACGAATTAATGATCGTCTTATTATTTAAGAACCATTTCATAAGTTATTACTGATTCATCACTTGTTGTTGAGCAGATTAACATATTAGGGTTTCCTTCTATTTTTAGAAATTTTCTATTTTTAGTAACTTTCCATAATTAGTAGCTTCCCAGATTTAGCAGGTTTCCATAATTAGTAAGTTTCCAGTTTTAGTAAGTTTCCAAAATTAGTAACTTTCGTAACTTCGGGTAACAATTCACAATTAATCCACTTAGGGTTTCATTATCGAAATTAGGTTAACATCTGACCCAATATATCATGATTATCACTTAAGTACCTTTTAGAGTTCAAACACATCAATTGATATGAATTTACAAGACCTTTAGCTCCTTAATAAATTTCTGATTTTAGTATACTTTAGCCTTCACTTAACGAATTTCAAATCATACCAAGACTCCAATCCATAAGCTACAATAATTTACACATGTACCTATATGTCCTAAGAGCTTACATAAATTTTACCAGAATTTATTTGCAAGTGCAAACACCATTTCAAAAATCGTTTACCCAAACATGTCTAGAAAGTGAACTGTAGGTACACCATGAAAGTTTGCATTTATTAGACCTACTTGAACACTTCATAAAACTCCTCAACAATTCCAGGAAGTCACACATAACTTAAATATCACCCCTGTAAAAGGAGAGCTCTTAACTCTTTATAGTTTGAAAACTAAAAATAAAAAACACCAACTGAATTTCAGACTCGATTTCTCAGCTTTGACACTTAATCTCCCAAAAATCAAAAGACCATCCTCCCGACCTCCAATGGCTATAAAACTTAATATCCAGAGAGTACACATCCCAAAATAAGTTTTAGAATCAAGATTCACATAAAAACATCTTGGTATTATCAATATAGACCCCTTGCAAAACAACCCAAATTCTGGACAACATGTAATTGAGACAGCAAACGATCCTAACCTAAACTCTTTTTAACCCATTTTAATGCGCATGGTATTAGATGTTTCCAAACACAATTGGACACAGGTTTAACACATGTTTATACCCTTCTTGTCGACACAAACCCACACACACATCAAATACAAAATAACGAGGTATGGACCTCACATAAAATCATAAGACCAAAAACCCTGCACCCCTCGTTATGCACATGTACGCCCCTCTCTATTAATTTTAGGGTTACCAGATTGTAAGTCACATTTAATGAGTTATTAATGATTACATTAGGGCTTATAATTTACGATTAGGACTTGCAGCAAAACTGATTCGATTGGAGAATAACAAGAAGTCGACACACACATGTTTCATTATTTTATGGAGCGTATGACCTCTCATACATATGTTTATTTTTAACGTGACTTATAATTAGCATAACATGTTTTCAAATCTGATTAGCATGCATATATGTCGTATAAAGAGTGAAAGAAAAGAGGATGATTATGAGTACCTTTAGGCCGATTAAGGGATGGATCAAAAAGAGAACAAGGGCACGAACAGATCAACAACACACTCCAACAATTTTGCTATGAATTTCCAAGCTATAACACCTTCGTCTTCTTGATCTTTGGAGAGGAAAACAATTGGTTTTGGTCTGTTTAGGGTGCGGTATTTGTGGGAGAGAAAAGAGGCCGAATGGTAGGTGTTGATTGAGAGGGGAAAAAAGAACGTGTGGTAATTAGGGGAATGATGTGCCGTGTTTATTGAGAGAATTAAGGAAGAAATGTGATCTTCTAAATCTACAATTTAATATCTTTTTAATTATTATCTAATGCCAAAATGTGTGAAATAATATTACAAGTGTCTAATCGGTTCTAGTAGTGATATAGAAAACGTGTGATATGTATCAAATATAGGGGTGTGTTGTTCTTAAATATAACTTCGGTATAGGATTTTTTATTTTGTAACTTAACTCATAACATGAGTGTTTAAACTTTAAGTTATATTCGTATAAATGTTCAAATGATATTCAGATTTTTCAGGTCGTTATAATTCTTCCCCTCTAAAAAGAAAAATTTCGTCCTCGAAATTTGAAGTCGCAAAAATTAGACGGAGACGTACCAAATCACGAAGGAAATGACAATAATTAGCCGCACGCTCGGAGAGGTTCTTCCAAAAGAATCTTTACAAACGGAATAGTTTTATTTCTCATGACCCGACCCTGACGCTCCAAAATAGCATCAGGCTCTCCAATAGAACACAAATCATAACAAATCTTGATCCAACGAATACGAAACATATACATAACAAATGATAGTTGTAATCTCACAAAGAGATACATGAAACACATATACACACGAGGCAAATACGGAGGTAATGTTAAACGATATGAAAGCTTCATCAACTCTGTCTAAAATACGGAACGAACTGAGAGAACGTACTAACGATCAACGAATCACATATCGAAATATCAAATCGTATCAAAACGCATAATGAGATGGGTAGCATATTCGTACTGACGATCAACTAAGCACATATCGGAGAATCAAAATATATCGGAAAGCATAATGGAATAGGTAGGATAATCGTATGGATAAGAACGAATCTAAGGACTCATGAATCGCGGATCCAATTTCCCTTATATGCTATAACGTATAACACCTCTGTGCAGACACACCATACGGAACACACAAACCCCGGTCTAAAATTCCAAAGTTTCTCCTCCACAATGGTAACTACACCATTAGTCATTATAATCAATTCCGGACCGTTAATAAGTAGCTCCCGACCTTATTACAACTAAAAGGTGTTCTACATCTCTGTTCATACAAAACTCTGAATGGAAACCTTTGTCACTTACATGCCATCTATCTTATTGAGCAAACACAACCAGACCCAGCACTTGTCAAATTTCCCGCTCGACACATCTCCCAAAGTTCAAAAAGTTGTTCTGTTTGTCCCTCAGTCTGAAGATGAGAAGTCGTGCTGAAACCTGAGTCCAATTCCCATAGTCTTCTGTAAGTGTGAAGCAAAACGCGATTCTCTGACACGATCACTGCAGGTGCACCATGTAGCTTGAATAATCTTCTACCGAAAGATATCTTTGCCAATCTTCCAAAGTGAGCCGACCTAGTCAAACGATCCACTACAACCCACTTCGGATTGTCCTTCCTAAATGTGTGCGGAATTCCCGTTACAAAGTCCATGAAGGTTTAATCCCACTTCCAGATAAGAACGTCCAAAGGCTAAATAAAACCACTTGTATGCTGATGCTAAATATTAACCTGTTTACACGCTAAACATTTCGACACTAATATAGTCACAATCATCTTCATACCATTCCATCAAAATTCTGTTTCAAGTCTCTATGCATAATAGTACAACTAAAATGAATAGAGCAAATAGAATTGTGTGCTTCAACCAAAACCGCTTCCTTCAAGTCTTCTGACATAGATCATATTCCACCGTCTTGCTTCTGAGCTTTTTCATGTCTGTCACAAATCACTCACAAGTCATGCGTCGGATAGTTCACCTCCTATGGTTCTAGCTGTATTGATGCATACGCAATAATCTTCCCGTGTTGCATAAGGACATAACTAAGTCTCTTTCTGTTACACCCCGTGCCCGCTTAGACCAAAAATTAAAACTTTACGCGCAAAAAGCATGAACTAAAACTGACCTTCTGATACTCTTTCGATCATTTACAAAAATCTATAAACTTTCAGATCTTGAGACTATTTTTAAATGAAACTAGACTTAATAACCTTCGAAACGCCTTGTGGCATGACCTCTAACGACTCACGAATTAAAAGATATGATTTTTCAAAGATTATCGGAAACAGTCGACCGACCACTCATCCGATTGGATGGCCCTCCATCCGATCGGATGGAGGCTTCTGTCCACCCGACTGCCTTTCAAAATCCCTTCTTGAAAGTCCGACCTCCCGAACTCGATAATTAACCAAACTTTCCAGATTTACTTAGTATACCATTGGGCTCATTTTCATACAAAAACATTTACCATTTGACCCTCAGAATAGTACTTTACAAGATGACGGGTTTTTGCACAAAACCCATTTTGACCCATTTACACTACAAACCACTTATACCACATCATTTTCCCACCAAACTTAACCAACATCATTTCTTTAACATACTAAACATGTTCCATATACACTTGACCCGTGTACAACCCAAGATGGGTATATTTACACTTAATCCAAACGCCCCTTTAACTTTGACTATAAACACATAAAACATACTTTGACACAACGGTTGACTACCAAATCGTTAGGACAACCTTAACATACAATTTGCCACATGGCTACAATTTACCAACCAATAAAAGACCAACGGGGGTACAACTTTACACTTGAGCTCGGTATTCTACCTAAGCTCCTAACACATACTACCTTTATTCTTACATATCCAAATCCTTAATCCATATATCCAAGCCATCCATAAAACATGCCAACCTACAAAATGGTTAGACAACTAAACCATAAGCTTTCGCTTAGTAAGTAACCCGTCATAAAACACATATCATACACATATAGCACATAAGCATCATGATCACTTACTTGCTTCCAAACCATAACATTCTATTACCACATAAACCTTCATCACATAATCTACAACAAGTCTCGCTAGAGATTAGTTACATACTTGCTTGACTATCCCATAACTAGTCACCACTTTCCTAACCTTCATCCATTACTTAATCTAAGTACAAAACGTTATCACAATCATAACACATATATGGATAACACGCATATAACACATGTTTTAGTACAAGTTACTTACCTTAGCTTCCAAAGCTAAGCATAAAATCAATATCCCATCATCCTCAACCTCTAACCATCATCATCATCCTTTACAATTTATCAAGACCTAATAACATAATAATCAATAACATAAACAAGGGTTAACATAACCTATCAAACATACTCATCTTCCTTTCTACATCATCATATGATCATACCTAGATCATATGATGATTTCCCACTTTATTCATACATCTTAACCTCATTAGAATCGAGGATGGGGAGTACTTACTTGAGGAAGATCATTGTTAAGACTTAACCCTTGCTTTGGAACCTTAAACTCTTCATGGATTAGCCATCAACTTCATCTTCTTCCCTCCTTTTCTCTAATAACCGAACATTCAAGAAAGTGGTGGTAAAGTGTGGAAATAACTAGAAGACTCCCCATCCAGGATATTTACTTGCACAAGTTTGGGCTAATGGCAAGAATGACCCCTCAAGTCTCTTTCCTTCTATTTTGGCCACATCACATTTTATAACATGTTTACAACTTAACAACTTTAGCCCCTTAAGTCTATTCCTTCCATTTGAGCCACATAATACTTTCCATAACTATACAATACATTCATTGACCATTAACTGACTTTCGGGTTTGACTAAAACGTTACATTCATTGACTAGCCAATCACATAAGGCCTTTGGTCCACTTTCATCTAAGGTGGGGTACAAGTACCCGGAGAACGGGTCTAACAATTCTACCCCCTTATTTAGATTTCGTTCCCGAAATCTCTCGTCTAATGCTAACATAATCCAAATCACAACATATACCTATCCTTATTCTCATGCTCTCTAAGCCATCACCTTACAACGATCTAAATGATCTTGCAAATTCTAAACCTACTATACATAATCATAACTTATAATCCACTATAAACAACCTTCTCATCACAAGCTTATCTAAAATTTCTAGCAAACGACGATTAGTCGTATGGAAAATTTACTATTTTGACTTTATATAAGTCAAACTTCGGCACTATTTTCACATTATTCACCAATGTACTAACATGACTAAAAGTCATATACCGGTTAATTTCGCATTTTACATAATGCCAACACTTATCTACCTCAAAAGCCGGTAACTTATTTCAAATTATACAAAGTACCATATAAACGGTACTTTCAAAATCCTTACCACACATTACTTAAACAATCTTCTTGTTAAATTTCGAGAATGCTTACCCATTATTTTATCAACTTAATGCACAAACTCATTTTAGACGTCTATTTTAAGGTTCACACATGACCTTAACGCCACTATAAGTATTTATTCACATCTAATCTCATTTCCTATGACGTCTAACTTGTTTTAGTTTTCACTTTCTCATTTCTCTATCCGTACTCATGTCATATCGGCTACACATAAGCCCACTCATTTATAATTCTTTATTTACATAAAAAGGCGTCCCAATCTATGTAAGTAAGGAATTATAAACTTATGGTTCGGCGATTTACAATTTCTTCATTTAAACGAAGAGGCGTCCCAATTCATTTAAATAAGGAGATTATAAATCATCCTACTTACGTACTTCCGACACAACAATCATACTTGCTTTACTTTCCATCTTTTCTAGCCTTGGATCCAATCTCACTAAGCTTTCATCCATGCCATAAAGGCAAGCTAAACAACCATGTCATAAAGGCAAGCTAACATCCATGCCATGAAGGCAAGCTAACAATCATGCCATAAAGGCAAGCTAACATCTATGCCATGAAGGCAAGCTAACATTCATGCCGTAAAGGCAAGCTAACATCCATGCCATAAAGGCAAGCTGATATCTATGCCATGAAGGCAAGCTGGGCTATCCCGAAGGATACCAAAACACATGCCATAAAGGCACGCTAGGCTATCCCGAAGGATACCAAAACTAGAGCATTGGATCCAAGCTATATCTACCTTATCATCTTTACTCATTTTATCTTTTATGTACTTTTATCATTAAGTACACACTATCATTTCCTCAATTCTCATTGCCTTAAGCAATTTCAATCATTCACTACTACGTTTACTTTCATCTAAACAAGTTTTCTATATAACACTTGCCCATTTATTATAATTGCATTTTCACAATGCAACTTATCATTCATCCGTCAACCCCAAGTTGACTCATACATTCACTATGTGCCATCTTTATTTTAGACAAGTTATGTATGATGCTTGTCCATTACAATTTACACATTTTCTATGTGTTCTTGCAACGCACTTTTACTATTACCCGTCAACCCCTTGTTGACCATATTCTCAACTTATACTATCACTTCATATAGTCTACTCAACTTTTACGCATATAAACCTTACATAGGTTTATTCTATAACACTCTCATTAATCTCATCATACACATTCCAATATATTAACATGATTATATTCATGTTTTACAATTCTTTCTAGCGCACTTCATATCACTTATGGCTTCTAGCGCAATCTTCATCTTATTCATCACTTCTACTCATCACGCTTAACCATTTATTACTAACACATTTTACTTATCATGTGTTATATGTAACATGATCTCATCACGTTTTACTGTACACTTTAACTTTCTCATTTTAGTTACTCATATAAGAGTTCGTGCCTTCAAGCATCTAATCGTTATTATATCAATCGTGTCTTTCTAATCATCAAACTACAAATATACTTCATTATTCATTTCTTACATTATCTCAAGCTTTCAAAGCATCTATGCTTATCAAACACTTACCATACTTATCTTTTCACATGTCAATGTGTTCTTTCAACTTTCTTTCATCACTAGATCATCACATATAATGTGACATTTATACATTACATTGGAGTTAATCTGTGCTTTCTAAGCAACTTCTGTTATCAATCATACAATAAACATTATTTGCACATAACGATCAAGTCTCACATAATATGCATTCCAATGTATCTATCTCAACTCATACACTTCTATGTATTCATGCTATCAAGCACAATCTCATTCTACTTAGACATATAACCAACTACCATAGACTTAACATCGCATAAACGATAACACTTAACATTTAACACTTGTCTAAAAAGTGTTCTAACATTCATAATCATAATCAACTCACATAGTCTATGGTTCATACATCACATTGCACAATCAATCTATGTCTAAGCATCAACATTCTAATTAGCCGCAGGCAATAGCCTACCTTATAACTAAGGCATCATAAAACTTTAATTCACTGATTAACCCATCTCTAATACCGCTTAGCATTCCTACTCGCATTCCATTTCCATCACTCCATCATACATTCATATAATTACAAAATAATCGCCGGTACCAAATCAAGGTGCAAGGCTAACTAATTATTCAAACACTTCAAGTCCCCTACGGGCTAACCTCTCATACACATCGACACATTCATCACTTATCATCATTAGGCTCATCTAACAAAAGGCATAATCCACCTCATACTTAACAACTACTTCCCGCATCAATAGCACTTACGTTCAACACTTCTACGAGTGGTTTAAGACTAGGCAACCAATAGTGGAAACCTAATTCGCTTAAACCGAAGCTCTGATACCAATTTGTTACACCCCGTGCCCGCTTAGACAAAAAATTAAAACTTTACGCGCAAAAAGCATGAACTAAAACTGACCTTCTAATACTCTTTCAATCATTTACAAAAATCTATAAACTTTCAGACCTTGAGACTATTTTTAAATGAAACTAGTCTCAATTACCTTCAAAACGCCTGGTGGTACGACCTCTAACGACTTATGGATTAAAAGATATGATTTTTCAAAGATTGCCGAAAACAGTCGACCGACCACCCATTCGATCGGATGGCCCTCCATTCGATCGGATGTTCTGCCCACCCGACTGCCTTTCAAAATCCCTTCTTGAAAGTCTGACCTCCCGAACTCGATAATTAACCAAACTTTCCAGATTTACTTAGTATACCATTGGGCTCATTTTCATACAAAAATATTTACCATTTGACCCTCGGAATAGTACTTTACAAGATGACGGGTTTTGCACCAAAACCCGTTTTGACCCATTTACATTACAAACCACTTATACCACTTTATTTTCCCACCAAACTTAACCAACATCATTTCTTTAACATACTAAACATGTTCCATATACACTTGACCCGTGTACGACCCAAGATGGGTATATTTACACTTAATCCAAACGCCCCTTTAACTTTGACTATAAACACATAAAACATACTTTGACACAATGGTTGACCACCAAATCGTTAGGACAACCTTAACATACAATTTTCCACATGACTACCCTTTACCAACCAATAAAAGACCAACGGGGGTACAACTTTACACTTGAGCTTGGTATTTGGTGTGTCGCGTCGTGTGCAAGTTTTAAAAATTTATAAATACGATTTATCCAATTCTCTAATTAACACATATGAGCAAGTATACTCGTCTGTGATAGTAAAGGTGGGTAAGTCGAGATCGTCCCATGGGAGTTGGTATTAGAACTTAGTAAAACAAGTTTTTACAAAAAGGGGTGTCAATCTAATTTGGTAAAAATTCAAAAGCAAGTAAAATCCAATCAATCAAAAACACATATACTTGTGTGTAATTCCTTAACTAATTGCATAGAGTATTCTACAAAGT
Organism: Artemisia tridentata subsp. tridentata; assembly: GCA_021014915.2. Classification (NCBI taxonomy): domain Eukaryota; kingdom Viridiplantae; phylum Streptophyta; class Magnoliopsida; order Asterales; family Asteraceae; genus Artemisia; species Artemisia tridentata. The sequence goes on from CP139508.1 coordinate 264,166,116, forward strand.
TTGGTGTAACTTGTAGTGATGCACAACTTTATATGAATGATTCACAATCAATGGTTTATCTTTTGAAAATCATTTCCAAGAATTCAATCTCCTAGTTAATTCCTTTTGGCCTTTTCAACTATTACGACAATTCTATTAAACTCTTTGTTGTTTGAAAAGCATCTCTTATCTTATGAATTCTTACGAATCCTTTCGGCCCTTTCTCGTGATGAAATTGTTTCAAATCCATTTTAATGAGTTAATATGGTGCTTGTCACACACCATATCCCATACTAATTCGTGCACTAACGTTTTGGTATAAAAACATAAAGAAAATCCTTTCGGTCCTTTTTATTCTTTAACATTGTTTTTACCAACAAATTAAGCAAGATTAGATTGTATTTCAACAAACTCATAAAATAAGACATGTTTTCATGCATCACTATAAAATAAGAATACTCCAACAATTGTCACATCATACACACATGTATACCAAAATCACTCCATACCAAACATTATCAAACATAAGTAAAAAACAAAACTTTCATTCATCTTAAAGTAAAAGTAGTTCATAATAATTTAAACAAGAGATACCTAGTGTTGAGATTACAAGAACTAGAATTGTGGAACTATAGAAACCACACTCCTCCAATCGCCTATTACTACACGTAAACAACTCCACACTCGAACAAACTATTGAGACTTTAACTCAAAGTTCATGGACGTTTTTCACAGCAATTACATGCTTTCGGGCAATGATAATAAGTTAGCAAGGACTTGGTGTAAGTCTTTACTAGGTTTGGGGTGTCACACCTTTCAATCTAACCTAGGATCCTATAAATAAGTAAAGGAACCCTTCTCTATCAAGTAAAAACGTCCACTATTAGTTAATAAGCAGGAAATGATAAGCCACTATGATTATGGGGCTTAAATTCGTCATTAAATGGAAATTTGTAACAACATCTTCATCCAGCCGATCGGTTTTAGGCTCCAACCGATCGGTTGGAACTCTCGGTAAATCCCAACTCTCCCCATCCGAATCGGATGCGGGCTCCATCCGATCGGATGGGGCCTTCTGCCAGACACAACTTTGATTTTTCTTTTCTTTTCTTGTCGCTTGCTTTATCTTTTGTTGTGGCACTAATTTCTTCCATAGAAATTGATCTTTTCTTGATATTTGAACATAGAAATCTTGACATAATCAAATCCTTGAGTTCTTGTGTGGTTTCTCTCTCGTTTTCATATCGGGAATCTTCCAATGTGCATAATCACTTCAATTCTTCATCTTTTTGTCATCTTTTCCTGTACTTGGCTACATTCACTTGCATATACACTTTTTCATGATTTAGTAACAAATACACACAAATATAACCAAATATGATGCACAAAACCACTGATAACGCAACTAAAAACATGCTCATTCTGAGCGTTATCAAATTCCCCCACACTTGAGTTTTGCTCGCCCTCGAGCAAGTCTAGCATTTAGAAAACTGAATTCAATGGCATCGTCATCATGATTCCAAAAATCTAACAACTAACCCGAAGGAATAATTGTTAATTTTAATTTAAATGTGAAAAGTTCTTGAAACATAAACAAGTTAATTTGAGCTTGATAACATAACTAAGCACCTCACGGATAATTTTTAAATTCACTCAACACTCTAAGGGTAGATTGATTGGTAAATCACTCATTGCTTAGTCATGATTCATGTGTCTTACCATAAGCTTGTACAAGTATCAAAACAACAAAATAAAACATCAAAGAGGTCTTTTATTCGGGTTTAAGGTTAAGGGTTACCTGGCTAATGTGAAAATATTTCATACAAGAATATAATAGCTCGTTGGCAACAAATTCTTGACTAGCTAAGCAACGGATGGTCACTAGATTGTACCTTGGTTCGCTGGCAACGTTACTTACATAACGGATGGTCACCAAAATACGCACTAACTCGCTAGCAACGTTTTTCAACTATTCAAAAACCCGGATGGTCACTACACATCCATGCACTACATATCTAAACAAAGCCATCACTAAATCTGGATGCTCGAAAGCTAACAACGAATAAAGTAATTGGTAAAAGGTAGGGATAAGACATGGGAATTGTTTATGATTGGTTTCTACAAAATGAAAAATAAATAAGAATCAAGTCCAAATTCCGTTCCCAACTCTTTATACCTCAAATGATCACTTCCCAAACTCCTTCGATTGTTATTCCGCATCTCATACTTACTTATTTCCTTCTTAGCTCATTTGCTAATTTATACTCATACATTATAGCTCATTGGCTATTCACTTCTTTCTTTTCTTCTTTTCATTTTTTTTTACAACTTTCTTTCTCGTCACCCCCACACTTTGGATGAGCACACGCTACAAAAAATACAAATAAGAGTAGCGACCTCCTTCTTCATTGCAACAACACATACACATATCAAGGTGTGGCCAACACGTAATCATCAAAAAATAAATAGTTTTCGAACTTCAATTGAACTTGATTCGGGTAAGGCTAAGGTGTAAAGTGTAAAATATTTTTGTATTTTTCTGGATTTAATCAAAAGAAAAGATAGGCTCATAAGGTGTAACTAAGGGTATCTAGCGTAAGAGATTAACGCTAACAAATGGGTTCCAAATACTAGGATAATTAACCAATGTGGTTAGCAAAAATATTTTGTAAACGGATGGCCATTTGGTGTAAATCCTAAGTTGCCTCTTATCATTTGAATATATTTTATCACTCGAAAATAATTTTAACCGTAATGCATAACAAGTACAAGTTCTAGAATCAACATAATCACCGGCACACTCATAACAAAATATATAGCATAAGAAATGCTTTATAGAAAAAGGCTTAAATCTTCACAATTTAAGGTGGGTTATAACATGTACTAGTAACTGTTATCGATTCCAAAAATGAAATAGCTCTCATAACTTGATTAAATTCCAAATTTTTTTCAAATAGCCTCATTTTTACCATTGAATCAATCTAGTTCTTTAAACTATATATATTATATAAGAAAACAAATAAAAAATCAAGGGAGAACTAATTCTAGTTACTCGAATCCAAAATTCTACTAAACCTAAAAATTTAAAAATTAAACCAATTTTTCCTATTTTCTTCCCTCCCCCACACTTAAGTTTTGCATTGTCTTCATTGTAATAAAAATAAACTTCAAAGTAAAGGAAATAGGAAAAATTTGGTTAAAAATGTACTACCAGGGAAAATACGCATACGCATATTTGATCATAAATACTCAAATGAGTTCTTCCAACTCCAAACATTGATCAACAATACGCTTCCGGTACTTCATCCCTGCAAAAACTTCAAAAATACACAAAACAAACAAACAAACAAACAAAATACTAAAACAAACAAAAGTAATTAAAATTTAAACATAAATAACTAATCCTAAGAAAATTAAGTTAAGATAATAGAAACAGAAATTGTTCGACCAATAATTGTTTTTGAAACATAACTATCATAAACCAAATCCCCGATGATCACTCATCATTGTCATCCATGTCATCAGTAGCATGAATTCTCTCATCTTCACTTTCATCATCCTCCTCGTTCACTTCCTCATAATTCTCTTCTTCATCAAAAACTGTAAAAACTTTCTGCCTCTTTCTACCAACTCCAGCTGATGATCCACCCACATCATAACTCGAACCTCCAACCTTAGGAACTCTACCATAAACCGGCACTGGTTCAGCGAAAGGTGCATACCCAGGATACGGGTAAGGATATGGGTCATACTGAAATGGGTAGGGTGGAACATTTGGTGGGTTATAGGGAGGTACCTCATAGTTAGCTTATGCATGATAAGTTTCAGATGAGTTCCATGGGGGAACTTACATTCTTTTTGGGTCTGCAAGTTAAGCAATCAAGTGAAGGCATTTTTATCAGCCAAGATAAATATGTTGCAGAGATTCTTATGAAATTTCAATTTGCTGATTCAAAAGTGGCAAGCACACCAATGGACTCTGAGAAGCCTCTTCTTAAAGATGTAGATGGAGATAATGTGGATGTACACACATACAGATCTATGATAGGCTCTTTGATGTATCTCACATCATCAAGACCTGATATCATGTTCTCTGTTTGTGCTTGTGCAAGATTTCAAGTAACTCCTATGGTTTCTCACTTAACAGCTGTCAAGAAGATTTTTAGATATCTCAAGGGTCAACCTAGGTTGGGTCTATGGTATTCTAGGGAATCACCTTTTGACTTGGTAGCATATTCAGACAGTGATTATGCTGGTGCAAGCTTGGACAGAAAGTCAATAACTGGAGGATTTCAATTCCTTGGATGTAGACTCATTTCATGGCAGTGTAAAAAACAAACAATTGTGGCTACTTCAACAACTGAAGCTGAATATGTAGCTGCTACAAGTTGCTGTGGTCAAGTACTTTGGCTTCAAAATCAACTTCTTGACTATGGGTACAATTTCATGAACACTGTCATATATATTGATAATAGTAGTACAATTTGCATAATTAAAAACCCAGTGCAACACTAAAAAAAAACACATTGAAATTAGACATCACTTTATTAGAGATTGCAATGAGAAAAAGTTGATTCAAGGTATTAAAATTGATTCTGATTGCAACTTTGCAGATCTTCTCACAAAAGCTTTTGATGTTGGAAGGTTTCAATACTTGGTAGCAAGTATTGGGATGCTTAATCCTCAATGATTTAAAACTCTGTGTTTTTGTACATAAAATTAAGTTTGTACTGCTAACTTTGTAAATTGGTACTGTTATTGAAAAGTTTGTACTACTAGTACAAATTTGGATTATTTTGTTCATATTGTTAGTCATATAATTCTACTGCTATAAGACAAATGCTTTGCATTTTATTTTCTTGGTTTTGGACTAACAATTTCAGGTATGAACATTTGAGCACCAAAGAAGTTTCAAGTGAAATATATAAGCAGCAGAATGCTAATACAAGTTGCTGACATAATAGGTTCATGATGGACAGAGTTTGGGAATTCATTAACAAAGGTTTACACCTAAGTTAATTGATTCTTTGAAACTTCTTTCTTGAAACCTGATAATGATGTTTCACATTGACTTGATGGCTCAGTTGGTCAGATAGTAACTGACTCAACTCACTTTCTATCATTTTATACTTTAATTAGTATAATGAGCAAGTCTAAGGACATCTGATAGAAAGAACAGCGAACTCTTGTGAATCTAACACTTGTGTTAGAAGCCACAATTGTCCCGAGCTGGAAACCCTGTCAAGAAAGCCCTTTGAATGGGTTTATCTGTACACAGGCAGTTATTTATAACTAAAAACATTGGTTCTCACACAACCAGAGGTTAATTTAAACCAAAATCTTGATTAAGTGTCTGTTATACACTTAATCCCTTCAAAATGGTTGTAAGCAGTATGATTTTTCAATAATAAAATCAAGTTCATACTGCTAAGTCAAAAGTTGCTTAAAACCTTTTGGATTCATAATGGCTCAGAAACCCATCTAATGATGGATTATGAGTTATTGCCCCATGATTCACCTCGCACAGGAGTTAACACACCTGGAAGTGATGAGGGCAGAATTGAAATTTAAGGAATTAATGGCTACATGTACAACATTGTCTGATAAGCTGTTCTAAATGGAAGATGAACTCAAGAAATTTTCAAAGAAAAATTTCAGATGATGGTGAGAGATCTTCCAAACAGGGGAGGAAGATTAATCAATCAAGGGATGATAAAAGATTGTGGTTTGTATGCTCAGAATCAGGGGAGAAAAATCGATCAAACAAGGAGAAAGATTGGGGAAGAAGAATGCCCAAATTGATCAAGTTCAAGAAAAGACAAGAGCATACAAGATGATGATGGATGCTGGGAATAAGCTCTTTCATCTCTCTTCTTCATGTTCAAACATCTTTGACTTAAAATGATAAAGCTCTATCTCAAGATCATGTTGGAAATTTGGACAAGATTCTGGAGTATTATATATATTCAGAAGGGATGAAGCAATACAAATGGAGAAAGTTCAAATGAAGAAAGGTCTTTCAGTTTCAATTTCAGTTCACTACGTTTGTTCATCACTTACATGGCTTGCTGAGAGATGACTTGACTTCTTGGAGCGCATCCAAGATACACAGCACCATTGCCTCTTAAAATTCCTCCTTTCAAGGAAATTGCACCATCTTTTAGGCAATGCTTAGAGCATGAGCAAGGTACTGCTAAGTGTTAAAGACAAAGAAAATGGCTGAAAATGATTCACAGATGGCAGATGAGTTAGACAGAAAGGTATTTAATTTTACAGAACAGAGGAAAGCTCAGATCAAGAGTCTGTTTATGTAATGTTTGGAAGACTCTCACAATCCTCATTTAATTTAAAAGAAACTTGATGATTTGGGATAAATCACAAGTTTAGGGGAGGATTGTTGGGAATTAAATATTATGAAGATTAGTGTTTAGAATTAAATGTTCACAAGGTTTGTAGTGCTGAGAAGAATACACTAACAGTACTAACTGCTAGTGTATATCTGAAGATTACTGAAGTTATAACTAACAGTACTAATTGATAAGTTAGTACTGCTAGTACAAAGAAGGTACTGCTGGTTGAATCTACTGTTGGAGTGACTCATACTACTGATGAGTGGATAAGTGTCGCGTATACTACTGCTGGATGGATAAGTATAAAAAGATATTTTGTGTATAAAAGTCAAGTATATACGGTAGATAATATCTTAGATAAGTGTTTAGTCAAACAAGTTGTAATACACAGAACATTTTGTATCTTAGTTACTGACACACTCAACAAGCAAGTAGTAGACAAGACTTGACAATATTGTAAAGATCTCCTTTGGACTATAAAAGGGAGATCTTAGCTTAGAGATAAGTGGCTAGACTAGACAAGTGCTGAATATTGTGCTTGCTTATGTGCTTAAAATTAACAATCTAGTCAAACAAGAAAAGTCATAGAACCATAGATGTTGATACAAAAGTTGGGCGTTCCTTGATTCCGTACCAATCAGATCTTAATGCTTGAGACCTGCGCACTAAGAAAACAAAAAGACACCGTTAGGCTTATCGTGGGATTGTCTCCCACGATTATCCTCCGGCGTGAGAGTAAGTAATCTGTTTTTAGGGTTTAGTTGAAGAGTTAGGGTTTGTAAGTCGTACCTTTAATGAGAGTCGAGAGACTCTTTATATACACACGAAACCCTAGTTGGTTTCGTGTTCCTCACTCCTCAGCGTATCCCGCATGGGGCGGTTATTTGATACATATCCCATAAATAAGGGATATCCTATATCAAAGCCATAAATAACTTTGGGTTTGGGCCAACGTAAGCCCAAACCGTTATCGTAATAGCCCATTCGTGATGGGTTTGAGCCCACTCGTGATGGACTGGAGTCCATTCGTGATGGACATGAGTATGGGTCGGGTTCGTGACCCGAATGCGGACTATACGTCATCATGTCCCCCCAGTCTAGTGTGCGCAATGCGAAATTGCGGACGCTAGACTAACAATTGTAGCTAAAAATATTCCTCGATGCGTAGCGGGGAAGTTTCAAGTATTTCCCGCCAAAAGTAGCAAACTAACCTAGTCCAAGTACATCCGTATCTCCTTCAAAAATCGTGAGGGTGGGTGAAAAAGTGCTCGTAGCATGTCTTGGTAATTTTGTGTAATAGATTAACATTTTGTTGCACATGTGCATGTTAAGTCTATATCTTGTATGAACTTGTTATCCATAATAAAGTGTTGATTAGAAAAATACAATTGTACGTATATTGTATCAAGTTTGATTGTGGTTATAAGTTTTATACTTAGTTATCTTGTCTTTGCATAAAAGATGTCTAAGAATCAAGCCATTTGTATAAACACATTTAAAAAAGGTTACAAGGATTTATAATCACTTATATCATAATCGTGTATGAAATTTATGGCATAGTCGTGTATGACATGATCGTGTATAACATAATTGTGTATGAAATGCACAAGTTGTTGTGTATCCATCGTGGGGTGCACAAGTGTATGGATTGCAGCGTGCTGCGAATACCATCTTAAGGGATTAGTTGTCTTAACTCCTAATTTGTTAAACGCGCACAGTGTGCTTTGATGTGTATCCGTCGTGGGGTACACATCGAACTTACTCCAATGTCTTGAGAGTAAGGTGTTTAACAAGGATGCGTGATCCGATGTTGATGGGTTTGCAACCCTCTTACTCAACGAGTCATTTAATAGGTTTACTCATCCCTTTTACCATCGTGGGTTTCTAATTGGTGCATGCACGCCATGTAGGCAAAAGATAATGTAACAAACAGTATTGAGACATAAATAATATGTAAGCAATAAAGTAAAGTGTGTCACGGAGTTAGCTAGAAACCGCAACATTTTATTAATACTTGCAAGTTTTTGTAAAAAGATAAAACATTTGTCTAAATGAAACAAAAATGTAAATACACGGATATTTATTGAGCACTTACTAAAGTGCGAAGGTGTCCGTGTATTGGGTCGTAACCTTTCCTAAAGATAGCATCTCTTGAGATTGCAGATATTCCATGTGCGTTGTAGCTCACGGCCATCCATGTCACGCAGCTTGTACGCGCCTTGTCCTAGTGCTTCAATGACCTCATAGGGTCCTTCCCACTTTGGTCCAAGTTTACCTGTATCTTCTGCGTGGCTTGCATCATTAGCGCGATACACAAAGTCGCCTGGTCTGAATGAGGTGCTTCGAACTTTAGCATCGTAGTATCCCTTCATCTTTGACTTGGTTTTTGCCTCACGTATGGCTGCGCGCTCGCGCCTTTCTTCCAATAGGTCCAAGTCTATTCGTCGTTCGTCGACATTGGTCGCGATATTGACTTCCGCGGTGCGGATAGTTGGCATCCCAATTTCAGCTGGTATGACAGCTTCTGTCCCGTAGACAAGGGAAAAAGGAGTGTCTCCATTGCTAACTTTGATTGTCGTGCGGTGCCCCCATAAGACATGCTACGAGCACTTTTTCACCCACCCTCATGATTTTCGAAGGAGATACGGATGTACTTGGACTAGGTTAGTTTGCTACTTTTGGCGGGAAATACTTGAAACTTCCCCGCTACGCATCGAGGAATATTTTTAGCTACAATTGTTAGTCTAGCGTCCGCAATTTCGCATTGCGCACACTAGACTGGGGGGACATGATGACGTATAGTCCGCATTCGGGTCACGAACCCGACCCATACTCAAGTCCATCACGAATGGACTCCAGTCCATCACGAGTGGGCTCAAGCCCATCACGAATGGGCTATTACGATAACGGTTTAGGCTTACGTTGGCCCAAACCCAAAGTTATTTATGGCTTTGATATAGGATATCCCTTATTTATGGGATATGTATCAAATAACCGCCCCATGCGGGATACGCTGAGGAGTGAGGAACACGAAACCAACTAGGGTTTCGTGTGTATATAAAGAGTCTCTCGACTCTCATTAAAGGTACGAATTACAAACCCTAACTCTTCAACTAAACCCTAAAAACCGATTACTTACTCTCACGCCGGAGGATAATCGTGGGAGACAATCCCACGATAAGCCTAACGGTGTCTTTTTGTTTTCTTAGTGCGCAGGTCTCAAGCATTAAGATCTGATTGGTACGGAATCAAGGAACGCCCAACTTTTGTATCAACAATAGAGATTCAAGGTTTGTAACCCTAGTGATAGTGAAGATCACTCGTATTATTCTCAATAATATTGAATCGTTTGGTGTTAAACATTATGTGTTCATTATCAAATTCAATAACCACCACTGTTCCATTTCCAATAACAATATCCTTCTAAGTGTGGTTAAGTAGATTCCACATACTTAATCATATTCACTCAAAGTATCATATACGCACATTATAAAGGACTAACATCCTACAAAGTGTATCAAACATCCTCTCACTAAGTTACTGTTATGCCGTTAAAGTCCCCTTGAATCATGAACCGTTAATTACTTGTAAGCGCGGATGCTATGAATAGATCTATTTGGGTTAACACCCCCGCCCGAGTTGGTCGCGCCAACCTGTCAAATGGACGCACATCATTCGGATTATTTCCGAGTGTTTGGCAAACACTTAGTTGGGGCATTGATTATTATTATGCTTGATTGCATACCATTTCATTGAGCTTCGGGGTCATGAGCTTAGGGCAGTGTATATTATTTTGGCTATGACGTTATATTTGTTGTGATTGTCATGCCTCTGAAATCTTGTGGTCCGCACTTTACTTGTTTACTTAAACCTATGAACTCACCAACAATTATGTTGACTTTTTAGCGTGTATTCTTAGGTAACTAGACGATAATAATCACTTATGTATGGAGCATACTAGAGTCACATTGTGGAACACACATCATGATGAAGATTTCCTTGCATTACTTAGCGTTTGGTTATGTATTAAAATCTTACATTTGATGGTGAACTCTGATATTAATACTTTTGTAAAATGTTTATGTTTAAATCAAACGCTTGTTTTAAAATGACTCACTTAGAGGTCATTCTTTATTTCCTTGTACTTTGTTATCCAAGAACATCACGCCCTCGGAATTCCATTCCGCTGCAATCCAAATTTGGGGGTGTGACAGGTTGGTACTAGAGCTAAGGTTATAGAGAACTAGGATGCATCATAGACCCTAGACTATAACCACTAGGTCACGACACTTCACAATATCATGATGTGTGCGCAATTGCTATACATGCTTTTACTTACTTATCTAATACGAGGTATTTACATTTATTTTATATCGGGTTGTTACAGAGTCATGTCTTCACCTAACCACCCTATCATCATTTCATCAAACTCGGATATCGAGGATGCTTTTTCATCCACTAATGCACCTACATCACTACTCTTACCTTCCTATGCCTCGACATCCCCATATCACTCACCATCGTCAGATGTTAACTTCCACCTATTTGAGGTATTAGCATCACCTGAGACAGACCTAGAGGAGACAACCAGATGTGATGCTGAGACCTTCGAGTCTCAGGAGGCTGCCCCTACCTTCCCACTATCACCATTGTCATTCCCCTTTTCCATTCCCATATATCAGGAATTAGATGACACTCTGTGGATGGTACCAAGATCATCGAGTCAACAAGAACATCAACAGATTCCTCAAGAATGGTTTGGGATCTATACTATCTCGGATATGATCGACGCACAACTCCAGGCCCCACATCAGAACTCATCACAACCCCATGATGCCACCACCCAGGATCACCCAGAGGAGCCCCAGGAAGCCTCTAGATCAGACTTATATCTTTACTAGCTTTTACTATTATCCTAGCCACGGGATGTGTGGCATAGTTCAAAGAAACTTGCAGTATTTTGGTTGTTGTACAACGAATTTACCAATTATTGACTCTACTATATGGATATGGTTGTGCTATGCCTGATATCGGTCTATGTAGGCCGAAATTTTCATCTTACATATTCATGTGTGTTATGATTATATTTATGATATTTTCATGGTTGCATCTTGTTGTGATTTCACTTCATTTATACATGTCATGGTTGTGTATATGTGAGTGTGATGATCCTTACTACTTATAAATTCTCATGGTCTCTTATGATTTTGAAGAGTTATGTCAAAGCAAGCCGCTCCAGCCATGACACAAGCCACTGTTGAGCAAATCATTGCCAAAAGCATAGCCACAGCCCTCACCAATCATGAGATAAATGTGACCAATGCACCGGGAAGACTTGAAACCAAGAAGACAGCTGAAGGCATAGAAGGAGGAAACGTTGCACCCAAAATTCCTAATCTTACTCACGAGGAATTTATGGATTGCGATCCCCACACCTTTAGTGGAACTGAAGGCGCGAGGGGATTTTGCAAATGGTTCGAAGAAGTAGAAACAATATTTCGAGGTGGTAACTGCCTCAAGGAAAACAAAGTTAAGTTCGCCACTTGCACTTTTCGGGATCATGCCCAGGTATGGTGGAATAACCATGTTCAGATAGTAGGGGTCGACGCTGCTTACTCAATCTCTTGGGAGAAACTAAGAAGGATGATGATTTTAGAATATTGTTCAAGGAGCGAATTACGAGCAATGGAACAGGAAATCCTGGACTTTACCATGGTAGGAGATGATGTTGCCAAATACACTAGTCGTTTTTACGAATTAGCACGGCTATGCCCTGCAATGGATGAACCCGAATGCAAGAAACTTGAGAGGTATATCGGGGGACTCTCCCCTGAAATTCGTATGTTGGTCGCCCCATTAGAACCCGATACCATGCATAAAGCTATCCGTATGTCGCTCCAGGCAAGGGAACACATAGCTCACACCAAGGCTATAGGAAACAATAATGACAACAAACGAAAATGGAACAACAACAACAATCAGGGTGGAAGTGTTGCACAACAACCACCTAAGAGACAAGAGTTTGCTAAAGCCCATGTTGCAGGCCCAGCTAAGAAGAAATGGTACCTTGGTACTCTACCAAAATGTGACAAATGTCAAAAACACCATAACCCTGGTCGTTGCCCTACTCCATGTGGTAACTGTAAGAAGAATGGTCACCTGACTAAATATTGCAGAACTCCTACACTTGTCGAAAATCAGAAACCTCCAATAATATGTTTTGGCTGTGGAAAGAAAGGACACTTTAGGTGTGTCAATCCAAAGCAAAGTAATCAAGAATCCAAGAGCCAGGAGGGGATAGCTCGAGGAAGAGAGTAGGTTATCGCATGAGGAGCTCTTCAGGATACTATCAACGTCAAGGACAACAACAATGAGTTAGAAGAAGGAGCTCCTACTTTAATTATAAACCATAGCTCAAGCCCTCTAGGGTTGTATTTTCCTGTTGTACTTCACCTTAGGAAGTTAGTGTAACTTAGTTGTAACAAGTACCTTTTTATCTAATGTAATCTCTATCTTTTATTATATCCATGATACTCACAACTTTCGTCTATTACATTTTCTATTTCATTTACCTTATTCCTAACCATTTCGCAACAACATACCGCTATCCTATTAGGGATTAGGCAAATTTCATCTTTGACTATAGACTATTACCATTCTGTAAGATTCTCCCACACATCTTATAACCCATTCAACAAATTTTATTACAAGCTATTTTACTACCACTTTATAAAACTGTTTCACATAATTTTACTCCAAGCTATTTTACTACCATCTTAGGAAATTATTTCACATAATTTTTAAAACAAGTTATATTACTACCACCTCATAAATTGATTTTCTGTCATCCTACCAACTATTTACTACCATATTATACGAACCGATTCTTCTTGTTAAAAAAATAAAAAAAAATAAAAATAAAAATAAAAATTAAATAAAATAAAATAAAATAAATAAAATTAGGCTGCCATTTTACAAGACAACATGTTGAATACCATCTAAAACTTTAGAGAAACATAATACTACTTTGACTAAACCGAGCATCGCATCATTAGTCCTCAATTATACATAGCCTGATCACCTATGTCTAATTCAGGAAGGATTATGCCATGAAGGAAACAATCATCTTTTCAAATTCTTAAAACAATCTTCATTCAAAACATCAAAAAGCAAAGCTTTGTAACCAAATAAATTTTTTCATAAACATCCCTTTTGTTAAACCCTCTCTAGATACCTACACCACTTGTCACTCACTCAACCGTTAAGTTGGATTTTTACCATTGACCTTTTTAGGAAAGACTTTCCATCTACGAGTAGGATTCCATGACATAAGGAAAACAATGAAAGGATTACGGAACTAAAAACAAGGACTAGAAATATAAAGTAAGTTAATTCATAACGCAACAGAAATCTTAAGATCTCACAAGGCAATCCAAACCACTATCTCTGGCATAGTCGCCCAATCCTATCATTTCAGAAGTACTAGTTAGACAAGGTAAGATAACAAACCTAAGTCATGATCCATTTTATAAATAACCAAGTAAGTTGAATACTCATACCTGTAAGTCTTGCCTAATATTAACCAATAGGCATTATCCAACATCAGAAACAAAATGTTAGACATCTAAGCATTCATGCAAACATACCTATCCGACCATTTCATCCTTTTTAATGCTTTCACTTCAAATGGATTTTCTTTAAAATGCGTTTATACAAATCATATACCTCGTAGGAAAATATTTTTTCTGAAGTACCTATTTTGACGAGTAAATCCCTTTTGGTCAATCTTTAACAAAACTATTGTACGTTAAGAAATGTATAACATCAATCTTTGCTAAACATTCCTGTGCACATCATGTTGAAAACCCGTCTATAAAACCTTGGGTCATATTTGAAAACAATCCAATCTCGCATAACTACTAAATTTTGAATCATCAAGAAAGAGCGTACTTAAAAATTCGTTTGTTCAAACTTGTAAATTCATTTATTCAGAGAAAGATTTCAAACAAAACACTTAATATCGAGTCAAATTTTGAAAATTAACCACCGTACTAAAACACTCCATACATTTAGGGTTTTGTGATTGACAAACGGTAGCATGGAAATTTTTTTGATGAAGGAAATCTAGAGAAACACTATTAAACAGTAAAATCTTAGTAATGAAGACTAAGCACCTTAGGCGAAGAAAGACTCATATCGTGACATCAGTTAGAGCAAAATACGAGGAATCAAAACTGTTACCATAGCTTTATCCTTCCGATAACGCCCTTTTCGACAAACTTATCATTGTAGAATTAGTCACGAGACACGTTGTACCAATTTCATATACTCCTAATAAAAGGTAGTCGATACACCTCAAACTTCTGGCAATCCCTTTAATATTTTTTTTTAAACCCAATTAGATATAAGCACGATCTACCATCCTCAGACCAATGAACATAGTAAGAGAACTATCCAAACACTATAGAACATGCTCAGCGCCGTATGATCAACTTTGAATTGTTTAGGGCAGTCTCTTGACATTGACAGAATTCACTTTCAACAATGGTCATCACACGAGTATAAAGACTGCACCATTTGAGGCACTCTATGGTCGAAGTACCAATCACCTGTTGTCAGGCCGAAATCAGAAAAGCCCAACTCACTAGTCTAGAACTTATTCATGAAACAACAAAGAAAAATCGTACAGATCGAGAATCAGTTACAAGCGACAAGAGAATGATAGAAAAGTTATGTCGGTACATGACGCAAATCATTGGAATTAGGTTTCCCTAAGTCGCGAACCATTAGGATTTCAAGTTAGAGAACGATTTATGTTGAAAGTCTTGCCTTGGAAAGGCGTGATGCGGTTCGGAAAACGCAGGAAGTTAAACCCGAGATACAATGGATCATTTAAGATTCTAGCTAGAATCGGCCCAGTAGCTTATAGACTTGAACTTCCACCAGAGCTCAGCAGTGTGCACAATACATTCCATGTTTCCAACCTCAAGAAGTGTTTATCCGACGAATCCCTTACCATTCCGTTAGAAGAAATTTAATTCGATGACAAACTTAACTTTATCGAAGAGCCGGTAGAAATTATGGATCGTAATGTCAAGCAATTGAAACATAGTAGAATTCCTATCGTCAAGGTTTGCTGGAATTCTCAACGTGGTCCCGAGTTCACTTGGGAACGAGAATACCAGATCCGTCAAAAGTATTCACACCTCTTCACTGACAACATTCCAACGACCAACACTAACTGAATCTCGCGGATGAGATTCCTTTTATGGGTGGTAGACTATGACAACCCGCTATTTTACAGGTCAATACTATTCAATAAACTCAAATTACTTATCTTGACATTTACTTGAGAACAATTTACGTATAACTTTTTACTTGAATCAACGTAAAATTTAAAATACCTTTCAAGTGCACAAGGACTTTAGGTTATATTTAGTCTACAACATCCCAATACCTTGCTCCTACTCCGGTTCAAAATTTTTAATCTCTAAAACAATTCCTTTAGTTACTTACATTTATTAAGTTGATAAACGCTATTCGCGATTTAAATAAACACCCAATATACCCAATACTCCTAACAATTACTTTTAATGCATTTTTACACTTCCTAAATTATTACCAAAGTTCCAAAAATATTTTCTTACGCCTAATGTAATTTCTTTATTCATAACGTTTGATTACGTATAACTTACGTTAATTACCAAACCGATATCCAATACTTATTTTTAATACCCAATACATTCAATATACATATTTTACATAAAAATTGAATCTAATACTTCTACATTGGACATATGGCCGCCCCCCTCTAAGCCATAATAATTACTAGACAAAATTTCCTAGTTACATAATTATTAGACAAGTAAGAGCAAAACAAGGAGTTGTAAAAACAACTTTGGAGGCTTGACTAGAAGCCTTGTCTCCCCCCCCCCTAGCTAGGTCGGCCAAGACCCCAACACCAAGACCAAAATATTTTTGACTAACTATTGGTAGTTTGAAAAACCTTCACTATATATATACAATTACTTAACACATTTAGTTACTTACACTTGTAAAAGAAAAGAAAAAAATATATATCATCACACTCTCACACATACCATACGAACCACAAGGAGGAGCAGGAGAGCAAGAGTATTGATTTTGCCTAAGTTCAAGAAAGTACTAGGGCTCATTTGTGTTCCTTGAGGGTTTAGGAGATTTGGTTTGGTTTAAGCTAGTGTTTTTCGTCTTTTCATCCCACTTATCACCTCAAGTAAGTCATCAAGTTGATTTTATAACCTTACACTACTTACTTATGAGTTATTTCACTTCCTAGTATGACTTTTGCATGATTACATATGTGTTGAATCACTTGGGTACATGTTTGTGATTTTCTTAAACATATTAAATGACAACTAGCTATTATGTTAAAAACTCTCATTTTTATGCATACTTGAGTTACATGACACTCTTGGCGAGTATGTGGTAGAGTTAGAATGGTTTTATAGTGATTGAAAGTGGTTTGGTATAATTTGGGAACTAGATACTACATTTTTGAAACACTTTTATACAAGGCTGTCCTATTTTGTAAAATCTGGAAAAATCAGTAAGTTGGATGAATGATTTGAGTAAAAATATAGAAACTAGACTCTATTACGAAAGCGTGGTCGCTTGAATGGATTAAAACGGATATATAACGAAGAAACTACGCTATTTACAAGTTAGGTATCTAAAAATAAATTTTCTGAAAAATAGGATGCTGTTAAGGGTTTTTCAAAGGGTGAAAACAGACATTAGAAGCTAGCTAGATATTCCGAGACACTAAAAATATGTTATTACCCTTAAATACGAACCCGGGGATATAAAAAACTTAAGAAACGGAGCTAAAACGACCAAGATACATTGATTTGAAATATGACGAAAACTGACCAAAACCAACAGCACAAACTAAGAAACCTTTCTAAGTGTCAAAACTGTTTTCTCATGTGACCATGTTTAACCCCGTCTTTCTCATTGATAGGGTCCGTTATGTAAAAATGACACTAATAGGTAAAATACAGTTCACCTGGCGTAGATTCCAAAAAGTCCAACCTTTCGTCAAATGGAGTTATAACGAGTAACTTATAACCTCTCAAACTTCCCCGAAAACTGCCCAGAAACTATAAAAATAGCCTGACCACCTAACTTTATGGCCATAAAAATGTGGGATCGGGATCTGAATAGGCTAAAAGTCAGTGTTAGCTTTTGTATACCTTGCTACATACTTCCTAAATCCACCAAGTTGGGTCAATAACACTTAGTAGAAACTGTTTTACGACTAGCTTTACTGGGCTACTTAGTTATTTTCAAGAATCCAACAAAGTGTTAATTATTGACGTAAAACTTTATTTTTCTCAAAAGTCACTTGGAAGACTATCATAGAATGTTGTTAAAGCGTAACAGTGATTTTTCTAAAATATTTATTAGTAAGATAACCCTACCTAAAGTACGAGACAAACTAATTACGCGTTATATCCGAGGTAATTTATACTTAATAATTGAACAAGTTGTCATAATTATATTTTTGACGTTAAATGTTGCAACAAACATGCACAAGTGATATAATAGCATATGAACTTGCATGCACGACCTTGTTTTCAAACCTAAGACATGGTACTTATTTAGGTTGCGGTTATAGTTACTGGACCACTATTCACAGTTTACCAAATTACTAATCGAGATTTGATAACTAAGGTGAGTTTCATAGCCCCGGCTTTTACATTGTTTGTATCTTATTTTAAAACCCTCGGGGTGGGAATACATTGCTTATTTTTTGGACACAAGTATTAAAAACTGTTACATTGCCTAAATTACCGTTATACCATTAAAGTCCCCTTGAATCATGAACCGTTAATTACTTGTAAGCGCGAATGCTATGAATAGATCTATTTGGGTTAACACCCCCGTCCGAGTTGGTCGCGCTAACCTGTCAAACAGACGCACATCATTCGGATTATTTCCGAGTGTCAGGCAAACACATAGTTGGGGCATTGATTATTATTATGCTTGATTGCATACCATTTCATTAAGCTTCGGGGTCATGAGCTTAGGGCACTGTATATTATTTTGGCTATGACGTTATATTTGTTGTGATTGTCATGCCTCTGAAATCTTGTGGTCCTCATTTTACTTGTTTACTTAAACCTATGAACTCACCAACAATTATGTTGACTTTTTAGCGTGTATTCTCAAGTAACTAGACGATAATAATCACTTATGTATGGAGAATACTAGAGTCACGTTTTGGAACGCACATCATGATGAAGATTTTCTTGCATTACTTAGCGTTTGGTTATGTATTAAAATCTTACATTTGATGGTGAACTCTGATATTAATACTTTTGTAAAACGTTTATGTTTAAAGCAAAAGCTTGTTTTAAAATGACTCACTTAGAGATCATTCTTTATTTCCTTGTACTTTGTTATCCAAGAACATCACGCCCTCGAAATTCTATTCCGCTGCAATCCAAATTCAGGGGTGTGACACTACCCAATCCTCACCGGTCATAACTAAAGTGAAAAGGAACCTGATGCAAATCTTTCAAAGGTTATTCCATAAGCTCCTACAGTGTAAACCTAATGGTCCAAGTCTTCACAGGCCTTAACTTATGTACTACAAGTCGAAGCTTGGGCTCTGATACCATAATTGAAACACCCCAACCCGACAAGGGTCAAAATGCCACATTATGGTATCAATCAGAACATACAAACGAAAGCAAAAGACTTATAAACATAATAATTACAAAGGTATTCTAAGATGATAATAAAATACTAACTCTAAAGACGATGAGTTCCAAAACTGAAGTACAAACCAAACTAAATTTAACTGAAGCTATATCCAAGTCTAATCCAGAAGCAAATGCGTATCTATCGTCAGGGTGGTTCACTAAGAGCTCCTATGCACTCTTCCCTCAAATCCCAGCTTCCAACCTGAAACCTGCCGCAGGAAAAGAAATGCGGCTGAGCTTAAAAAGCCCGGTGAACAGATATAAACAAAACGAATAATCGAACATATATAAGTATAGGAAAAGGGAACATAAGCTCCTACTGAACGAATATCATCTGCCAAACGAATAAGAGATCAAGTATCAACTGAACAAAATGTCATAAACCATCAGAAGCAAATCGTAGCGAAACATAAGGAGATCATAATGAAGTCAAAGGAATCAAACAGAGGATAATAATCATATAACAGAACAGAAATGCCCATCGAGCTCAGAAAGCATGCCACATGCTTAGTCACATAATCACATCATATCATATCCATATATCCGTCAAATCATAAGTTGTACAAGGAGTACCTAGCCCCAATGTACCAGAAGTGAAATGGGGTGCATGGCACACACTACCAATCACTAAGTCAAACCATATCCAAACAGACAAATACCTAGGATGCATCCATACGCTCCCTGCAAAACAGAATACATATGCAAGTACGAGACTATACATACATATAACAGAATAGACATGTGCGCAATAATCATATATATATCAGAACAGAAAAGAACGCCGTGGATCAATCACACCTCCACAGAAAGTGTCATGCCATTGGTGCCTCAATGACATGGCCATGGTACCTTCATGGCTAGTTAGCTCGGGCAACAGAGCAGATAAACAAAGCAAGGTTATCCATAATCATAACGTAGTAATCATAGTATAATCAACAAAGCATATCAACTGAACAGAATCTCATATCAAGGAGATAGCATAATGAACATCATATGAGAATGGATAGCAAACTGAATCATATCATAGTGAATCATATCAAAGGATCATATCAAGGATCACATCAAACGGATCATAAACAAAGTCAAGGATCAAAGAGTCATGAGAAATCCCTACTGAGAAGGGATAGAATATATGTACCTCAAACCGCAAATGAAACCATATTAGAAAACACAAGGATCGGAATTTACTCCTTCTTTAGCGAATCTACACGAATTAATGATCGTCTTATTATTTAAGAACCATTTCATAAGTTATTACTGATTCATCACTTTTTGTTGAGCAGATTAACATATTAGGGTTTCCTTCTATTTTTAGAAACTTTCCATTTTTAGTAACTTTCCATAATTAGTAGCTTCCCAGATTTAGCAGGTTTCCATAATTAGTAAGTTTCCAGATTTATTAAGTTTCCAACATTAGTAACTTTCGTAACTTCGGGTCACAATTCACAATTAATCCACTTAGGGTTTCATTATTGAAATTAGGTTAACATATGACCCAATATATCATGATTATCACTTAAGTACCTTTTAGAGTTCAAACACATCAATTGATATGAATTTACAAGACCTTTAGCTCCTTAATAAATTTCTGATTTTAGTATACTTTAGCCTTCACTTAACAAATTTCAAATCATACTAAGACTCCAATCCAGAAGCTACAATAATTTACACATGTACCTATATGTTCTAAGAGATTACAAAAATTTTCCCAGAATTTATTTCCAAGTGCAAACACCATTTCAAAATTAGTTTACCCAAACATGTCCAGAAAGTGAACTGTAGGTACACCCTGAAAGTTTCCATTTATTAGACCCACTTGCACACTTCAGAAAACTCCTCAACAATTACTAGAAGTCACACATAACTTAAATATTACCCATGTAAAAGGAGAGCTCTTAACTCCTTATAGTTTGATAACTAAAAATCAAATACTCCAACTGAATTTCAGACTCGATTTCTCAGCTTTGACAATTAATCTCCAAAAAATTAAAAGACCATCCTCCCGACCTCCAATGGCTATAAAACTTAATATCCAGAGAGTACACGACCCTAATTCTGGACAGCATGTAATTGAGACAGCAAACGACCCTAACCTAAACTCTTTTTAACCCATTTTAATGCGCATGGTATTAGATGTTTCCAAAAACAATTAGACACAAGTTTAACACATGTTTATACCCTTCTTGTCGACATAAACCCACACACACGTCAAATACAAAATAACGATGTATGGACCTCATATAAAATCATAAGACCAAAAACCCTACACCCCTCTCTATTAATTTTAGGGTTACCAGATTGTAAGTCACATTTAATGGGTTATTAATGATTACATTAGGGCTTATAATTTACGATTAGGGCTTTTACCAAAACTGATTCGATTGGAGAATAACAAGAAGTCGACACACACATGTTTCATTATTTTATGGGGCGTATGACCTCTCATACATATGTTTATTTTTAACATGACTTATAATTAGCATAACATTTTTTCAGATCTGATTAGCATGCATATATGTCATATAAAGAGTGAAAGAAAAGAGGATGATTATGAGTACCTTTAGGCCGATTAAGGGATGGATCAAAAAGAGAACAAGGGTACGAATAGGTCAACAACACACTCCAACAATTTTGCTAGGAATTTCCAAGCTATAACACCTTCGTCTTCTTGATCTTTGGAGAGGAAAACAATTGGTTTTGGATTGTTTAGGGTTCGGTATTTGTGGGAGAGAAAAGAGGCCAAATGGTAGGTGTTGATTGAGAGGGAAAAAAAAGAAGAACGTGTGGTAATTAGAGGAATGATGTGCCGTGTTTATTGAGAGAATTAAGGAAGAAATGTGATCTTCTAAATCTTCAATTTGATATCTTTTTAATTCTTATCTAATGCCAAAATGTGTCAAATAATATTACAAGTGTCTAATCGGTTCTAGTAGTGGCATAGAAAACGTGTGATATGTATGAAATATAGGGGTGTGTTGTTCTTAAATATAACTTTGGTATAGGATTTTTTATTTTGTAACTTAACTCATAACATAAGTGTTTAAACTTTAAGTTATATTCGTATAAATGTTCAAATGATATTCAGATTTTTCAGGTCGTTATAAGTAGTTTGCTACTTTTGACACTAAACTCCCTTTTAGAACTTTTGGCAATCCACATTACATACCTAAGAACAAACGATGTAATTTTATCTCTGTTACCTTTGTTATCTACCAAACGTCAAGCATCCTTGTTGGTACGATCACTCCTAAATACCTCATTAATTCATTTGAATCATCTTTTCACCACCTCTATCACCCATTATCATCATCTTTTTCTCATCACCTCCACCACTACAAGATGGCTAGATCCATCACCAATAAATCACTTTCCACCACTACAAAATACGTAAGCTAATCATTATCTTCTTCTCACCACCTCCACCACCATCAATCGCCATATCCACCATCACCTCCTTCAGATCTATGGTGGGCAGATGTGTGACCACCGCTGTCGCTCGGATCAGTGGTGTCTTGATTAGTGACCATCCCACACGCCACCTCCACCACCACCATCTACTACCACTTGCCACCTCCATATGCTGCCTCTATTTCCTCCAACTAACATGGTGCCCTAATTAGGGTGTTTGGGACTAATTATTTTGAGAGGGGTGTTTGACTTTTAGTAGATAACAAAGAAAAAATTGTATTGTTAGTCCTTAGGGATGTAAAGTGTTTGGCTTTTACCAACGGATGGATGTAGACTGCCAAAAGTTTATGACAGAGATTTTTTTTTTTTTTTTTTTTTTTTTTTTTTTTTTTTTTTTTTGTGAAAATTGGCAAATTACTAGATGTATTTTGCATTGTACTCTATAATTTCAGTTTTAATATGAGTGACTTGAACGTATTTTTTTGACAAGTTAAGTAAACATAATTATATGTAGTAAAAATTATATCTTGTCATGCGGGTGTTTGGGAATGCTTATTTTTTCTGCTTGTACTTCTACTTAAAAATGAGTACTTTTAGAAAAAGTACTTTTGGAACAAGTGTTTGGATTTGCTTATTTTATAAGACTATTAGTAACAGTGACCCTACGGGGCTATGGTGACCAAAACACCCTGCCACCTTTTTCTCTAAGACCAAACATATGATCAAATGCCCGTAGTAATACGACCCCGAACAAAAAAAAAAGAAAAAAAAAGTCTCACACACAAACATACCCGATAGCCTGAGCGACCCAACCAAGCAAAAAAACGAGGGACACATTTTGTTTGGGTCGCAGTTGGGGGAAGCTACTGAAAGGGTAGACCGACTAAAGGTTAGGTCGTTGTTACGGCTAGCCTAAAAGACTCGGGATATTTGTTAAAAGGTGTTATGTTAAATATAAAAGTAAAAAATCATTTTAACTAAATGTAACACCCCCATCCGAGAACGGGTCAAATGTCACATTTATGGTGTCAACAGAGCATACGCAAGCGGAAGACTTTATAAATATTAAGGTTACAAAGGTATTCTAAGGAAATAATAAAATACTAAGTCTGAAACATATTGACTTCCAAACTAAAATACAAATCTAAACCAAGTCTAAAGAAAGGTAACTCAAAAGCCAAGTCTAATCCATATCAGTGGCAATTGGAAAAGAAACTACCTTCAGGGTGGTCCAATAATGGCTCATATGCAATCTTCACTCAAATCCCAGCTTCTCTCCTATAATCTGCTGCAGGAAAAAGAAATGCGGTTGATCTTAAAAAGCCCAGTGAACAGATATAAACAAACAAATAACTAAATGTGAATAAGTAAGTGAAACGAAGTCATCAGAACCTGCTGAACCAGAAAATCATAAGTCATAAGAATTAAATGGAATAAGAGACAAGTGAATCATCTATCATAATAGAGATATAGGAGATAAGGAATCAAAGAATAATATGGAAATGCCCACGAGCTCGAAACATATGCTTAAACATGATACATGAATAGACCAAATAATCAAATATATAAATATCTCCTATAATAGCAATATGTACATGGAGTAGCTAGCTCCAATATATCAAAAGTGAAATGGGGTGTATGGCACACACAAGTCCATTCATATATAACATAACACAACTAAGTACCTAGGATGCATCCATACACTCCCTGCAAAACAGATATATATATATATATATATATAATATATATATATATATATATATATATATATATATATATATATATATATATATATATATAATATATATATATATATTATATATATAATAATAAAATATATATAAGTACTAGACTGTGCATATATACAATATAATAATAATAATGGCGGCCATGGTGCTATATAGCATACTAAGTGGGAACGCCGTGGACTAATCACACCTTCACAGAACAGTGTCATGTCATTGGTGCCTCAATGACATGGTCATGGTACCTCCATGACTAGTTAGTAGCTCGGGTAATAGAATAAGCTAAAAGATATAAATAAGCATAAGGAACAATTACAAATTGTCCAACTAAGAAAATGTATAACTGAAATGAATCTGATATCAAACGGAATAGCAAATGAATAATAAACCAAATATGGATCGTGAATCAAATATCAAAATCAAGGATCAAGTCATGAGGAAATCCTTACTGATAAAGGATAGAATATCTGTACCTTAATGTAAATGAAAGGATCACAAGAAAACACACGTCACTCCTTCTTCAACGAATCTACATAAATTCATAATTGCTTATCATTTGGGAGTCCATTTTATAAGTTCATTTAATGTCATAACTGATTTTACGCTTATTGGTATTTAATAACATGTTTTGGGTTTCTCATGTGAATATGGTTCAGTTTCTTATAATTTTTATGACACATCAAACAAGCTTATGAGGTTCTATAAATTTTACCAGTGACACCTATATATTTCTAGTACTTCTCATAATTTTTACAGATTTTATCTCTTAGTGCAAGTATTTAATAAAAATCATTCTTTTCACATCTGTCCAGAAAATGACCTGTTTGTATACCCGATAAGTTTGTATTTTATTAACACATTTAAGCCTTCCAGAAAAATCTACAAAAATTACAGTGACTAATAAACATATTGAATATTCTCCTGCCAAAATTTGGGGTCTCATTTGTTATAGTTTGTGAACTAAAAATCATAAAAACCGACTGATTTCAGACTCAAGATTTCCAGATTTGAAAACTAATCTTGTAAAAATCAAATGACCCCTTTCCCGACTTCCAATGACCAAGAAACTTACTATTCAAAAAGTATACATCTTTAACTTAATTTTAGGCTTTGAAAACATGTCAAAACTCGTTATCATCAAATTAGACCTCCTTCAAGGCGACCCAAAATTCTGGATAGCATGCTTAGTGAGACAGATTTCACACCACGACCTAATCCTTTTTAACCAATCTTTCCATACATGAATATGATCAGACCTAGACCCTATTCGAGACACACAACACACTCACACAACCACAACTCCAACATCAGATTTTAACGAGGCAAAATATGCATGCAAAACCCCACATGAAATCATAGATCCAAAAACCCTAACCCTCGTTATTAATTTTATACGCCCCCTTTTTAATTAGATATAGGGTTTCCAGATTTGTACCATATTTAATGCGTGATTAATGATTCATGTTAGGGCATGTAAAATACTTTAGGTCAACATGATGAAACCACAAAAAACATAACATGTTTTACACGATCCTTATTATTTCATGTGGCGTATGATCTTAGGGCCATATTAACGAGACAAACAACCTTACAACAATCATGATTATAACCGTTTGTATGGCATGTTTTAGATCTGAATTATATTAATATATGTCGTGTAGCATTATGATGATAAAAGTGTTTGCTTGGTACCTTTTAAGCTGAATCAAAGGGATAAAAAAGAAAAGATGCACACGAACGAAACCCCAAGAATAAGGCTATGATCACCAAGCTATAATACCCTTCGTCTTTCTTAACTTTTGGGAGAGAAAACAATGAGTTTGGTGTTTGTTTTCTTTCGGTGTGAATAGTGTGGAAAACTAGAATGGGGTTGAATAGTTTTTACTGATTTAAATTTAGTTTATAAAACTTTAGATCGATAGTATGTAAAACCTTTGGATGTTGAGATATGGATAATGCAAGTTACTTTGAAAAGAAATAAATACGATAAAAGTAAAGAGATAAAAGGATAGAAGCGCGACACAATGATTTATAGTGGTTCGGCTACAAGGACACCTTCCTTGCCCTACTCTACTCCCCGAGTACCCAACTCGAGAGTTCGTAAACACTATGTCAACTAGCTCCTTCAACCTGTGGAGAAACCTCACAACGTCGCTTACACCTTTTCCGGTACAAAGCTAAATACCGAGTCCTTTACACAGAAGACTAATCCAATACAACAACACAACTAACACAACAACTTTGAGAATAAAAGAAGAAGTATCAACAACAAGAGACAACTCATTGGTCTTGAGGTGATGAAGAATCTGAGAAACTTGAAAAGAAGAATGGCTCGTATGCAAGAAAGCGTGATCTGGTCTTGTAAGAAGAACCTTGAGAACACAAGAGAAAGAAAGCTACAAGAATGATCTTTAGATCTGAGGTTAGAGAACTTAGAATATAGAGAGAAGATATATCTAAGTGGGGTGAGAAACAAGAGAGAAATGGCTCACTATTTATAGGCAGTTCTAAGCACTGTTCACCCAGATCTGGCGGATCCCTTCCCAAAGGGATCCGGCCAGTGTAAAGCAATGGATCCGGGTATCTGGTAGTACCATTCCAGATTTTGGGTTACAATTCCGGGTTTTAGGTTATGGGTTAAGGTCTATGGGTCATGTGATGTCATGAATGATGTCAAAGACATCTTGGGTCATGGGTTATGGACTTTGGGTCATGGGTCATGGGTTTTACCCATTATTTATGTCATGCATGATGTCATGCAATGGGTCATGGGTTATGGGTTATGGATTACCCAACTCTTTTTCATGCATTTCATTTATTACAAGTAAGTATATTTTAACTAGTGTATGTAAATAGTGAATGGTAAATGTAAAAACATGTAATGTTTAGATTTATACTTTTACATAATCTTATGTTTGTTATCGACAAAACTTAAAGAGATCGCTAAATATTAATAAACGTTTTTACGGTTTATTTGTATTAACAATCTTCCCCTTTTTGTTGATGACAAAACATAATATTATGGCGAGTAAAACTTAAAGATTAGATGTTTCAAGTTTTAGAAAAGGTTTAGAAAAGGTTTTAAAGTTTTACTCTCTTCTCCCCTTTTTGTCGAAACATAAAGAGTGTCAAAGAGAAAGTATGGCGGGATTTGATCACAAAATGCAAAATTCCCCTTTGACGGTAGCTCCCCCTTGATGAGGACGTCAAGTGAAAAAATGGAGTCGAAAACCTACAAGATAGAATGTTAGTGACAAGATCAAGAAGTAGAAGTAATAGATGCATGTTGCTAGACGAGAGATTAGAGGAAGAAGAGCCAAGGTATGTAGAACTAATCCTTGTAATAAAAGGACCAAAACGTAGTGGTATATAAGCCACATACATTTGTAAAACTAAGAACAAGGAATTGTTCTTATAACAAAATAAAAAGAAAAATAATAAAATATATTATTGGTCTTTTGATGCTTGCATATGGTTTAGAGTTGGAAGTTTCGGTGAGTGATGATGTTAATGCAATCAAGGATGTGGTTTAGAATGAATCACATTTCATCCCTAATTTATATGGCTACTTTCCTAGAGCTTTGGCAATGTTCACAAAAGAGGTAGTGTGGGAGAGGTGGTAAGGATTCATCCATCCAAGTTGGTTGATTAGATTGCGGAAGAGGTGGTGGAAAGGTTGGTATAGTAGGATCGACATCCATGATGTCAGGGATTGGTGGAGGTTGATTAGCTAAGTGTTTTAGGGAGGTGATGGATGGTAAAGGCGGTAATTCTTCAAGATCATTAAAGAGAGCATTTGGTGAGGTAGGAGGCGTGGAGAAGACTAGCTCTTTGGGGTTAATGTTATATAGGTGTGGATTTATATGGTTGAGTTGGAGCGGGTGGCGGAGTTGAAGTTGGTGGTGGAGTTGTTGTTGGTGTCCTAAGGAGTTCTTATAATTAGGTGAAGATAGGGGAATTGTTTTCTTTTAGAGAGCTTGGTGAGGATGGTGGTGCCTTTTGATAGTCGGTGGGGGGGGGGTGAGAAGTTGCTAGGAGGTGATGAGTTGTTGGATAGAGGATTGACAAAGCAACATGGTCTCACACTAATACGTGCGGTTTTCTTGCTTTGGATGGTGGAGGAATGTTGGAGGTTGGTAGAATAAACTTGGTGTTTTGAGTTTGGATGGGATCTTGTATGTGATGTTCAAGGGTGTTGGTAATGTTTTGAAGAGTGTTGATTTCTTTGACTAAGTCGTCACGATTTTGAGAGGATTGTGGTCTTTTGGAAGCCATGATTAAGAGTTTTTCTGAGATTGTGGGATGAGAAGGATGATGGAGAAGCAAGCATCTTAGGACCTTATTTATAGAGAAAGTTCATGCATTGCAATTAATGCTAAAACCACAAAATAACCCATAATCTAATGATTAGATATGAATTGAATGCAAGTAATGATAAGGACTTAACTACTAAAACTTAAACTCAGTAAATATTGAGTAGAAAATAGAAAAAAGAATACAATTTAAGTGGAAATTGTCAAAAGATTGACAAAACTGTCTTCTGTGCACCCGGATCCCACGGATCCATCCCAGAAGGGATCCGGCCTGCGTAAATGCAGGGATCCGGGTATCTGAAGCAATCAGACTGCAGTTTTATGTGGAAAACATGTTAGGACTAGTGTGTGCCTATATGTAAACTATGTGGAGTTGCGGTTATCTCGACCCTAGAAAAAAAATAAAGATAGAAGTGTAAAATACATACGTATATACGTGAGATAACCCAAAGACTCCTTAATTTCAATACGTTTTAATGTACCCGAAAATAGATATTGGTTATGTATTCCCTTTAGTTTTCAAGAGGCGTATGATATGATGTATGAGGAAACGTTTTTACTTTGTATTAACTATGTAAGAAAAACGTGATTGTCCTAGACGTGAGAAGATTTTAATTTGAAAGTATGAGGTGTTTGTTTTTGAAGAATTTGTTTCGTAAAGATTTGAGGCGGAGAGATGTGTATATATATATATATATATATATTATATATATATATATATATGTGTGTGTGTGTGTGTGTGTGTGTGTGTGTAATTACACATACCTTTTACCTAATTTGTCGGACTTAATAGACCAAAAACTAACCAAATGTGCCAAATATATTGTGTTTTTGTGTTTATGCATGTGCAGGCATAGATATATGAGAAATGGACAAAAATCAAGAGAAAACGACAAAAACGAGCACGGGAAATGGAAAGAGTATTTAAAGTCGAAACCGGGGAAGACATTCTCATATGGAGCCCTTGGATCATTTTGTTTGTCAAAAACAGTCCCTGAATAAACATTATACACTTGGCAGATTTGGTCCTTCAAAAAATTACCTAATTCACATTTAATCATAAATAAAACCTTTATAGCCGGATCAAACTAATAACCTAACCCAAAACCCAGCCCTACACATAACTCATCCAACCCTTTTATCCTAACTCGGTCAAACAAAACCAGTCAAACTATAATAAATAAACCAAACCCGCTCTTTTTTTTCACTGTTCATCATCCCCCCAATCTTACCCTGCTCCCCTCCATTTTTACCCGTACATAAAACGGCTTCTAGAACCCTTTGACATGGCAGAGTGTATGACATCAAAGGAATGCCAAGGTGGCAGTTTGGAGCATTTCTATTGGTGGAAACACCTCATCAAGTGAATCAAGGGCTAAGGATTGAGCTTATTATGATGGGATTTGATCAATGGCTGTGAAGGATGATCCAGAAGCATCTCCCAAACCCTAATGGCACCTCAACTCAGCCTATAAATAGAGAACTCTCCTTCACAAGCAATTCGTCCAATTTTGTAGTCGAAATTGTGTCCATTTTAATTTTCATTGTCATTTACTGCTTTTCTTAGTGTAATTTTTAAATTCTCGTTGTAATTTACTTTATGTATTGTAATTTCAACTTTATTAATGCAATTTAAAACTTTTCCTTTAAATTCCTTCTCATTTATATTTTAAGCTCTTTTATTTTGTTCAAAGTAGTTTAAAGCTTTCATTTACTGTTTTCACAAGCTCATATCAGCTTATCATAGCTTTTGTGAGCTTGTTATAGTTTAAATTCTGTTTTAATTATTTTAATTACAAAAAAAGTCAAATAAAGTCAAATAAGCTAATTGTGGATGATAAGCCAGACCTGGAAGGGCTTATTGCTGTTACTGACAAGCGAGAGCTTGTAGAGTAGCTCCTCGAGCATAAAATAGCCCTGTTTGAGCAAGGGCACTTGTAAGTTTTCATTTATTCACTTTTTTTTTTAAAAAAGTCAAATCATATTATTGCTTATTCTACTGCTTACTTGCTTATTTTCCTGCTTTTATTTGCTTATTGTTACTTGTGCTTGCTTTTTAGTTGCTTAAATCTAGTTGTCATCTTGTTTGTTTCTATTTTCATCAAAAAATCATAAAAACCAAAAACAAAAATAGCATAATCTAGTTTAGCTTATTCTTAGTGCTTAACCTCAATTCAAATTTACTTTTTAAGTCTTAATATAGCTTACTTTTCATTTGTCTTTCATATTTCTAGCTTAAATTAGTCTAATCTTTTATAAAAACCAAAACAGTCCCATTAAGGGGTGTTTGGCATAAGCTTGCAAATGAGTCAAATTGGTGATTCACTGTTCATTGGTTATTTAGGAAATTTGGATTTGATATAAGTTAGTCATTTGAGATTAAGTTTAGCTGATTTGAGTTTAGTTTATTTGTTTTGAAGGTTTTTGAGTATTTCTAAAAAGGGGCAAATATAGACATAGCCCGGTAGCTTAAAGTGTTGGGCTTTTTTGGCCTCAAAAAAGTCGCTTTCCCAAAATGGCCCAAGGAATAGGCTACTTCCAAAAAGTCTCTTAAAGTGACTTTTTTTTGTCAATTAAGCGACCTACTATTTGTGTCTTTTTGCAACAAAAAAATTTGACTTTTTAACTTTTTTAAGCTACTTTTGCTAAATTTTAAGCGACTTTTTGACTTTTTAAGCGACTTTTCGCTAGGGGTCAAAAAGTACACGCCACATGTCACTCCCACATTTAGTCGCTTTTTGCTTTGGCCATTTTGGGAAATCGACTTTTTTGGGGCCAAAAAAGCCCAACACTTTAAGCTACCGGGCTATTACAAGAATTGCCCCTTCTAAAAATTCAAGGTTTAATACTGCCCTTGATAGCTTTTTATGGTTAGATCAGTGATTAGTGTTAGTTTTTGCAACTTGTATGTCCATTTCAATGTTTCAAGTTGATTTTTGAAGAGTTGGATTCATATCATTAAGTTTTGTGATAATTTGGATCTATTTTGGTAAAAATCCACATCAGAACCTTATTCCATATCTGTCTGAGTAGCATCTTTTATAAGTCCAATTTAGTGCTTAATATCTAATCATTAGTCCCTAATTTTCATGTACTTAGTAGATTTCTGGTTGTAGAATGCTGTTTCATGGCTATCATCCAATTTCCTCAGCTTATTAGAGCTTATTCTATAACTTAAAAGTACCCTGATCAGTCAATTTATACTGAGTCGCAATATACATTTGCCCGGATTAGCACTCTTTTAAGCTTATTTAATAGCACTAAATAAGCTCTGAGTTGGATGAAACTTGTCCTAAATGCTTATTGGTGCTTAAACTTAATGTGTTTTCATTTCTTATTAAATTTGCTTGATGATTAAGTGCTTATTTTTAAGCCCCAAAGTTGCCCCTAGGACTGTTTTGGCCGACTCCAGCCCCTTATAGCTTAGATTGGATCTCAGTGCTTATTTGCTTATTCTGTTTTCATTTGCTTATTTTGATTGCTTTTAGATAGCTTTAGCTTATTTCAGTTAACTTTAGCTTTTTAAGTAGCTTATTTGCTAAATTCCAATTTGCTTTAGCTACTTTTCTTCATTATCAATCACCTTAATCTGCTTTTTACAGTGCTTATTATTAGTTTTCATAAATTGTTGTTTTTATAAAAATAGTTTATTTTCTTGTGCTTATTAAGTTTTTAAAGAAAAATTAAAAAAAAAAATAATAATAATAAGAAAAAGTGCAAAACCAGGGTTCGAACCCTGGTCTGCACACTCTGAACACCAACACACCACACACAACCATCTGCCCTTGGGTCTTTTTCAAGTTATACTTTGCATAATTTTATACTTAACCTTTCTTTTCAAATTTAGCTTATTTACTTCTCTAGCTTATTAACTGCTTATCTGAATAAGCAGTTGGGTCCACTTTATTTTTCCTACATTTAGTATTAAGCATTTTTAGAAAATCTTTCAGATTTATTTTTCAAATTTTACTATTTTTAATCATTTATTTAGTTTAAATAGTTTTTAAATCATAATAAATAAAATATAAATAAAAAATAATAATTATGTTTTTTCTAAAATTTTCTTTTATCAAATAGGACTTAGGAAAAATAGAATTTCATATCTAGGGTTAGTATTTCTTAGTTTTCACTTCTTAGGCTCGGGATTAGCCCGAGCGTGCTCATTTTTAGTTTCTTCTTACGTTTTTGCTTGCGTGTGCTTTATATTATTGTTTTACTTGCTTATTAAAGTGTTTTTAGTTTATGTTTATAAATTTTAGCTTATAAATCCAAAATCTCACTTATTTCACTATTCACGACACAAAATCACGACTCGATATCACTAATTCCATTCATACCTTTGTTGGGAAAACGACTCGGGTTTACATATTTCCTTTGTATTCCTTTGTGAACGAATCAAATTTTTGGCGCCACTGCCGGGGAGGGTTTGAAGTGTATTTTTGATTCCCGTTCGACGATTCGTGTTTTGAAGACCCTTCCTCGTGAAGTTATCGTTTTCATTTGTAAATATTTTTCTTATTATAAAAAAATAATAATTAAAAAGCCAAAACACTTTTCCTAAAAGTGTTTATAATACCAAAAAATAATAATAAAAATAATAATAATAATAATAATAATAATAATAATAATAATAATAATAATAATAATAATAATAATAATAAAAAAGACAATAACAACAAAAGAAACCGTGAAGTTAATTGTTTTCGGATTATCTTTAGATTACAACCTATACAAGTGGTTTAAGGAGGTTTTGACATTAAATTGCAAACCAAAAAGAGATCCATTCTTCTCTTCCGCCACTCTGCGAGTAGTCTCGAGAGAAACGAATATCGGTTGACGAATCGATTACCAAAAATATTGTTTTCAAGATTTTCTTAAATATAAAAACCCAAAAAGATTTTCTTTTCAAATTTATTTTCCTTTTTCTTTTGTGTTTTTCAATGTTTCTAAATTATAAAAATCCAAAAATAATATTATTTATCCTCTTAACCGTTTAATTCTATCCTCTTATCCCTCTTTATTGTTTAATTCTTTTGGCGGACACGCGTACTATGATGGAATTGCTGCAAATACCTATCGTAGGTATTGAAAAAGCCATCGTTATTCCACCCATTCTAGCAGATGAATTTGAATTGAAAGTCGAGTTAATTAATTTCATAAGTAACGATCCTTTCTATGGTTTTGAAAATGACGATCCTTATTCACACATCAGAAGATTTTCCCAAATAACTCGAACTTTCAAAATAAATCAAGTGCCTCAAGATGTGGTGAAGTTGATCTTGTTTCCGTTTTCATTAAAAGGAGCAGCCGAGACATGGCTTGAATATGAACCTCCTAATTCCATCACAACTTGGGATGATCTAGTATCGAAGTTCTTGAATAGATTTTATCTTCATTCTAAAACAACTGAGCTCAGAAAAAAAATCATGAATTTTCAACAATATTTTGATGAGACTTTTGCCGAGGCTTGGGAGAGATTCAAAGATTTTAAATGGAAATGCTCACATCACGGTTTTTCGGAATTGCAACAAGTTGATATATTCTATAATGCTTTAACACAAAACGATCAAGATTCGATTAACACGGCCGCCGGTGGCAATATCTTTTATCGAACTCCGAAGGACATCTTGACGATTATCGAAAACAAATCGAAAGTTCGCACTGCGCAAAACAAACCGGTAGTAAGTTCCCAATTTTGCAATGAAAAATCAATTGGAGAGTTACTAGCCGTAGAGCAAGCAGCTAAAGTGAGTGCCCAATTTTGTAAGACTTTCATTCACATTGACGATGATGATGAGGATTCTATTCAAATGAGCACTCCGACTTATGAACCAATCACTTTCGACTCTTCCCCTTCTCTCACACCGGTTGAGGGAAGTGATTTCACTTTGGAAGAGATCGAGGTTTTGTTTGAGAATGATTCAATTTCACCGGAAATTGATGATTTTTATCTTAATCCGGAGGGAGACATTCTTTTTCTTGAGAAATTATTGAACAAAGAACCATCACTTTCTCTCCCTCCGAAGGAAGTTGAAATCAATCCTCCAAAGGAATTTGATGACCTTGTTTCCGAAACATTCAAAACGACTATCACCAATCCTCTGTTTGATTTCGGATCTGAATTTACAATAATTTCAGATAATCCGATCTTTGATATTCAGATGGAGGAAAGTGATGAGTCTGTAACGGAACCCGAGCTCACAGATTTACATCATACGATTGATTCTCTTCACGAGGAGTTCTTCGGTGAACTCACTCATATCATATCTCCACCGGAGTATGATCATAAAGAAGATTTTAGTCTGGGGGGAGACGTACTCTATCTTAAGAGATTGCTTATTAATGACAAAATCCTGACCCTCCCTCCCGAGATGACTTTTGAACAAAAGAGCTTTAATGATGATATTCAAATTAAGAAGATTACTTATGAGGATGAAGATATTATCGTAATTGTTATCAAAATCTTTCTTCCCTTCCTCACATATGATGTGACTTCTCTTCTCCTTCACTCGTTCGGGAGTGAGGATACCATATTTGACCCCGGCATAACCATTTATAATTTCTCTTTAGAGCCGTGGGTATCTCGTCTGTGTGGAACTTTCGTATGCTTCAATGTTTATCCAAACCTCTTGAACGGAAGTTCGATGGAGATTATCTTTTCCACATGCTCCCCCAAGAACAATTAAATTCGGGTCGAGTCAAGCTATACGATTCGATAAAAAAACAAGCGCTTCGTGGGAGGCACCCCATGCTTATCCTTCTATCTTATTTCTATTTTCTTTCTAATAAGTGTGACGTGAAGAGGTTCTCCTCTTCCATTTCTCGTGTTTCGTGGTTGTTTGTGTTGTGTCCAGGATTTGCCCGAATTATGAAGACTCTCGTGCTCGTGGTTTTGTCTTTTCTCCACTCGAGTCTCATTCTTCGATGCTTATATGGGAAATTCGATATCCTAAATCTTATCGACTAACGTTTATCTTTTGGCATAATTAATAAACGGCCTTAGATTTATGTAGGCGAACCCTTACCTTAAAACATTAAGGATAATGTTTCGTTTTACTCGCGGGGGGGGGGGGGGTAATCTTTCAATTTGATTTTGCCTTGCACTTTTCCGTTACTCTCGCAACCCCGTATTTTCACCAAAAATACCAAAAAAATGAGAAAATTTAAAAAAATTTGCAAAAATATCATAAGTGTTTTGACACATTGTTGACTTTCCGCTGGTTAGAGTAGGAATAAAATTTTGACTTGACCGGGCGTGTTGAGCCCTAGCTTGTCCCCTTAACTTTCATAATCTATAAGCTTTTGCTAGTCTCTAATACAAGGAGCTAAAAAACGCGAATTCTTTCTAAGAGTTTGCAAGTTCCCATAATTGACTTTATATATGCATGGCTTGATTATTTGGCTAAGCATTCGCGGATCTTATTATTTAAGATTTTAAATTTGCGAAGAACGAGAAATGATAGAGTTGTTTATGAGTTAGATTGCTAAGCGTGGAGTAGTTGGATCTCTTTAGAGCCCATCGAGGTTACTTGTGGCTTTTTGCTCCCATAAACTTGTATCACTAAAAAAATAGTACTCTAGGAATAATTAAAGGTACACAGTTTTGGCGATAATTAGTTTTTACTCCTTCTTTAGAGAATCCTTGCTTATAAGAGTTGGGTACACATCAAGGTACTGCCAGTGTTACGGTGTAATAGGCAACCGATTCCTGATAGTACGTGCTATTGTTTCTATTGCTATAAAAGCCGTAGGACTCGGGGTTTGGCACCAAATATATAATAAATAATAATAATAATCCAAAGCCGATAAAAGTTTTCTGTTTCCTGACGGTTCGCTCCCGTTGACTCAGACTTCAAAAAGGCAGAGGAAAAATATCCAAGGTCAAAACAAGACTCCCGATTCTTGACGGTTCACTCCCGTTGTCTAGGTTGTTTAAAAAGACGAGGATTAATAATATGTGTTTAATAATGTTAAAAATGCCAAATTTCGACTCCGGGGATATTCTAATAAAAGCTTTTGTCTCTGGACTCGTAGATGAGTTGTTTCGGTCGTATATAAAAGGGATATCCCCAAAATCGTGTTAAATCAGAGACCTTGATGTGGACCTCATTTTTGTGGGCAACGGTTCTCGAGGGAAGGATTTGAAACTACTTAGCGTCTAAACTTGGTGCCTTTATCGGACTAAAAACTTATCGAAACGAGAATATGAAGAAATTCATTTCTCAACAAAAATAAAATAAATAGAGGAAAAATAGGAATTTGGGAGTAAGAAGTTATACACAATTAGCTTCCATGGGTAGTGTTAGCATCTAACTTGTAAATAACAATGATTTCGTTTCTAAGCTTAGTTTGGGGATTTGTGAAAAATCAGGGACGATGAATTTTATCCGTATGGTCACTTCTTTATGAGTTGTGCTTCCTGCTCCGTGATCCTAAAAATTATTGTGAAATAATGAAAGTCAACATACCGTCACATGAAAAAGAGAAAAATACAAAAATAGTATAAGAGTGATTAAATTGGAAAAACGGAGCGTTTTTAGAACTTTTGGTTTCTTAATCTCTTTTGAATATTTTGCTACTTTTCAAAGTTAGTAAAAAGATGTTTGAATTTTTTTGTTTCAAAAACGTGAGTTGATGACATTGCGTGAGCACACGGCAATACCTTAATCTGGGGGATTTTGGTATGTGTGTAATTACACATACCTTTTACCTAATTTGTCGGACTTAATAGACCGAAAACTAACCAAATGTGCCAAATATATTGTGTTTTTGTGTTTATGCATGTGCAAGTACATATATATGAGAAATGGACAAAAATCAAGAGAAAACGACAAAAACGAGCTCGGGAAATGGAAAGATTATTTAAAGCCGAATCCGGGGAAGACATTCTCATATGGAGCCCTTGGATCATTTTGTTTGTCAAAAACAGTCCCTGAATAAACATTATACACTTGGCAGATTTGGTCCCTCAAAGAATTACCTAATTCACATTTAATCATAAATAAAACCTTTATAGTCGGATCAAACTAATAACCTAACCCAAAACCCAGCCCAACACATAACCCATCCAACCCTTTTATCCTAACCTAGTCAAACAAAACCAGTCAAACTATAATAAATAAATCAAACCCGCTCTTTTTTTTCACTGTTCATCATCCCCCCAATCTTACCCTGCTCCACTCCATTTTTACCCGTACATAAAATGGCTTCTAGAACCCTCTGACATGGCAGAGTGTATGACATCAAAGGAATGCCAAGGTGGCAGTTTGGAGCATTTCTATTGGTGGAAACACCTCATCAAGTGAATCAAGGGCTGAGGATTGAGCTTATTATGATGGGATTTGATTAATGGCTGTGAAGGATGATCCAGAAGCATCTCCCAAACCCTAATGGCACCTCAGCTCAGCCTATAAATAGAGACCTCTCCTTCACAAGCAATTCGTCCAATTTTGTAGTCGAAATTATGTCCATTTTAATTTTCATTGTCATTTACTGCTTTTCTTAGTGTAATTTTTAAATTCCCGTTGTAATTTACTTTATGTATTGTAATTTCAACTTTATTAATGCAATTTAAAAGTTTTCCTTTAAATTCCTTCTCATTTATATTTTAAGCTCTTTTATTTTGTTCAAAGTAGTTTAAAGCTTTCATTTACTGTTTTCACAAGCTCATATCAGCTTATCATAGCTTTTGTGAGCTTGTTATAGTTTAAATTCTGTTTTAATTATTTTAATTACAAAAAGAGTCAAAATAAGTCAAATAAGCTAATTGTGGATGATAAGCCAGACCTGGAAGGGCTTTGATCCATGCTAAATAGTGTATATAAATAATATGCAGAAGGATACGTGTGAATAAAGACAAACCAACCCTTAGGAAAAGGCTAACTTGCAAAAACTCACGTTGTGATATGTGTGATTACCCGGGTCGTGTCCCAACGAGGTGTGAATGGGCAATCGTTGAAGGTTTGGATTAGAGTGACTGATGATTGGGATATAGAATTTTTGTTTCTTTAATTCTAATTGACAAAAGAGAAACAAATTCTCAATGGAATATTAATATTAAACTAAATTATATTAAAAACGCGTAACGGGGAAATCTAAAAACGGGATTAAAACTAAAATATTAGAAAACTAATCCTATAAGTGCAAAATTATTTTTCTTAAATCCTAAATAATAAAAGAAAATTTTAGAAAAAAGATTTATATTTTTCTGATTTTTATATTTTTTATTATGAATTAAAAACAGTTTTACACTAATTAAATTGTTAAAAATACTAAAACTGAAGGGAAAAATCTGGAAATTTTCCTAAAAATACTTTATGTTAAACTAGTTCTAGGAAAAATATAAACAAGGACCCAACTTATTGTAATAAGCTGTAAATAAGCTAAATGGTTCGGCTAGCTTAAATAAAAAGATGGGTTAAGTAAATTATCTATGTAACTTAAAACGGAAAAGACCCAAGGGCGCTACTGGTGTTGAGTGTGTGTGTTAAAGGGTTGAGGGTGTTGAGGTCCCAGGTTCGAGCCCTGCTCACCTTGGACTTCCACCTTCCCCTTTTTTTATTTTTTTGCAAAAACTTTCCAAAGCAAACTTATAAATAAGCTTAAGAAAAGCAACTTTTGTGAAAGGACTTATTTTAAAACTCCACAAATAAGCTAGAAATAAGCTGCTTATCTCAACAGTTAAGGTTTTTAAGTTTTAGAACTAGAAATTTAGTGAAATAAGCTATAAGCTATATATAAGCTAAAAGTAAATGAAATAAGCTAATATGGACTAAGTTCAATGTAAATAAGCTAGAAAGTCTAGAAAAAGCTATGAGATAAGCTAGATAAGCACAAAAAATGGAAATGGTCTGCTGATATACTAAGAGTGCAGGGTAGAAATGGCTCTTTTCAAGCCACTAAAAAGCTGTAAAATAAAATTCTTAAAAATCTATAAAAAATAGTACTAGATAGACAAGCTACCCAACTATATGCGTGCCAAATTTCAGCTAATAACTACTTAAGATAAAGAAATGAAAAATAAAAGAAATTTGATGCAGATCATAAAATTCGAAAAATGTAGCTGCTATGCAAGTTTTGAACCAAAACTAGCCTAGGCCTAAGGGAACTTAACCAACTCTTTTGTGTTCACTAAATGGACTTAATGGACTACAGAAATGCCAAAGTTGAGGGCCAAAAGAGCTTATGGCTTATAAGAGCTTATTTAGTCATTTTATGGTCTAAAAATTGCACAGTCCACTCAAATCTATATTTTCTATCAAATTAGCTAATTAGGACTTAGAAACACCTTATATGGACTATATTAAGTATGATTGAAACTGATGAAATGGTAATGGAACAGTAACTAGCTTAATTGACCTATTGACCTAGCTTAAACCAAACAGCCCTTAATGGGTCTGTCTTGGGTATTTTGAACTAACCACTATAATTTAACTATGAATTTTGATTTCTAAGGTTTCACTAACTTATGTAAGTACTAATTAGCAACTTTTAAAACAAAATTAAGCAGTATATTAAGCTATACTACTTAAGGCTATTTTTGACTTTTTAAGTATTTTTTAAGTAGAATAAAGACAAGGCTATTTAAAACTGATGTAAGTGATGAAATATAAATACAAACTAATAATAAGCTGTAAATATTGAAAATAAGCTGTAAATAAGCTATTCTACAGTGACAATAGAAATTAAGCTAAAATTGATAAAAAGCTTACAACTTGATATGGCTTATAGAACAGAAAGAACAAGATCAGAACAACCCTAGCTTGTTGTCAACAAGCTAGAAATCAAATACCAGCCTTCCATAATAGATTTTTTACCAGACAGCTTATTTTTGAGCTTATGTTGACTTTAGTTGACTTTCAAGACAAAACTGAGTAAAGCTGAAATAAACTCACAGAAAAGCTATAAAAAGCTTTAATGAGCTTATTCAAACAATTAAAAGAGCTTTTAATTGCTTTGTAACAAGTATAGAGCTTAATATAAATTAACTGAGAACATAGAATTTTTATTAAACTGGAAATTAAGTGCAATATTGAATTAAAACAGGATAAATGACTTGAATAAAGCTTGAATTAATTGCTGGAATGTAAAATTACACGAAGTAAAAGACTGATAATTAAAGACGATTTAATAAAATTAACTACTGCCATTTAAGGCTACATTGTGGCCCTATTTATACAAAAATGAAATGGGATTTATCTCTTGTCTTCCTCTGAACCTTTCTTGACCCTTGGATGCCCTTGAATTGATCTCAGCTGTTGGTTCTCATTTTGGCGCCACAAATAATGTGAGTGGGATAACAGCACATGGTTGGTGAAGTGTGATGGGGAAGAAGCTTTAAATGC
The DNA here is from genome assembly GCA_021014915.2 of Artemisia tridentata subsp. tridentata. Classification (NCBI taxonomy): domain Eukaryota; kingdom Viridiplantae; phylum Streptophyta; class Magnoliopsida; order Asterales; family Asteraceae; genus Artemisia; species Artemisia tridentata. The sequence continues at coordinate 264,207,004 of CP139508.1, forward strand.
TTCTTGGCAGTTAGGTGAAGTGAGATAAGAGGAGGGGGTGGGTGTGTTAGGATAAGGGCGGTGGATGGTGGGTTGAGGTGCTTGGGCGGGTAACTGGGAAGAAGGAGAAAGTTTGACCAAAGTCAAACCTGGTTTGGCTAAATAAAGAGAAAAGGGGTCGGGTTGGGTTATTGGTGTGGGCTGGGTATGGTTTGTGTTGGGCTTGGGTTTAGTTAAGATTGGATTGGGTTTGGTTGATAACTGGGTTTAGTTATTTTAAGATAAAAATGGATTTAGGTTTAATCTTTGAGGACCAATGTTGCAAAATCTAAAAATCCAGGGACTAAGGCTGCCAAAAATGAAATTTATTTCCAAGGACCATTTGTGCCATTTTGGTATTTTTAGGGGTTGACTTTGACTTTGTCTTTGACTTTTGTCTTCACTTGATCAAATGTACAATTGTTGTCGAGTCGATCCAAAAATATTCGTTTTTGTTCCGTTTTCAATCCTTCAGTACCTGAAACACATAAAACACAAACCAAGGATATCTGCAATATATATTTGGTGTTTTTGGTCATTTTAGTGTCTATTATGGGTATAAAATGATGAGTATTTACACACTCATCAATCCCCCACACTAAGCTATTGCTAGTCCCTAACAATTCGATCATATGAAGTAATGAAAGAATCAAAAGAATACCAAGTAAACCCCGTTTTGATTTTTTACAAAATGCCAGAAATTTAAACTTAGAACAAAATATATAACACGCTTGATTTCCTAAAATGGTATCATGGAACAGGATTCACACAAACAAGGTGTCTCTAGGGAATTGTAATCGTCATCCTCTTTTTGATACTCCCAACTAGGCTTAAACTCAATGTGCAAATGCTTTTGTAAAAATGCCAACACTACTTATACCAATAATCTATGTAAGTCGAAACTTAACTTTTCACTCCCACATATATTCAAGTTTAGGTGACTGTGCTCATTTTCAAAAGTTTGACCGCAAAAATCAACATTTATTATGGTTGCCATTCATTTAAGTCAAATACTAATTTACCGGGAACCTCGAAAATCTAAGAATCAAAAAGGGCCTTTTCCATGTAGCGGCTTTCTTCTCGGCACATCCCAAACCAGTTGGTTTTAGGTGACCAGGCTTTTGACACCTTACAGAGAATAGTACCGGAATCAGCGGAATTTCGATATCAAAGATTTAAGATATTCCCACTAAGCTAGTATTAAATACTTAACTAAATAACAACAAACGATCATTTAGAGATTAGAGACTCAAAGGTGAGATTACTCCATGTAACGGCTTTCTTCTCGGCACATCCCAAACCAGTTGGTTTTAGGTGACCAGGTTTTTGACACCTCACAGAGAATAGCATCGGAGCTTTCGGGATCTTTGAAATCAACGATCTACTAAATTACCGTTTAACTTTTATACAAAATTGACGAATCCAAGTTCAAGTTCCGATTTAAATTTAAGAGAAAGCAATTTTCCTACATTTATTAACAATTACATCTTTATTTTTGCAACATCAAAACTTATTGCATTTTGCAATATCCTTATATTTTTGCATTTTGCAATATCTTTATATTTTTTCATTTTGCAATATCATTCCATTTTATTTTATTTTTCTTTTTCATTTTTTCATCATTTTTTTCATTTTTTTTCATCATTTTTTTTTTTTTGGCTTTAATAAAATACATACACATATGCTTTCTCAAAAATAAAAATAAAAAGTTGAACTCGGGCTCTATATCAAAATTGTATAAAAATTCGTTTTGCATAACAACATGATTTTAACGTTCAAACGTTTGAAAACAGCACGCATTTAATCAGATTAGTTATCTTCTGGGAGGAAAAGCCATAGATTACTTATATAAGCTCTAAAGAGAACCAACTACTCTACGCTTAGCATTTTCATTTGCACAAATCGTAAAACCTTAGTCTAATCGTTAAGGAAGCAGCCAGATCAATACTCTGGCAGAGTCGGGATTCCCTTTGTTCTAACCTAATCAAGACTAAACACTTCTTCTTTCTTTTTTATTGCAATTTCTTATTTAAAAACGAAAAAAATTTAAAATTTTGGCCAAAACGGGGGGTACTAGGGCACTAGAAGGTACAATTGTGACAAAATTCGAGAGAATTCCCCCCCACACTTTGAATTGAATATTGCCCTCAATATTCAAAGTACCGGCTATTATGCTGAGACTTAGAACGTAAAAAGGTAAGACTAATAGCCAAGTGTGTGAAAGAAATCTCTATTTTCACAAACAGGATTAAAAAGATATCCCTAGATAATCGTTAGCAAAAGGATAGGTGTGAGGAATATGAATATTCAGCTGAAGACTCGGTCACCCC